>PPOB02000019.1:42397-212585 GCA_003708405.2 Candidozyma heveicola
TTTTTTTTTTTTTTTTTTTTTTTTTTTTTTTTTGCCAGATCATTTGATTGAAGTTCGCTTTTGGTATATGAGAAAGAAGTCACTTAGGAAGAGAAGGAAAGGATATTGGGTAACTGGCGCTTTCTGTAGGGTCTGTTTGCCAAGAGTCGGAGAGGAACAAGTGCTTGAGATGAGAAATGGGAAGAGGCGTCATTAGGCGATTTCTGGCTATTCCAGCTATTTGGACCACTCTCCTTAGTTACATTTCAAGTCTCTTGGTCTGTCGTGAAAACTTCGACTCATCAGATCGGAGCATTATTTGGTTTCATAGCGAAATCAAGTAAGAATCTATGAGTCCTTACTGGCCAGTGACAGGTCTTCAAGAAGTGTTCTACTCGGATCTAGATATCGAGCAGGAGAGACACCCATCTTCCATTCTGCTCCACCACACAACTACGTAGTATCGTAGATCTACCAAGCTGAATGGGCCCGGCTATGACCTCAAGATGTAACCACATATTACTAGAGGAGCTGAAAATGAGATTGAATTTTTTACTCTTGGAAAGTATTATACCTCTCCACCCCTTTACCCTCGATTGCACTTGTACGTGTAGACCAACTGTCCCGATAACTGACTTATGGACTCAAAACAACTTCAACCAAAACCTAATGTTCTGAACTTAATAGAGTTTTTTTTTTTTGTTGGAAAACCTGCTTTCTTAAGAATTCAATACCATCTGGATCACCCTCTCCTCTCCAGGCTCTGCACCGTAGTCTATCCCCCCAGGAGTCGAAAGTCACAAATTGTAATAATCCTAAAATACCAAACAAAACATGAAAAGAATCAGCCGAAAAGATAAAGATTAAAACAAAAAGGCTAAATTTTTCAAGGACGGCCTTCTTCCCGGTAGCCGTTCGATATGCCTACATGCTCATCGGTCGCATCGCATATTTTTCTCCAGTCTCATCTCTCTACTCCACCATGGCTGTCCTTAATAGCAACCCCGAGGTGCTCTTGAAAAAGAGAAAAGACTCCGACAGAAAGCGTATTGAGCGTCAGGAGAAAGCCCGTGTTGATGCGGAAAGACAGAAGAAAAAGGCCAAGGTGGCCAAGGACAAGTTCCTTCGAGCTGAGAAGTTGGCCATGAAGCACAAGGCCTCTTTCATCGAAAATAAGAGAACAGCTAGCATCTTGAAGCACGAGCAGCGCATGATCAGTTCCAGAAAGGAGGAGGATCCAAAACTCATGTTCGTCATCCGTATTCCAAACGTCAACAAGCACCTCAGTGTGCCCGAGAAGGCCAGAGCTGTTCTTCAGGTTTTGCGCTTGACCGAGGAGAACATGGGTGTTTTTGTCAAAGTCACCCCTACCGTGATTCCCGTGTTGAAGCTTATTGCCCCATACATTGTGGTTGGTAAGCCATCGCTTGCTTCTGTTCGTGCCCTCTTCCACAAGAGAGCCTCTGTTCCAGACTCTGAGAGCGAGTCTGGTTTCACCAAATTGGACAACAACCAGATTGTCGAGGACAAGTTTGGCGATGACCTTGGCCTTATTTGCGTGGAGGACTTGGTCCATGAGATCTACAGTTTGAGCGACAACTTCAAGGCCGTCAACAGCTGGCTTGCACCCTTCAAGTTGGTCGCTCCTGTGAACGGCTGGAGTCCTAGAGCCCGTTTGGAGAGAATCCAGTATGAGCGTGATATGAAGAAGCCCATTTCTTTGGCCGGTCATGTGTCGTTGGAGGAGATTAACATCGACATGCACATCAGCGAGCTTAACTAGGTGGAGTCAAGTGATGAATCCTTTTCGACTACCAACGCTAGGGTGAAACGCTCGTGTGGCTAGTCTGCGATTAGCACTGGCTGACCCAATGCAGCGGTGGTGTGTAATTATAGAATAGTACGTCATTGATAAGATCGTGTAAAAGAGGTGTAGTAGTGGTAGTTTCATGGCAGTGACTGGAGGTAGGATGCCAAGGCATGTGAAGAACTGGAGGCTGGAAGATCTTTAATAAGGGAGTTAGCTGTGAGTGGAAGTGTAATACATCTGTGAGTGTCTCAACAATTACTCTGGAAAGCAAGAAGACGGCAAAGGACCTATTTGATTTCTGAATAGGAAGGAGTCGTAAGTTTAAAGCCTGGACAAGCAATGTCTGCCGTAGATTAACAGTAGATGCTTGGTAGTCGCTAGAGAAGACTGGAAGCACAAGGCAGTGTTACCAATTAAACCATCGATGTAGGTCAGCATTGGCAAACACCAGAGATTTAAAGATTCAGACAACAACAAGACAAAACTAAAGAAATCCAATCACCCGTGAAAAGAGTTATCCGTGATCCTCACTGATGGCTACTCCATCTTCAAGACGCGCATTTTCGATTCACATACCACCATGTCGTTTGACGCGTATAGTCAGATACTGTGGCCAAGCGACCACAAGTATAAACTTATAGAGCTTCTGGATGATTTGGTCAACTACATCAAAGACGGCAAGGGAGATTTGGTCCTAAAATCGCCCGCCCTGGCCAAAACCCACTTGGTCCTATGCACAGACAGCCAGACATACACGGTTCGTCAGATGAACCACTCGAACTCGATGCTTCTCATGAATGACATGAGTATAAATAAGCTTCAAAAAGATTACGATGGGCCTGAGTCATCTTTGGTTGCAATTGACCAATTCTCATACATGTACGAACTCACCAAGCTGGATGGATTCATAGACACTGTTGGAATTGCAAAGTACCCTGGGGATGACGTCTCGTCCAGCAAGACAATGGAGCAGGTCGAGGCGGACTCTCCAATTGATAAAGAGCACTTCTACGCTCAATGGTATAATATCTGTGGGAGTCAGGTAGATGGACATGCAGTGATCCTAACGCCTGAATATGTTACCAAGGGTCTTTACACTTTGATTTCCGTTCTTCTTACTGGCAAGAAAGCCGAGGGGGAGTTTGGAATCGATGAAATTCTCAACTCACCTGTTTCAAGCGGGTTGGATCTTCAACCCTCCATAGTCTCCACAATAGCTCATAGATTCGGCGATGTGGTTTCTCTCGAGAGGTTCACTCTCAACCACAAGAAATGTGCCTGGTGGTTTGGTATCGAGACGATGAAAAAATCATCCTCTGCTGCTATTTCAAACAAAGACTTCATGCTCAAATGGAAGCTGAGTCTCCCGCCATTCTTTAACGCTTCTTTGGACTTGGCCCTTCTTCGAGGCCACTTCTGCCGTCCTGAAGCAGGAAAAATCAGGTATCTTGATCCCGGCATGCTTTCACGAGACCTCCATACCCGAATCAAAGAGCTCTTCCAAATGGTCAAGGAGTGGGACTACGAAGACTTCCTTGCGTATATCGAGGGCTTCTTACCTCCAGCCAAAAAAGCCGACTCGGTCATTTTGAAATTCGCAAAAAAGAAGAGGATCGGGAAGAACAAATTTATTGTTTGTCCTCGGTAGACTTTGAAAACCTATCTCCGTCAGAGCACTGACTGGGAGTCGCGACTTGAAAAATGCCAAAACGTTGATATCGAATCTCGCATAATTGCAACCGACACTCTTTTGCTGCCATTAACTCATACGCTAACGGCACAATGGATAATACTTCCTTTGTGATCTCATTGATCGTATGTTAATTTTTCCCCGGTCCCTATGGCTAATTGCTAACTCCAGAGCGGTGGATGTGCTGGTACCAGCACCGACCTCGCATTCTTCCCTATAGACACATTGAAGACTAGGCTTCAAGCGAAAGGCGGTTTTTTTGCTAACGGTGGCTGGCATGGGATCTACAAAGGCCTTGGCTCGGCGGTCGTAGCGCTGGCACCCTCTGCATCGTTGTTTTTCGTCACTTACGACACTTTGAAGACTACCACCAAGGACAAACTCCCACAACCGATGAGCCACATGCTTGCAGCATCGGCGGGAGAAATCTCTGCCTGTCTTGTTCGTGTACCTGCGGAGATCGTCAAACAGAGAACACAGGCAGGCCACAAAGGCGTCGGAGGACATGCTACACTGTGGGCCAACTTGAAATACTTACTTCTCAACAAGCTGGGAGAGGGAACTCTTCGTGGGCTTTATAGAGGATGGAATTCGACCATCTTGAGAGAAATTCCGTTCACCATGATCCAATTTCCCTTATACGAGAAATTCAAGCAGCTTTGGTCTACGTACGATAACGAGTCAATTTCTCTTCTCAAGGGTGCGTTGTGCGGTTCTGTGGCAGGAGGCATTGCTGCTGCGTCCACGACACCTCTAGACGTTATCAAAACCCGTATAATGTTGAACAAGGAACGGGTCGGAGTGTTCACGTTGGTGAAGCAGATGCTACATGAAGAAGGCCCTAAGGTCTTTTTGAAAGGCGTGGGTCCCAGAACTGCATGGATTAGTGCGGGAGGTGCGATCTTCTTGGGCTGTTACGAATTGACCCATTCGATTTTGGATGACTATGTCAAGAAATCCAAACCTTTAGAGTAGACAGTTCGCGGATTGGTTGCAAATTCAATGCGGTCTGGACTTCGGTCACTTGGTCGCTTGGGAGCTCGACTCCAAATTTAGTTTTCCGGGTCCGAGTCATAAAACAAGCCAGGGATGACCGGCTTCACTATCATTTTTTCTGACTCATCTCACACACAACAGTCCGGGGCACTGAATCAGTAATGAAGCCTCGCCTTGACAGTGTTCTGGACACGACCCGCCGCGAAACGGATCTCGGGTAGAAAACCGGACCCTCACACCTTACTAATTAGTATAAAGGAAAGAAAAAAAGAGCATTAAAAAGCACTGTGGGTCACTCACTATCTCATCAGATCTCCTTGTTTTTTTTCTCACCGGAAGACTAGAGATTCACCATGTTTACAAATATAATGAGAGGCTCAGGCACTTTCATGAGAGCTGCTCGTCGGCTCTCCACAACAGTGCCTGTTCGTTCAAACGCACGCTCTTTAGCCACAGCAGTTCCTCCACCTCCTGAAGTGGCGATAGCTCCTGAGGGTTCCCTGATATCTTTGAGTCTGGCCACCAGAGACGACTCTCAGTTCGGCACAAGACCTATTTATTTGGATGTCCAGGCTACGACGCCCACGGACCCTCGTGTCTTGGACAAGATGTTGCAGTTTTACACTGGCTTATATGGTAATCCCCATTCATCCACACATGCCTACGGATGGGAAACCGAGAAGGAGGTCGAAAAGGCCCGTGCTCACGTTGCTGATTTGATTAACGCCGACCCCAAAGAAATCATTTTCACGTCAGGTGCTACCGAGTCCAACAACATGTGCATCAAAGGTGTCCCCAGATTCTACAAAAAGACCAAGAAACACATAATCACCACCCAGACCGAACACAAGTGTGTTTTGGACTCTGCTAGACACATGCAAGATGAGGGGTTCGAGGTGACTTACTTGCCAGTCTCCAACGAGGGTTTGATCGACTTGGACGAGTTGAGAAAGGCCATCAGAAAAGACACTGCGATAGTCTCTATCATGGCTGTTAATAACGAGATTGGTGTGATTCAGCCGCTTAAAGAAATCGGTAAGATTTGCAGAGAGAACAAGGTCTTCTTCCACACCGATGCCGCTCAGGCCTACGGTAAGATTCCTATTGATGTCAACGAGATGAATATCGACATGTTGTCTATCTCCTCGCACAAGATCTACGGTCCAAAGGGTATTGGCGCTTGTTACGTGAGAAGACGTCCCAGAGTCAGATTGGATCCTATCATCACGGGTGGTGGTCAGGAGAGAGGTTTAAGATCCGGTACCTTGGCTCCACCTTTGGTGTGCGGATTCGGTGAAGCTGCCAGACTCATGAAACAGGACATGGCGTACGACCAGGCCTACATCAAGAGACTTTCCACCAAGTTGAGGGACGGCTTGTTGTCGATTCCTGAGACCCAGTTCAACGGTGTCTTGTCTGACCCATCCAAGCAGTACGCTGGCTGTGTCAATGTGTCTTTCGCCTACATTGAGGGTGAGTCCTTGCTTATGGCCTTGAAGGACATTGCTCTTTCTTCTGGTTCCGCCTGTACATCTGCATCCTTGGAGCCTTCTTACGTTTTGCATGCCTTGGGTGCCGATGACGCCTTGGCTCACTCCTCCATCAGATTCGGTATCGGCCGTTTCACCACGGAGGCTGAGATTGACTACGTGGTCCGTGCCATCAACGAAAGAGTGGAGTTCTTGAGAAAGATGTCTCCATTGTGGGAGATGGTGCAAGAGGGTATTGACTTGAATACCATCGAATGGAGTGGCCACTAAGGCTCACACTTGGGCGCTACGAGATGAATGACAGACACAGAGGGCCTCAACGGCCGTTGACAGCGGAGTTTACGTATTATATTTGATTTGTCCATAGTAACGATTTGCACTGTATGTGCTATTATCACAACGGTGTAGTGCGCCCCGGTACCGGCGCCGTTTGCGGGCACATTTTTCCACGGCCTATATATGACTGTGCTCACATCCTGAACATATATCCATAGATTCTTTCATCAACCAACATTTCAAGCATGGTCCAAAAAAACATCGTTCTTCTTCCGGGCGACCACGTCGGTACCGAGGTTGTCAATGAAGCCGTCAAGGTCTTGAAGGCCATTGAGAAATCCACTCCCCAGGATATCACATTCAACTTTTCCACTCACTTGATTGGTGGTGCTGCCATTGATGCCACCGGTGTTCCTTTGCCCGATGAGGCTCTTGAGGCCTCTAAAAAGGCCGATGCCGTTTTGTTGGGTGCTGTCGGTGGCCCTAAGTGGGGTACTGGTGCTGTTAGACCAGAACAAGGTCTCCTCAAGATCAGAAAAGAATTGGCCTTGTACGCCAACTTGAGACCATGTAACTTTGCATCCGACTCGCTCTTGGAGCTCTCGCCTTTGAAGTCCCATGTTGTCAAGGGCACTGACTTCACAGTCGTTCGTGAGTTGGTGGGTGGTATTTATTTCGGCGAGAGACAGGAGCAGGAGGAATCTGCCGATGGAACAAGTGCCTGGGACACTGAAAAATACAGTGTTTCCGAGGTCCAGAGAATCACTAGAATGGCCGCCTTCATGGCTTTGCAACACAACCCTCCTTTGCCCATCTGGTCTTTGGACAAGGCCAATGTGCTTGCTTCGTCTAGATTGTGGAGAAAGACCGTTGATAAGGTCATGAGCGAGGAGTTCCCTCAATTGACCATCAACCACCAGCTCATCGACTCTGCTGCCATGATCTTGGTGCAGAACCCCACCAAGTTGAACGGTGTCGTCATTACCTCCAACATGTTCGGTGACATCATCTCTGATGAGGCCTCTGTGATTCCTGGCTCTTTGGGCTTATTGCCTTCTGCATCCTTGGCTTCTTTGCCTGATACCAACAAGGCTTTTGGCTTGTACGAGCCATGCCACGGTTCTGCCCCAGACTTGCCTGAGAACAAGGTCAACCCAGTGGCCACTATCTTGTCTGTCGCTATGATGTTGCGTTTGTCTTTGGACAGTCTCAAGGAGGCCGAGGCCTTGGAAAAGGCTGTTAGAAACGTCTTGGACACTGGCATTAGAACTGCCGACTTGAAGGGCTCCAGCTCCACTCAGGAAGTGGGCGATGCTATTGCTGCTGAGGTCCAGAAGCTCTTGCTGGCGTAGGTATTTAAGTTATTAATATCATGAGCTTTTACATTAAAATTAGTCTATTGAATTTTCACCGTTCCGTTGAGAATGTCCGAGAGGTAGGCAACCGAGTCGAACTTTATCTGGAACCCATTGTCTTCCTCCGTCTTGTCTGCCTTGTCCACTTCCCTGGCGACGTTCATAAGCGTCTTTTCACTGGATGACAGCGTCACCGTGTTCGTAAAATCGAAAAGCTCTTCAGCACCAATAAACTCATCCCTGAGAGCTGTAGCATACTCATCTGGAGAGTAATATTCCTCTGATGATGAAGTGACATTGCTGTGCTCCTGACTTGGAACCTCCCTCTCTTCTGCTTTCTCGCTTGGGACAACCAAGGTGTCAACGGTAAATGGGAGAGACTGCTGATCCCACTGATTGTCAAGATCAAAGCCTATATCGAGCTTTTTACCAAAATCTGACATGTACTGAGAAGAGTTGAGGGACTCCATTGACTGATCCTTAGGCAAAGGACTAAACGCCTTGGGTGGAGCGAGAGGCTCCTCCTTCTCCTGTTCAGGAGCCTTGACCGTCTCTTGGCTGAGATCCAAGTTGATGCCGTCGTTGCTCGAAATGGTACCATCACTGGAATCATAGCGTATCTTCTGGGGGATCATACGCAAGGGAGAACCATTGCTTCCGACGTCAATCACATCTAGAGTGTCCATATTGGCCTCTTCCTTCATCGCCCTGACTTCTCTGCGTAGGTTAGATGAGTCCTCTCTCGTCACCTTTGTCCAGTTAGCCTCACCATCACTGTAAAAGTTCGATGTGGGCAACTCCTCATACTTCTTATACTTGGCATAAGTGTGAGGAGATACACCGGAAGCATTCATATGCTCCAAAGCATTGGCAATATCCTGACTGGAAAAGATTCTCTTTTTAGGTGGCATTGCAGTCTCTCCTTCAGTGAATAGCTTCCTCTCCTTTGGAGTGTGGTGTTTTGGAGGTTCCGGAGCGTTGTTGGCTTTTGGTTGCACCAAAGTGTCGGCTGCATTCTCATTTACATCGGCGGTTGTAACACCCTGGTCATTAACGATGTCGGGAGAAGCAGTCCTCAAGTCTTCTTTGACAGTGGGCATAGCCGGCTTTGGTTCCTCAATCTCTCTCAACGTTGAAGGAGCCTGAACCTCCCCATCCTCATCAACGGTATCCAAAGGAAACTGGAAGTTGGATTGCACGTCCAAAGATGTATTGGTGTAGTGGGAGGAGGAGCCGGTATTAGTTGATACATTCCTCTGGTTGGCTTGTGGTTCCCGTTTTGGCGTCAGAGAGATGGAGCTCTCCCGTAGCGTAGGCATTGGCTTGTAAATACTGTCATATACTTGCCTCTTACCTCGAGGATTCTCTGTATTTGGAATCTTCTTCGTGTTTTCCTTTTCACGTTGCTCTGGCGTCAAACGGATATTGGCATTTTTCTTACCTCGCTTGCCCTTCTTGAACTTTCCTAAAAGACCTCTGAAAAACAGAGGAGCACAACTGGTGTCTGCTTCAGACTTGTTATCTGACAGATAAGACTTCTTATTCTCCGTGATAGCTGATATTTCCTTCTCTTCGGATGTTTGCTCCTCAACAATCTCTTTCGTCCTAATCTCCTCCTCATTGGTTTTGGTTTTCAACAGCACCACCTCCTGTTTCGGCTCTGCGACCATTGGAAGCTCTTTTTGATCAACCTGCTTTGAGAACCTCTCAACAAAATACCCTAAGTTGTTTTCATTTCCCTTGATCACGACATCCGATAAAAAGGTAGAGTGGTGGAAAACATCAAGAGACCTTGCAAGAATTTCCCGCAAAGAGGCTCGAAGTTCTGTAATCCCCACTATCTCCTCAACTTTATACTTCTGACTTCTGTCATGTCCAGAGATGTGAACAGTATGGTGATTGATGAAGGATGCGTTGAGGACAAGGAAAACATGGGAATGATCTTCAAAGATTCTCTCAATTTCATCGTGATTGAGGTTAAGAAGCATCACAACAGGAGAAGTTGAAATTTCAGACTTGTAAGCCTCTCTCTCGTGAGCACAGTAGAGTCTGAGAACGTTGTCGTCTTTGTCACTAAAAAGATGGAAGGAAGTGACTTTGTGTAAAACCTTAGCTTTTTGAATTGAGGCCATCAAAATATCTCCTGTTGAATCCAAAACCTTGAAGTTTTGCAATGGCGTAAGTTGAAGGCCATTACGGTCGCGGAAGCCAGACTTTCCAAATGCCATGAACGAAAGGAAAGTATCGTTGTTTCTCAGATAACCCTTCACAAGCACATCTGCTATTGGACACCAAAATTTGACTTTCAACAGTGGAAACTGGGAAAGCTTGGGCAAAGGCTTCTGGTTCATCAAAGAATGCATCAAAACGGAGGGAACCAGAATGGAGCTCTTGCCATCCGAGTTAAATACATCAAGGAACAATATGCTATCCGAGAAGATAATCAAGATCTGCGAGTGTGCTGGAGTTGGAACAACTTCTTGCATCTCGTGCACACCAATGACCTTACGGTTGATCCAGCCATATTGGAGTTCCACGGGCCACTCTGTTGCGATTTCTGTGAGAAGCTTACCTGATGGCGTGAACACTCTGTTGCTCACCGGCTTCTCCTCAGTGTCTTCCTTGTAACCGAAACTGTCGATGATCTCGACACAAGAATTGAAAGCCCTATCTATTACCACTTTTTCGTGATCTTCAGTATTTTCAAAGTTCCGGAGCTTCGATTTTTCCAAAGTGATACTGTCATGAAGACGCTTGAGAATGAGTTTAAGTCTGGGGAGTTCTAGAATGCAACCCGATACGATTGCCTCGATAGACCTCACTGAGAACTTGCGTTTGTTAACCTCTGGCAGTTCCAAGAGTTTGGACTCCGTCTCAAAGAACTTCGCTAAGCGGCTGTGAAAGTTTCGTAGGTTAGCCTCATGTCTCACAAAAGCCTTGTAAAAGAACGGAAGAATGTTCTCAAATACTTGAAAGACTTCAACATATCCATAGACCTTGGCGCGGTCGAGAGAATCATGAAGAATGCAATTGATTCTGCATACCTCATCAATCGTGGGAGGAAAAATCAAGTTGACCTTTTGGATACCGAGAGACGAGTCCGATGAAAGAACCTTGGCCCTCATGGGGTTGACAAGATCCTGCAAAATAGCGATCAAGTCCATGGCGTAATTAGCCTGGACATCGAACAATTCATTCAAAACTTTCTCAATATTCGTATTGTCTCCAAGTATAGTTGGCTTGGGGTTTTGAGGAGCGTCATAGCGGTAGTCCATCGCCTGTGGAGAATATTCGAGGAGCGGGTCAAAAAGCTGATCCATCTGTTTGCCCAAAGCGAACACTAGTTTATTGTTCTCTTCGATTGTCGCTTCACCATTCAATGGCGTTTTGGAATCATACACCACGTCCATTAGGGTGGAAGAGATCCAGTGTTCCTGAAGCATTCCGAGAGAAAGAAGCTTTTCTCCAAGTTCAACAGGTACTTTCTGAGTCAACACACTCATCGAGCTGGCCAATGCACCAGCATTCGTCTCGTCCCAACGCGAGTGCAAACTATCGGTGTTGTAGAAAAGCTGATTGTAGTTCTTCAAGTTGGCGATAGCAAGAGCCTTCCGTACGTTCGAGTCCCGATGCTCAGAATCCAAATTCTCGCAAGCTGGCCAAAAACGCAGACGGACATCGAGTATGAGGTTTTCGTATATGTTACAACCGAACTTCGTGAGCGAGATAGCACTGATTTTCAGGGTAGCTTCGTTTTTATAGACAACGGTGACAACGTAGCCGAAGAGTACTTCATCATGGCCAGCAAAAAAGGCAGCTTGGGGAAAAAGCTCTTCCCAGTACAGCACCGGTTTGGAGACGGCGACTGAACCGAGATTGTCGAAATGACCCAGTAGGGGTCGTAGTTTGATCAAGTCGTCGTGGTTCTTTTTTGTGAAGAATTTTTGGTCATGTTCGCCCGAGGCATACCTTTGGTATATGTCCATCGTGCAAGTTAGGTGTGGGTTGAATTAAAGAAGAGGTGTAGTATCGTGGTACATGTATGGAGTATTGATGTTTTCGATACCACTTCCCGATTGGGCATGAACGTAAACAAAACTAATGAATGCAGCTTTCGAGAACAGAGATGCGAAGATCTCTGGAACAATCATCTGTGTATAAAGCCAATTTTAAAACGGAAGATAGGTAAACATCCTCCATTTGTAGTACGATGGGTGGAAGACTGAATGGCTCACGCGAAGAAACCTTGAAAACCTCAGTGTATCGATATCAGCATTAAGGTGCCGCACCGGAACAAATGCAGCAAAAGCCATAAAATATTACATCTGTAAGTGATGAAATGTTACATCTGTAAGTGATGAAATAATACTACTGTAAATGATAAGCTAAACGTTATGGTTCGATATCTGTTTTGCTTCTGCCTCAATAGTCTTTACTGGTGGCTCCGGAAAATCGCGACCCTCTGAAGAAGTAGCTATCATATCAAGACCTTAGAGGATTTCTCCAGGTGATTTAAGAGGAGGAGTCAAAAGAGAGTGTTATGGTTAATACATCATAATGCTGATCTGTGCTCTTTGTTGTTTACTTGACCCTTTTGGAGCAATCATCACTCCACTATGTAAAAGTAGTATGATATTAAATTGGCTGTCTTTGGCATAAACATGGTCGAATATGGTCGCAAGTAGAAGGGACTAGTACAATCGGATCAGTCGCATATTAATCCATGGAGAGTGATATATAAATGGTAAAACTGTGCAGTGGAACAGGCAAAGCATGCGAATAGCTTCATAATACGATTGTTCGGCGTTCTCTTCTTATTGGAAGAAAGCTTAGCTAATGAGTCAATTTAGGGACAGTAGTTTCGTTCCTGTAGGAATATACCAAAGGCGGGTCATAATACTCCGAAAACTCAAACTGAAACGAGAACAATGCTTCCATAAGGATTACCTCAACAGCAAATCAAAAGACGATGGGTTTCCAACTAAAGGTGGCTGCACAAACAGCAAAAACTTATTCTGGTGAAAATCAAATAGGGAACTCCATTCCTGTGGAAGCTGGAGGAATTGACTTCACGCTCCCATTTATCACTAAATCTCCTGGAGATACCTGCCAGCGACACTCCAGAATCTTGTGCTCACCATCGAAACAGTCACTCTGCAATTGCCAATTCATATTGAAATACCTCAAACACCAGAAATTCTTTAAAGAATACTAAGCAGCCTAAGCATGACTGTATCTCTGATTTGGCTCAGTTTCGTTCTCAAAGACGATCGAAGGTAACCGTACGCAGATCGGTCGGCACGCCATCACTACCCACGCCATTATTAGAAAGCGTGTCCCGGAAATACCTCAAGCGGGCCTCGTCAAATGAGATGTTCTCCATTGTCATGATGTTTCTGATCTCTGTTTTGGCAGCCTCATTGAGTCCCTCTCTAGAATCGCCCTCAAGGTTGCCGGTTATATCGAAATAGCGGCTTGAGAGACCATTCTCCAAATCGTCTTCAAACAGGGCACTCTGCCTCATTCGTCTGGAAAACCGAATGTTATTCCTTATTCTCTCCACCACCTCTGCCACCTTGGACCGTTTCAAGTATAGCACGCATGCAAAAATAACAACAGCAAAGAAAAACAATCTAGGAAAGTAATGTAGAAATGCAACTTCGAGAGTTTCAAAGTCAACCCACATGGCTAGGATGGAAAGTGGTACAAGATGCTACAGAATTTCTTGGGTCCCTATATCATCATCATACAGGTGTGCGCTATAGTGCCGTGAATGCTCCGATTAACTTTTATACTTTTTTTATAGAAAAACCGACTAGTCAGCCATCTCAGCGTCGTTAGACTCCTCATTTGGGAACAGGGCGAAGCTGATTTGCAAGGGACGGCCACCGTAGTTGTAGTTGTTCAAGTTTGAGATGGCCAAATCAGCAAGGTCCTCAAGCTCAAACTCAACCACGGCATTACCGGAAGGTCTGCCACGAGAGTCCAATTGGATCTCACCACGGGTGACATGACCCACGGTTTCGAAGAGATCGAACAAATCGGCCTTGGTGGTGATGTAAGGCAAGTTACCAACGAAGATGGTCTTCGATCTCTCACCGTCACCAGTCACTCGATCGGTGAAGGGAGAGTTCTTCTTGCCAGAGCTGGACTGAGGAGCCTTTTTGGACTCTCTAGCGAAACGAACATCGATCTTCCGGCCCTCAAAGTCGAACCCTTTGTACTTCTCGATAGCAGCCTGAGCATCCTCCGTCGTCTTGTAGACAACGGTACCAAAACCACGGGACTTGCCTTGACGGTCAGTGAGAACATCAGCACGGACAATGGTGCCGACAGATCTGAACTCGTCCTTCAATGTCTGCCACGAAACAGTGTAAGGCAAGTTACCCACGAAAACCTCTGGGTTAGGCTCACGGTCCTCTTCATCCGCTGCTTTGCTTCGGCTGGACTCAATGTTATCCCTCCTGTCCTCTGGAGGTGGGTAGTCCTGTCTGACAAAGATCTCTCTATTGGCAAATTGGGTGCGGTCGAACTTGGCAATGGCCTGCTCAACATCCTCAACAGAGTTGAATTCAACAGTCGCCATACCACGAGAGAGTCCACGTCTGGTGATGACATCGGCTCTCACAACCTCAAAATCGTTGCCGAAGATCTCCGACACTTCTCTAGCGGTGGTTTCGAAGGGAATGTTGCCCACGAAAATGGATCTGTCGTAGTTGCGCTCGACAAGACTACGTTCCTCTTCGCTGCCTGGAACAGTGCTGGCATCCTCTGGAGACATTTGGCCTCTCTGAGGGCCTCTTTCACGGCGCTCACCTCTTCCACCTCTGTCACGGCTGTCACGGCCATCACGACGACCAACTCTGTCCTTGAAAGAACGTTCAGCACGGTTTCCTCCACGGTCTCTGTTTCTTCTGGAGTAACCACCTCTTCTGTCCAGACCACGAGGAGCTTCGTAGTCCTTTCTAGAGTTTCCAGGCGACCGGTCTCTGTTTCTCACAGGCGATCTGGACCTGTCCTGATGTATTAGCTTCAAAGTTTCTTAAAATGTCGTCAGTCTCCGCATGTTGGGTCCGCTTACAGCCAAGCTCCAACGTAAAAGCACCCCGAGTTGAGTTTCCTAGCACCTTTTGTTGCAGTTTGTTGCAGCCACTGCCAAACACACCATCAAACAACCACGCATGAAAAATCATTCACGCCTTTACCAACATACTCTCGAATAGTCATCGATATCAATCTCGTCAGCCATGATTGAGAATGTGTATCTACTCAAGATCTCTCAAATCTCTTCTTTTTCGTCCATCGCAGCCTCAGTCACGTGTGAGATGCAAGCCCGGTTAGGCTTTCAGATGCCACAAATTGAACCCAGTACTATAGAAATGAATTTTATTACAATTTCTGCTATTGATTGGCCTATGATATGATTGCAATTTTTGGTCCCGGCGCGTGCACCTTCAGCGCTTGATGTTTTCAGAGTGTTTCGATCAGAGGGTACACCTTCTAACAAAGCGAATATCTCTAGCTGGACCCTCTATGCTTCACTTGGTTTTACTATTCTGTGAAGATCAATTGAGCTCGTCTGGTGTATCAAACGTTAGAGCTTGCTACCTGTGACGTGGCTGCGAAAGGTCCGTTGCCAGAGACCAACATTGAATTCGAATAGAAATCTTTGCCGCTTGGCTACTTTTCTCTGTCTGATGTGTTGCATGCTAGTATGTGGGAGATTTCTGTCGTGGCTTCCCAATGAATCTGGCGACAATATTGCTGGCCAGGAACTGGATGAACAACGGTACCCAAAGCTTTAAGGACATTGGTAGATGTACCTTTTCTAGCTGCGCAATTGAAAATCACGACTAAGCGTTCCTTTCTTCTTCCAATTCGCTCTCGTTATCTATCTCTGAGGGAAAGGAAGAACGAGACGTCTTTCGACTTCTGTTTCTTTATTCACCTCCTCTTCACCATCAAACTTGAGCCGAACATTACCATCCTTTTTCTGACCCACGACAACGGCAGGGTAAAATGTAGTTGTTTCCGGATACCGTGCCAACACCTTAGTACTGTGGGGGTACGATATGAGATTAGGCACTTCCAGCACCGACGGTATGAGGAGAATCTCCTTGTAGTTTGCCTTGAATGTCTGCCCTGGATTATTATTTTCGTCGGGTTCTGGGTCTTTGATCTCGTATCTTGTGCCGTCACTGAGAATCTTGGTCACCTCACACTGGATCCACTCTTCGAAGTGACGGTTTTTGAGCTTGAAGGCAACTTCAGAGCCAATAACGATAGACTCGGAAGGGTCATATTTTGAAACCCAGTATTGGCGGCCGTATTTTTTGTTACCTTTTTTGCTGTTAGCTCTCTTTCCACCCTTCGAGGCTTGCTGGAGCTTGCCTGATCGCGTGGTCACCTCTTGTTTCTGCTGAGACTTCTCGAGCTTCGAAGTAAGCGTGAGTAAGTTCTGCTCTGCTGTTGCAATGAGCCTTGTAGCAGTGCCGATGTTGAGTTTATGGTCGTTGATCTCCTCTCTGAGAGATTCCAATTCACCTTCACTCAACTTTTCCAAAGTGCCATCGTTATGATTGGAGAAGATGTCGTCAAACGATAGAGACTCGTTGGCGTTGCATATGTCCTGAAGTGATGAAATGACAATGTCCCAGTATCCTTCTGTGTCCTCAACGGCCATGGCTGATTTTTCAAAATAGACGGCTTTTAAATATAATACAAGTATTGAATGAACGTAGTGGGAATTCAAGGATAGATGAGTGCTCTACCTTGGTTACCTGGTAGTCTCTTTGAGCAGTGTTGATGTCTATGCTGGATTCAATACTCACTTTCGCGCATCAAAGTGCCTGATATCAGTTACTTGGGTTTTTATAGAGTCGCAGAGAATTGAGGGACAGTGTGTAAACTGAGGTCCAGAATCTTAATTAGTGAGGGAAGTGAACTCTCCATTGATTTGCTGCATCAGTGACAAACTTAGGCTTTTCGTTTTGGGTGCAATCAAGGATAACTATCAGCGGAGGTCTTATCTTTTCCAGGTATGCAGCTCCAGGAGGCTCTCTATATTGCTGGCTACGCACTTCAAGCAGTATCCTACGTGCTAGTGGTTGAAAAGGTTTCCAGAAAAGGATCGGTGCTAGGTCTTTCCAGTGACTTCGTCGTCTACTCATGGTTATGGTTTGCTTGCAATGTCTACTATGGAGCGGCCTACTTAGTATCGTCGTTTGTCATCTACCAATACGCCAACAGGTATCCCGAATATCCGACCTACCACACCTCAAAACTTGTTCTTTTACTAGACTGTGTGGGTATGGCAGCAACAAGTGGGCTCATATACCAGAATTTTCGAAAGTACGGGGCAACCAGGAAAGGCAACGAATCGTTGAGCATGCTTTTTTACTTTGTCCTGCTACTATTGGGATCTGGCCTTGTCTGGCTTCTATGGAATTACGCCCGTGGCAGGGAAACCCTCAGCGATCTTGATATTGCGAACTACTGCTGGCTCGTAGCATATGTGGGCTTCTCGTTCCGCCTCTTTTCACAATGTTCAAACAACTGGTTTTTCTCAAGATTCTACGTCATGCACAAGAACTTCATGCTTGTTCAGACCGGGTCTCTTTGTCTCATGACAGTCAGTCTAGTTTACTACAGGATGAGCGGTAGCCAGTGGTATGAGCTACCTACTAACATTGTATCCGCCGAGAGTTTGCTTCTCAACTGGATATGCATGGCTGTTCTTCTTTATCAGAAAGTCACCAGCAGCAAAACCGTTTTGGCCAGGTAATCCTACCTTGATACAGAGTTTGCAGTCGTTTTGCCTGCACAGGTGGTGAAACATTTCGGTACAATTTTTTGCACTACTAACCGGTACCATGAGCCAAATACGGTTTTTTGCAACCACGGCTGCACACTTCGCCAAAAAAGCAACACAGACAGCTAGACCCAAATATCTCGGCAGGGTCAGCAACAATCTCTCGCTGGGCGTTGTGGGTCTCGCTAATGTGGGAAAGTCCACTTTTTTCCAGGCCATCACCAAGTCCAAGCTAGGTAACCCAGCCAATTACCCATACGCCACGATCGACCCGTCCATGTCACTCGTTGTTGTGGAGAGCCCAAAGCTAGACCATCTCCAGAGTTTGTATGGATCAGCGAAGAAAGTGCCCACTTCAATGACCATCTACGATATCGCAGGTCTCACTAGAAATGCAGCGCTGGGCGAGGGGCTTGGAAACAAGTTTTTGGCGGACATTCGCCTGGTGGACGGGATCTTCCATGTGGTCAGAGGGTTCCGGGACGATGAAATCACACATGTGGAGCACGGTGTGGATCCTGTGAGAGATATGACGATTGTGACGGACGAGCTCATCCTCAAGGACTTGGACTACATTGAGATCGGTCTTGAGCAGGCACAGAAGGCGTTGAAGAAGCCCCAGGCCGATAAGGCCCGGATCCAGTTCGAAATCGATACGCTTGAAAAGCTCCTGGAGCATTTGTACCTGGGCAAGAAAGTGAGCACTGGAGAATGGAGTAATGAGGAGATCGACGTCATCAACCCGTTGAACCTCCTCACTGCCAAGCCCAGTGTGGTGTTGCTCAACGTCAGCGAGGCTGATTACCAAAGCAACACCAACGAGTTCAAGGAGGCTGTGTTGGCGTGGATTGAGGAGAACTGTCCGCAAGACCAGCTTGTGCTTTTCTCGGCTGCCTACGAGACCCAGCTCAACGAGAAAGCAAACGACCCGGAGCAGCTTGCGGCGTACATGGCGGAACACTGCGATAAGGAGAGCGCCATGGCTGAAATCGTCGATAAGATGCGTTCTGCACTTCACCTAGTCTCTTTCTACACGTGTGGACCCAAAGAAGCCCACCAGTGGACAGTCCGGGAGGGTTCGACGGCGCCAGAAGCCGCAGGCACGATCCACACGGATCTTCAGAAAACATTCATTTCCGCCCAAGTCTACAAGTGGAGAGATCTTGCCGAGGAGAAGGCGCCTTTAGACGAAGCTGGACTCAAGTCCAAGGGCAAGCAGCACCGCCAGGGTAAGGCCTATGTGATAGAGGATGGAGATGTTTTGGTGGTGAAGGCCGGCGGGGGCAAGGCCAGATAATTGTGGTGGGTTTGTCAGAAAAATAGAGTTTAAGCGGTGCTTTGGGAGTGTCATATGCGGTGTGTACGGCAAAGTGCAAATAGATGCAACAGAGTGGTGGGGGGATAGGCGAGCATACTCGAACAGGAAGTAGCGAGACGATAGCATACGCAAGAGGTGAGAAACGAGGAGATATTCCCCACACCAGTAAGTTTCGGAGGACGATTGAAAAGCCTTTCCTGTTATTGAAGAGAAAAGAAATCGGTATTTTCGGAAGGTTGTAGGGGATTCCGGAATATGCCCCAAAAGGTTAGGTGCTGTGAACTCCATGCGCCAAACGGCCCAAAAAGCCCCAAAGCTCTGCGGTATCTGGCTCCCTAATAACGGCGTATGCATTTTCAAGTTTGACATTAACTCCATACATAAGCGATCAGCTTGTATTGGTGAAAAATTGTCGGGACAATGGAATGCCCAGACAATGCTGAGATCACAAGACCTCAAGCTGCCTCTAGCTGATTGTTGTGGCAGCATTACGGTGCACCGTCCACGGCCTGCTCCATACATAACTTGCCACACCCAGCGATCTCTTCAAACCACTCTCTCAAAATCAAGTGATTCGACCCCTCCCAGCTTCATTTTCTTTTTCTAGGTCATGGATCGGTGTCTCCACCTTCCCCTCTGCTTCTACTCGCGTTCCTTCACAGCGACCGTTTCTTGCCGCGCTTAGTGGACTGGCTTTTTTTCTGTCGCTGCCCCAACTATCTCGCATATCTTATCTCAAGTCGTTCCTCCCCACTACATTCCTTCTGGGCTTTTTTTACTACCTCCCAAAAAACCTCCTTTTACGCTCCTCCGCCCACGTTTCCGCCAACTTATGGTGATAAGACTCGCCGCCGTTCACAACCGTATGCTTGGGTCTTTTTACAACTACCTTTTTGGCGCCAGACTGGCTGCTCCCATCAGAACCCATGCCTACTCCACAGACAACAGGGAGCTTTCGCCCGAGGCCACGGCCGCCTTCCATCCGCGGTTGACCTCCATCTTCCAGCAGTTGGACGCTATTGCTCCTCGCTTCACCACGAAGGGCTCCAACATCGAGATCTTGTCATCGCCCCAGGACTTCTACGATACCCTCAAGAAGAAGATCTTGGGTGCCTCCTCCCACGTGTTCCTCAGCTCCTTGTACGTCGGCAAGGGCCAGACCGAGCTTGTGGAGACGCTAGCCACTGCCTTGGCCTCCAACGATGACTTGAAGGTGTACATTTTGACCGACGCCCTTCGTGGCACTAGAGAGGCTCCCAACAACCCCTCGTCGGCCTCTTTGCTCGTGACTCTTGTCGAAAAGTTCGGAAAGCACAGGGTCGACATCCGCATGTATCACACTCCCCACTTGAGCGGCTTCAAGAAGAACTTGGCTCCGAAGCGAGTCAACGAGAGTTTTGGTCTCCAGCACATGAAGCTCTACGGCTTCGATAACGAGATCATGCTTTCCGGTGCCAACTTGTCCCAAGACTACTTCACAGACCGCCAGGACCGCTACTACCTCTTCAAGGACCCAGCCATCACCGATTACTACTTCAAGATACACAAGGCCGTGGCCAGCCTTTCGTACCAGCTTTTGCCCTCTACGAAGCCACACAAGTTCCAGACCTTCCGCTTGTCCTGGCCCACGTCCAATAGATCCTGCGAGCCCGACATGAACCTCCAGCGCTTCATTTCCGACTCCTCCTATTTGCTCGAGCCCTTGTTGAAACAGCACCAGCTTACTGCATTCGAACAGTACTCCGACACTGACGATTTCGACACAATTGTGTACCCGGTTTCCCAATTCACTCCTTTATTCCCAGCACAAAACGATGCGTCCACCGAGAAGCCCGCCGTGCTACGCCTCTTGTCCTACTTAGACTCCTCCAAGATCAAGTGGTGGTTCACCGCAGGCTACTTTAACATGCTTCCGCAGATTCAGGACAGATTGTGCAATGGCACCGCAGCGGGCACCGTCATCACTGCCTCCGCCAAAGCAAACTCTTTCTACAAGTCTCCTGGGGTCTCCTATTATATCCCTGAAGCCTACCTCTTGATTGCTAAGAAATTTTTGGAGGAACTCAAACGCAGAGGCAAGGAAAACCTTATCAAGTTGTACGAGTGGCAGAACGGTGTCGTGAATACCCCCGGCGGATGGTCATACCACGCCAAGGGTTTGTGGATCACTGTTCCTGAGGAAGAGGAGCCTTCTATCACGGTGGTCGGTTCGTCCAACTTCACTAAACGTGCTTACTCCTGTGACTTGGAGAGCAATGCCATTATCATCACGAAAGACCAGGATTTGAAACATCGCATGCGTTCTGAAATCGACAACTTGATGACATATGCCCACCCATTGGAGCTAGAGGATTTCCAACCTAAACCCCAGCAGCCACAGGAGAAGCAGGAGGACAGAAATGATGCTCAAGGCAATCCGGTGGATCCTCCACAAATGTACGCTATCGGCGAAGACCGCAAGATCAGCTACGGTGTTCACTTGGCATTGAAGTTCTTTGGCAGTAAACTATAAATCAATGGGCGACCCCTCACAATGGGTAGACAAGTCGCAATTGCACTGGTTCGGCAAGGAAACATTCTTCATCGAGACTCAAATACTCCACATACTTATCGAAAGGATAAGCGTTGCATGAAAAGAATGTGGTGTTCCCGTCGTGGGCCAAGTATCCATCCTGCTTGTGGAAGCCGCTGAACGTGATGGTGTCGTTGAAGAGCAACGTCAAATCACGTTTATCATAAGAGTCCCAGGTCTGAACAGACACATAGTAATCGTTCTTTGCGCTCCTCAAAAGCTCATCATCATCAAAATAGAAGGTTTGGGGTGCCAGGACAGGTCCCTCATCTTCTGGATACAGCAGTTGCGTAACAAGGATAGGTACAGTGGTATAGTTCCTGACAAAAAAGATGTGGTCGGTGTTTTGACGAATAACACTAAGCTCAAACTCCTTGGGCTCAGGGATAAACAGGCCCAAGACACAGCAGGCGAAAGCAAATAAGGCAATGAAGAAAGTCATGATGTTTTTGTCCTGTCTCACGGAGGAAAAGCTCTCCTTATATATCTGTCAACGGTATAAATAGAACTGATAAAGACAAAGGACAGGTTTGTACGGCTCGACGGCAGAAATGACAGATACGACAGAGCCACGGGTTAGCTTGTATTTTTGGAAATGACCACCCAATGACGCCGTGAACTTATCCGTAGGACACGGAAAACGGAGCTTCCACTGCATGGGAGTGAGGCTGAAGAACATTGTCATCAATTCTATTTTTATGGATGTATTTCGTCATGGTCACCCCCGCCCCCACCTTAAAAAAAAAAGTACAATAAATAATTGATCAGTTAATAATATTTTGGTGTTGGTATAGATCAACGGTTTTTCGCAGCCATCAACGAAAATCATGAACTCTTGAGGATCAGCAGAAACCCCAAGAAAAATTTGAACAATGAAGTTTCGAATGTACGAATGATCGAGAGTCAAAGAAGAGGAATGTGGCTATTGACAGTTAAGAACAAAGAAGTGTATTAGGAGCCCCAGCAAACGGCTGATACGCGAGCCGGTAAAGATGCAGAGAAGATTCATCTTAACATGACGTTTCTTCCGATCATGGCCAATTGCTCATATGTACAATTAATTCAATCTTAAATCTCTCACTATTTGATAGCTGAAGGTTCGATCATGACTCAGTCAGAATACTACAATGACCACTAGTGCAAACTGCATCGAGATCATTCCTGTCGTGCATTCATCCAGTGGACGACAATTGAGGAACCCCTGAAAGCAATTCTTCATGGCCAGAGTTGAATACCACTCTCAACTCCAAAGTACGATAGGGATTCTATAGAGTTACAGAATTGAAATGGTGAAGATACGGCTCACTTGGGTACCCGGTAGGATGAAAGGGCTCGTTTAGCTGTTCAAGGAATAGTTGACCTCATTTGTCTTAGTATTTTACTGACACTAAACTTACGATTTTGAGATCTTCTGTTCTTTTGCCAGATCATTAGATCGAAGGTCGCTCTGTAAACTGTTGGGTAGTTCAAGAATTCTTGAGGTTATGTGCCTAGTCTGCAATAGAGTCTTTTTTGGTCCACTCGCACTTTTTGGGATGTACGGGTCTGTCTTGCAAGTGTGCACTTAGTGATGGCGCACCTTCATATTTTCATCAGATCCGAGATAGTTTAGTGGCTAGAATTACCGCTTGTCGCGTGGTAGACCGGGGTTCAATTCCCCGTCTCGGAGCTTTTCATGCGCAAGTGGTTTAGTGGTAAAATCCAACGTTGCCATCGTTGGGCCCCCGGTTCGATTCCGGGCTTGCGCATTCTTTTTTTGTTTTGTCGTCTCCGCTTCAACTTCTTTTTGTCTTTGTTGTATCAGGAAGTCTGCGAGAGAGGTCGAGTTCACTGATACACCCCCAACAGCACAACATACCCAAAAAACTATAGCCCAAAGCCCCAAACCAAATATCTTGAACTCTTCTACTAGATAATTTGTTTCCTACCAAATTGTTCAGAAGCATGAACTCGAGGTTTTCGAAATCCTAATTATTTTCCTGCATACGCCGTCACTGGATCCATTTTTTCAATGAGAAAAGTCTTACTGAAGAATATCCCAACCTGGCCATGTCACTTTTGCGAACCACCACGGGGGCTGGTATTGGACTTATCCAGTCAAATGCCATACTAGGTGGCTTCATTCAAATCCGTTGTGCCACAAAAAGAGCCAGTGGTTCGAAAACAAACAAAAACGATTCCGCGGGTCGTAGATTGGGACCAAAGAAGTTTGAGAATAACTTCGTGAACCCAGGTGAAATCATCATGAGACAGAGAGGTTCCAAGATTCATCCAGGTGAAAACGTCGCAATCGGCCGTGACCATACAATTTTTGCTATGGAGCCAGGATATGTCAAGTTCTACTTGGACCCATTCCACCCATTGAGAAAGTTCGTGGGTGTCGCATTGAAGAAAGACCATACATTACCCGCTGACCATTTTGCGCCTCGTGCCAGAAGATTTGGCTACGAGCAGATCATGGATGAAGCCGAGGCCAAGAAAGAGGAGGACCATATGAGCAGGAAAGAGTACCTCGCCCAGGAGGACTTGAAGCAGATGAAAGAGAGGAGAGAGACTGCCGAGTCACAATGGAAACAAAGCGCCCTTGATCAGGTGAAGCTGGAATTCCCAGATATCCCCGAGCCAGAGAAGGCTGCTGAAAGACTCTCTAGTATTGCAGCTCTCATCAAGACAGGCCAACCCTTAGAACAGGCCAGAGAGCAGGTTACATTCAACTATGTTTTTGAGCAGCAGTTGGCTCAAAGGCGTGGTGAGCTTCTGCAAGATACTGTCAACGAAAATGTCGACCAATACAAGAAGTTCGCAACTGAGTTGGACCTCAGTTTGGCTTTGGACCCAAGAACGAGGCTCCACAAGCCATACACTGCCGAAGGGCTTCAGCTGAAAAAGGACGAGTTGATTGCTAAGCTTGACAGTGATTACACTGGTATCATTCTTAAGCAAAACGAGAAGAGGGCTATTATGGAGCTTTTGAACACACCAGGCGTTTTCTCCAACGAAGAGATTTTTGTGCTCAAACAGAAGTACATTCCCGCTGTGTTGCCTGAGTCTGTTCCTGGCACCGTCCTTGACATTCCAAAGGGTAAGAAGTTGCCTGACAACGCTGTGGTGGTAAAGACGTTTGACCTCAAAACGAGGTCGTTAAGAAGAGTAGTGAGAACCAAGGATGCGTTCCCATGAACACTGCATGTACATAGATAAAGGTGGTAATTGCAATGGTGTAGGCAAACGGCGAGGGCTTGTATTAGACGGCTCAGAGTTTTTCAATGTTCACGAAGGCCCTTTGATGGTGGACCCTACATAGTTGTGGATGGACTAAGTAATCAAAATATAATGTAAAGTCTTGAGTATTCTGAGACCCTCGACGGATGAAGTAGACAATAGGCACTGCTAGGCGTATTAAGTGTATGTTCGTTGATGTCTACAATACTAAAGCGGACAACACAAATGGATGACCTGCTTTGTCACTCATCCACTTATGTGAGCCTACAACAGCCCAACAGAAACGAAAGTTAATGTATTCATATACACCAATGGAGATGGTGAGTCAATAATTGTTCTCCTCCTCCGACACCTCCAATGTCTAACAGAAACTGACTTCGATGGCAGACATCAATCGTCCCCCTAATTACAAGACCATGAAAGCTCATTTTAACGAGAGTTCGGCCTTTCCTACGGAAAATGTCTTCTAATTTTCGTTGATATTTCCGTATCCTATAGTACATAAGTGGTGCAACCCAGCATCACTGATCTCAAATGCTAATACTTTAATTCAAGTCCTTCTTCTCCAAAGGATTGTATCTCAAAAACTTCTCGATCAAGTCGACGTGGGTCAAGACCATTCTTCTGCAGCAGTATCTCTTCAACTTGAGCTGATCAAGAGCATCACCCTCGGTCAAAGTCTCATCTTGCAACAAGTTCAAATAGGTTTCCCACTTGTCACCAACCACTTTACCGCAGGAGAAACAGCGAATAGGAATGATCATCGCTGTAGTTGTTGTAAACGAACTCTTTGATGAGGTCTAATGTCGATAGTGAGTTTTTTTCTGTGTAAGAGAGATGTACCGGGTGCACGGGTGTCCCACCAGCTTAGACAATCCCCACCACAACTGGCCACATACAATCCCGGTTGATACAGAAATCTTGGAATTAGTTTATCTTACACGAAGTAGCAAGATCACTCATCCAAGGGAACTGTTTGTCGTCCTACTCCAAAATAGAGTGTCTCCCATTTTAGTCACATGACACATATCACGCGCACCTCTTCTCAGGCATCTCATAAAAATTCATAGTCCTAAAAGCCATCGACCTCACCATGGATATCCCCAGCTCCTGGCGTGTTACGGTGTCTTCCGGAGGTGCTCCTGTATTCTTTGACCAGGGGCTGACCTTTCCTGCCGTTGTCTCGAAAGATGGAACTCACACCGTGGTCCTTCTCTCCTACCAGATCAGAGTGTACTATAACGCTACCAGACAATGCGTCCGAGTGGTGAACTTGGATATTCACGACGCCATTGCAGCACATACAGATCAGGATAATGACTCTCAGGTGATCATCTTCACGTCGAAGCAGAAAGTGCTCTATGTGAACTGGAAGGAGAATGTGGCTCATCCAGTGGTCGCAAGACAGGAGATTGAACCTGAGAATATCAGCATAAAAGATGTATTTATGGTCGACGAAAGCAACTACTATGCCGTGGGTCTTTCTGCAAACACGGCTTACAGCTCCCCGAAAAAATTCACCCTATATCAGGTGGACAAAGAAACCGCTAAGGCCACTGCTTTGCTCAGTCTCTCCGATGTATCTCGGTATGCTGTTTCCAGAAGCTCTACACATTTGGCTGTCTTGCAGAAAAATATCGTTTCTGTTTACGACCTCAAGGTTGCAATGAGCATGAAGACGAGTGACCTGGAGAGCCGATCTCTGAACGGTTCTGCCTCTATCCAGGATGTCTTGGAACAGGGTAAGTTCTCCATGGCCTACACTGGCGCCCCTGCGCTGAGAATGGCAGTCAGTGACCTGGCTCTCGTTGCTGTGGCCTCGTCTTTTGGTCCAATCTACCTCTTGTATCCTCAAGAGCGTGACAGAAAAGACAGTAGTGACTCCGGCAACCAGCGTACATTCAAGTGGCACTTTGACGGAGCCACGGCACTTACATTCTCCGCTGATCAGCGCTACTTGATTTCTGGAGGCACAGAGAAGGTGTTGGTTATTTGGAATCTTGAGCTGGGGAAGACCCAGTTCTTGCCTCGTCTTGCGGGAGCTATCACCGCCATCTCCATCGATCAGCACCGCCAGGACCATTACAACCTCATGCTTTCTCCTATCGAGCCAGGCTCAAGCGCTACTGCTGAGCAGCAAAGCGAGATCCTCGTGATTTCTGCTGTCGACCTCATTTCTCGTCTTGCAGTGGCTCCTTGTAGGCCACAAATGGCCCTGACCCTCGTCAACTTCAGGCGAAAGGTCAAACAGCATCTCAAGAAGAAAAAGGCTGCGTTGGAGAATGAGAGCGATCTGGACAGTGGTAACGAAGACGAAGAGCCTCAGAAATCAGCCAAAGCAAAATACCCTGAACTCTATGACCTTATAAGGCCCGATATCACGGCGCCTGCCATTGTCCACTCTCAGACCAACCAGCTCTATTTTGCTAACGGCCTGACCATCCAAGCATTCGACCTTGTTCGAGGCGAACAGGCATTCATTCAGCATGTGGCTCCCCAGCTCGACATTGGTAGAGTTAAGAGCGAGCTCAAGATCGCAGACCCTCAGGTCGAGAAGGTCGTTTTCACATACAACGGCAAGTGGATGTGCACCTTTGACCTGATGCCCAAGTCTGACTTGGATAATCTCATGTCCAAGAACGATACTGCCTTTGCACTCAAGTTCTGGTCATGGTCCAGTGAAGACTCCCGCTGGCACCTTGCCTCTAAAATCGTTGATCCCCACGGCCCGGGCCTTGCAGTTGGCGCTATAGTCGCTCTGCCTGTTGGTGAAGCAGTGGCTACTGTGGACACAAATGGCGGTATTCGTCTCTGGCGTCCTCGCCCGGCCGCTGCTCCCAAATCTTCTAGAAAACAAACAGTTGCCACCAGAGCACCAACCGTGTGGACACTTCGCCGTGCTCTCTCCCCATCGGCTCTGATATCAGCACCAGTTGCCGCTGCCTGGTCTCCAGACTCCTCATTGTTGGTTGTCAGCCATAATACCGAAACAAAGGCATATGATCCTAAGCTGCTTGACCCTGTCGATTTCTCGCTTCCTCGTCTTTCTGCTCCCGTGGAGTACTTGGCTATCTTGAATATGCATTTGGTGCTTGCACTGGCAACACAGGTGTTGCTGTTTGACCTTGTTGGTGGCTGCGAAACCAGCTTGGGTGCCAAAAATCTCGACTACGGTGTTCGTAATTTGATCGCCACGGATGTTCAAAGGAATTTAATTGCTGTTGCCGTGAACCAGCCCAGTCCTTGGGCTCAGTTCCGCTCGAAGATCTTGATTTTTCAACCTGGACAGTTGCAACCAATCCACGAAACTTCCCACAAGCAATTGGTGGTTTCTCTCACGTCACTGCCTTCAGGGTTTGTTTTTGTTGATACCGCTTCTCGTGCAACAATGGTAAGCCCAATCACTCGTGGCTTGGACGCTACAGAAGATATTTCTGAACAAATGCATAACTTGTTGGTGAGTGCCCAGGCTGCTGCTAATGTTTTGCATTCTCGTTCAGCCGAAAACTCCACGATTCCAGCCGAGACAGGAATTGATGAAAATGCTGACAAGTGGACGGCCCACCATCTTGTGGATCTTCCAACTATCGAGCCTGTCTTTGCTAATGTCGACGGTATGGCTTTGGACACCTTGTTTGAGCGTGTTGTTAGGGCAGTGCAGTAAGCACTACCTATCAGTCTATAGAAAACTTTGCATCAAAATGTACATTACTTCTATTTATATGCGGCGTTGCTTCTTCACCACCACTTGCCTTGTGGTCTCTCATTTCCCTTCAGCCTTTGGAAGGCCAAAATGCCCTCGATTTTGCGCATGGCCTCTTCCAAGAGATCTTTCCTCTCTTGAAGCTCTATATGTTTCTTGATCTTAGGGTCTTCTTTGGCGAAACTCTCCATCTGCTCCTTGGTCAAGTTACCAAAAAATTCATCATCAAGCTTCCGGGGGAAATTATAGTAGAAGTCACTAAGAAGCTCAACATTCAAGAACAAAATCGCGGTGGAGGTCAACTTGGAAGATACAGCGTCCATGAAAATCTCGGGACACTGGTACTTGTTTTCCTTCACCTTGCATTTTTTCAGGTTTTTGACAAACGAGTATCTCATCTTCAAGAGTTTCATTCTCTCCTTGAGGAAAATAGCGTACTTTCCTCTCTCAATTAGAGTCTTCGAAAATCCAAGAGTCTCGTTGGAGTCGTCAATCTCCGTGCGCTTCTCGCCATTGAGCTTCTCCAAATATGTCACGATCTGTTGCAATTTACGGCCACCAACCAGCTTTCGGAGAGCGCCATAAACATTGTCACACTGCCTGAGCTCCTCTTTGAGAAGTTCAACTGCGGACTCTTTGCTGGCATTCCATTCTCTGTCCTCGATCTCAACCTCATACTTGTATGGCTTGATACAATTTTCAACCTGGTCAGCTGTGGAAAAGTACTTCGACTTCAACACGGATTTCGCTGCATCCTCAACAGCCTGACGGGCCATGGGGTGGTTTGCCAATTGGGTCTTTTCGACCAAATTATTGATTTCAGTCACTATTGCCTCTGTTAACATCGCTGTCGAGAGTCTGCCAACACCAAGCTTTGTGAGCGAGCTTGTAGCCAAATCAAGCTTCTTGTGCCAGTAGCTCTCCTCGTCAACAGACAGGAGCTGAGAGAGTTCTCTCAAGTTTGGTTCAGCGGAGGCATATCCGTCTTGGCCTTTCAACTCGAAGGGCTTGTTCCAGTATCTTTCAGCTAAAAGGTCAAGGACTTTTTGATCGAGCTCATTCTTGAGAAGAGCCTTCAACTCGTTTCTTGAGAATTTCTGACTGAGCTCCTTGATTGCAACTTTCAACAAGTCAATGTTGTTGGCGAGGTACATTTGAGGGGTGAGGGAACGATCATTGAACTCCACTTTGAATTGGTAAGCGGTCTCTTCCAACTCCAGCTGAATGGCAAGGTGCGTTGGTCTCAACGAAGCCGACATGGACTTCTCGAGTACTTTCATAAGCTTCTTTTTGAGGTTTCTCGAGCCTGTTATCGTGCCAGTGAATGCATCCTTGTTTTCCTTCAAAAAATTATATTCGAAGTTTTGCTGAGCAATGTATGCTTGCAAACCGCTGATGGTCTTTCTGCCAAACAAGCCGCCCGAGCCAGACTTGCCACTGTTCGGAGCTCTGGTGATAACACCAACATAGCCCATTCTCAAGGGATAT
The DNA here is from genome assembly GCA_003708405.2 of Candidozyma heveicola. Classification (NCBI taxonomy): domain Eukaryota; kingdom Fungi; phylum Ascomycota; class Pichiomycetes; order Serinales; family Metschnikowiaceae; genus Candidozyma; species Candidozyma heveicola. The sequence continues at coordinate 72,108 of PPOB02000019.1, forward strand.
TTCCTGTTGAGCAAGACCGCACGTGCTTTCTCTGGTTCGACTAAGTCGAGCTTGGTGATGACACCCAATGTTCTTTCGCCCATGGGATCGGCCATCTTTGCGGCTCTCAATGCTGAAGAGTTTGCCAAATCAACATCAGCTGCAGAAATGGCCAAAATGATGTTAGGAGCCTCCAAATAGCGATTACAAAGATTTCTGATCTTTTGCTTGAGTTCGGTTGGCTGGTCAGCAGCTTCAACTTGGATATAGCCCGGTAAATCAACCAATGAAAGATCTGGCACTTTAGGAGATCTGATGGTCATCTGGATGGGGTCGTTGGAGATGCACTCGGAGGAAGGAACGGCCATGTTCAAGTCAAACAACGTCTTTTGGACCTGCGCAAAGTCCGATATGTTGAACAACTTCAATGCTGGGAACTCTGCTGTCTCGCTAGCAGAATCTGGGGAGTTCACGAGGGTGAGCTCGATAGGGCGTCTAGTGACCATATTGTTGCCCTTGGGCAAGAACTCCTGCCCCACGATGGCCTCCAACACAGAGGACTTACCACTTGACTGAGAGCCCACTACCACAATCAGAGGAAGCTTGAGCGTCTCGGACTGAGGATCCACGGCAGTCAAGATATTCCTGATCTCGATCATCTGTCGAGTCAAATTAAGCATGTCATCAGTCGTTTCGTCGTTTTCGAGGTCAAGAGGCTCATCATCGTCTTGGTCGATGAGTGTTTCCTCGTCCTCTTCGGTGTCGTCATCACCATCGCTGGCAGCAGTGTCTTCATCATCTGAAGATAATCCAACTGCTGCAGCAGTGGCTCCAACAGCGGCTGTATCCGAGCCACCATCGCCACCGCCTCCACCTCCGCCTGAATCTGAACCTTTCTCGCCACCAAAGCCCTTAAGAGCGTCACCAGTTTTATCAAAAAGATCACTGGTGAAGTCTTTGAAAGCAGTAAATCTATCTGACGTATACTGCTGGGCCTGTTCAACCTTGTATGCCACGTAGGTGCCGCCTGCAGCCATTGTTCCGCCAATATAGGCTGGAATCTTTGTTGCACGAGCTATCACCTTTATGAAACCTATGTTTCTCCTGAACACTATATTAGGTTTAACAAGATGGGTATGTGTGGAACGGATGAACGGCGATCTGTTGACGAGATGAAAGTACATCTTGGGCTGAACCGATCTGAACGACCGTAGTTGATGCCGCAGTATGAGCCCCGCACGAAACATTATTATGGTGGGGATTTACTGACTTACTAGGATCAGTAGTAGGAATGAGTTGATGTTTTTGGGGGCCGCGAAGTATGGAGTTACTGATATGGTGTGCAGGTGCCTTGCCGCCGAGCAACCGCCATGAGGTGATTGTGAGAAATTGGTAATAAAAAAGTTAGTAGACCATTTAGAATTGGTTTAGGGGATAAAAAAGGAAGGTTAATGCCCCCTGCCAGAATTGAACTAGCGACCTTTGCATTACAAGTGCAACGCTCTACCACTAAGCTAAGGAGGCAAAATGCAGGGTGGACTTGCAGTCGCTCTACTGAAGCTGAGGTTTTGTTTTGTTTATATGCAGGTCTAAATATCGATTTGCAGCCATTATGGAAGCGATCTGGGTAGACAAGCTTTTTGGGAGGGTTTCTAGGTAGCATAATGATATGTAGTAGCTGGTAGTGGGTGGAAACTTCTAGATTTCTTTTAAGAAAATGTCAAGCGAAGTGTTTTGGTTGATAAAGTTTCTCTGTCACGAAACCGTCGAAGACGAGAGGAAATTCCAAGACTCTATCCTAGTCAAATTTTTGAAGGCATCATCAAGGGCTAAATTTTTCCGAGAACAGATGTAATTGGTGGGATAAAAACTGGTCTGAAGGCTTTTGTGGATTGGCTCATTGTGGTTTATGTCGCCGGATCCAGAGGCTCCTTTGGCAGATCGTGAAGAATTGCTTCAGGAAATGTAATGGTACATCAATTTGGCAACAAGCCTTCCGCCCCTTCTGATACGTCAGTTGAAGAAGGCCATAAGACAGACAAGTCCTATGGGTCATGAGTCTCGTGAATTGCACTTAAAGATCTTATTGGAGGTTGTTTCTATAGGAATATAGTTTCTTACTCTAATAAGAGATATCAGTTAAAAAAAGTGCTCTTAAAAAAATTAACGACATGGCTTTCTTCATGAAAACCCCCTGTTGATAACAAAGAACCATAGATCGAGAATTGAGAGTCGCTTAAGAAACATAAGCTAAAGCGATTCATTCAAGATCCCTTCACGACCCCAAAGGATCAAGTATCAAAAGCATTACAAACTTAAACCCGGCTAATCGAAGAGTTTGTACGGCTGGCAAGAAGAATAACGAGAGTGTGTTGATTCCAGGAAAGCCGTCCCTGTAAGACGCTTACCATTGTAGGAATTTGGAGGTTCAACGCCCTTCGAAACTAGACCTATCCAAGCAATTGAGTCTTGTAGTGGCCGCTTCTCTTGCTTCTCCCAGCCATTCTAATGCGCCTGTTCCGGCCAGCACCGACACCGTTCTCCAACGTCACCTCCTTGGCCGCCTTTCTCTGCCTCGCCTCCAGTCTACGTTTCCTAGTCAGACTACTTTTCAGATTTTCTAGGTGTGTCCATGTATGGCTACTTAGCAGTCCCTCTTCACCTTACCGAGGCATCCACCACGATCCCCAACCGCCAGCCCCGCCTGCTGGCCTTGAACTACTCCAAACTCCTCAATCTTCTGAACTCACTCCATCTTCTTTGCAGTCGGAGCAATCGCTGCAGATAGCCGCCGCAGACCAAAGTCAAACATTTGACGGCTGCGACTTACGGCCTTACGTCACCCCCTATCGCAATCTGTCAGATAAGCCCTCTCGGAGCGCAAACGCTAAAATGACTCATTTGCTAATACGTATCTGCGCCGGCGTGTCGGTCTTCCAGTTTCGTCAATAACAAACATCTTAATTTGCTTCGGGACTGAACAGTGGGTACCCGACTTTTCGCATCCAAATCAGCAGGCCGTTCTGCCGCGAAAAAGAAAAGACCCCTCAGTCAGCCGACTCATGTGTCAGTCGGGATCCGAGGCTAGTGACGTTAATGATCACTTCAAGCACAGTGAAACTTAATTTACAGTAAAGAACCAGCGAACAAAAACCGTTTTTCGAAGTCCCGCATATCCCTCCCTCGGAGTTATTGCCCACTTAACCGCCAGGCTCCCTCGTGGGAATTTGCGCGTTCCACAAATCATCACAGCTTGCCAGATAGGAGGCTGATAAGTGGAGCCAAATAAACGGCGCCGAAAGAAAGGGTCATTTTTTGGCTTTGTTTCAGAGTCACTTTTTCTTGTAATAATTCTCCAACAAATCCTGCTTCCTTGTTGATTCTACCTCTCACAGGCCTCCGGTGTTCCGGTCGCACGTACCCCACATCTCCATCACACAAGTTCGAATAGTTCACCTCGCATGTGGTGGAACACCCTGAAAGTCGGTGCGACAAAATCGAAACCGGCAAGAAACCCGAAACACCGAGATCAAGAAAAATTCAAAAACAACCAGAAACCCCAGATCTTCAGGGATGCCCAGCCTGACCGCTGTCAGCCTTTTAAGCTTATCGCATTGTGGTCACCTCAGCGGGGCTTGGCAGCTACAAGCAGAGCGGTCGAGGTAGTGGTGTACAATGATTCCCGGAAAGGAAAAACCAAAGAAATCCAGGATTTCATTAACAAGTCGTATTTGGCAATGCAAGCCCACCCCCGTTTCCTAAACCACATACGAGAAACCATGCCCTGTTTCAGAGGTACCGGCGAATTCCCTCTTTAAGGGCCTGCAGGAAGCGCAATGCCTCAAGCCTTCTTCTCTTACATTTAGCGCTGCGAGGAATGCTCAGTCCGCCATATATATAATGGTACCTCGCCCGATCGACGTTTTTCTACGTTTTTTCTGCTTTTTCTTAAATTCCCCATCTGCACCATGAAAGTGGTTCTAAGCTACGCCAGACGCTTGGGCTCGTCTCGCCGCAGAAGAATAGCCAAGAGGCGGCTTGCCCTGCTAGCTGTGGCCGAAAAGGCAGACTATCATACAGAGCATGTTGAGCATGTTGACTCCATCCACAAGTCCAAGGGCGACAGAAAAGCGGCTCCGGTCGATGTCAAAGTCGCCCTGGACACCAAGGAACCCACGGTGCCCCTCACCGACGTCAAACACGCCGAGGAGCTACACTTAGACCCTCCTCTGTACACGGAGTGTGTTGGCGAAAAAGAGTCGTACAACGAGAAGGCAGCCGTCCTGGTGACGGGCGTTGAGGTGGCCAAGACAGCCGAGGGCAGGCCCCGGGAGTTGTTGTATCGGTCGCAGTTCAACGAGCTACGGGAGCAAAGAAAACCGGAGGTTCGCTTGCGCCGGGTCACCAGGATAGTGCCCGATTGCACAGATTACAGGGCCGTGTACCACAAGCAGGCGGTGGCCGAGGTGTGGGTAGAGCTCTTTCAGATCATCAAGGTGGCCGTGTGGGCGATACTTGCGTGGCTATTCGTCTACGGGATGATCCCCTCGCTCAAGTGAGACATCAGCATTATTTATTATCGGTTTATGGTATTTATTGGGAGGTATCGGCTGTGTAGAGCCTTCGGCTGTAGAAGAAGCCGAAATTGGCGCCCGTGTCTGGGTGACGTCAACAACCAGGGTTTACTCCTATTAGTAGTTGCTGCATCCTTATCTGGCGACGACGCCTGGATTGTCACTTTGCAGCGTCTACATCTGGGGAGGGCAGATGCATATTATGCTGGATTTGTGTTTTTCTATCATTTGGTGATTATGGTGAAGGTGCGAAAAGGGTCTTGATCGATACTTGCATTTCGCAGCCGTGGGCATCGACAGGTGCGTAAGGGTGGATAGATATGGGATAGATATTTTAGAAGTGAACTGAACCTTAATGGAATATGGCAACAGAGGATAGCTTCTGATAGAAAACTCGTAGAGCAAGGCTCATAGAATACTGGTAACCGCGGCAGAACAAAGCCATCGTAGAGTCGCCTGCACAGGCCAGAGCAAGTAAGAGTGATTTAGCAAGGTGATTTCCCGTAATTGGGGCCCTGGACAAGAGCAGGCATTTGCAAATGCACAAGTGTGACCCTCTCGATGCAAGGGTGTTGAATCACTTTCTTCACCTGTCTGAGTGGTTTTCGCAGCCATTGTAAGATGCGAACCAAACAAGACACAAAGGAAAGCAAGTATCCCTAATGTGACTTGAGGATAATGCCGGAGTTCCACGGAGAAATCCAAAGAATCCGGAGAAATCCAAGAACCAAAATACCAAAATCCCTCTCCTGGTCTGTCTTTATCCGGTAACCTAGAGGGTGCCCTGGCGCGAAATTACTCCATCGGAAAAGAAAAAATTCCCTCTGCATCGGACGGCTGGCCGAAACAAGAAAAGGGGCCCCAGCTCGTTCGACATGCCAAGAGGAAATTTGCTCCTCGGTCCGAAAAACACCATCAAAAGGGAAGTGTCACTGGGGTTTGCAAAAAAACCTCGGATTTTCCACGGGTTTCGTCTTTTTTGCGCTGGCTCCGTAAATCCCTCAGTCTCTCCGGCTGTCTCAAAAATGGCTAAGTGCAACGGCTAAGCGGTTACAATAGCCAACCAGCCGGACGCACAAGACCGGCACGTCCCTGTTCGGCTCAGTCCAGACGGGGGTTTTCGATCCAGTTCGTGACGGATATTTTAAAAAGAAAGCAGGATTTTCATTTTCCATTGAATCCGAAGGGCTTTGTGGAGCACGGGTTTAATGCTCAGTTCGTATTTGCGGCCGGTTTGACACAATGCGCGAGAATCCGAACTAAGCCCAAGTGCGTAACCCCAGATTTTGGTCGGCGACATGACAAGGCGCCGATTCTCCGGTTAGAACAATTAAAAAATATCCGAAACTGAGCTGGCCACTGAGCCTAGGAAGAGGAGGAGATTTTCTCAGGCTGGAGAGAAATAGCGGTTTTGTGCTGTTTTGCCTACCGAATCCACGTCAAACTCGGCCGAAAACGATCTATCGCCGACAGGCCGCGTCACGTCCCAATTCTATAGCCGGACCGTTTGTGTCAATTTCCCCGCGGAATGATCCTATTATCCGAATAAGATTCGAGATTAGGTTTGGTTCGCTGGATGACGCTTGAAACTGATTTGGGTTCCCTCTACTCTGTGATTTGAATCGAATGCTCTATTAATCTGTATTCTCATAGCTGTCGTAATAATCTAATAAATAAGAAGTGAATTATGCGGTCGTAACGTCGTGCAAATGCAGGGTATATGCTGGCCTGGAGCCTAGAAAACGTGTTCCATCAGGTACACGGCATTGTGTCTCAGGTGGCGAGCTATAGGGGCATGAGAAACGACAGGAACGGCTGCTGTGAGCTCGGGCGCCTTGGCTGGCGCCTTGGGGGTACTCTGGATGTGTTCGGCAACACTCACGCCGGCGGCGTGGGCCACATCTTCAATTTCAGAATCCGAGTCTGATTGCAGGCTGGATCTGGCCAACTCTGGCAACTCCTCGGCCTCCTCCTTGATCACCAGGAGGCTGCGGTGGAGATGCATGTCCGAGAGGTCGATGGTAGGCAAGTGTCTGTACAGAGCGGAAGGCTCGTCTTCTTCATCCGACAGGTAATAGAAGTCGTCCGAGTCCGAGTCTGAGTCCAGGTCAGACAGGCTGTAGACGGTGGTTTCGGTCGAGTCGTCGATGTTGTAGTAGTCGTCTTCGTCGTCGGAAGCCGAGTCGTAGTCGATTTCGTACTCGGTGACGGAAGGGCCAGCGATGGGAGGCTGGGGCTTCTGGGGCAAGGAGAAAGACACTCTGCGTGGCTGCTGAGCGGCCTTCTGCTTTTCCGACTCAATGTGATCCATCAAGTTGTCCAACATGTTGGCCTGGACAACGAGCGAACGGAGGGAGGCCTTGGGGTTGGCGGCCTGCCGCGTGAGCTTGGAGCGCACCTTGGAGGCGAGCACGTACAGTTCTGCAAAAGACATTTTGGTTTTTGGTTCTTGTCTGAGGTAAAAAACCGTGGGGATGCACCTTCTTTTATAGTCTTGGGTGCAAACGGCCGGATGACAAAGCGCTCCGACAGCACAATGCATGGAGGCGCACAGCGGTTCTATGCGCAGGAGGATAACCGTCCAAGTGAGTCAGCACTTGAGGAGGCTTGAAGCCGGGAGGAAAAGAAAAAAACAGGCTAATACCGGATGAACGTGAATTGGCACGGACGAGGGAGCCCAGGCTAGCTTCAAAATTCCGAACCCACCGCAAAATTCCCGGCTTCCTATTCGGGCGCCCAGACGCGATCTGGCTCGGCGGCACATCCGGCTGCTTCATCACCGAGATTGCAGCCACGGTTAAAAGGCCCAGACTGGTACAGCAAAGTGCAGCTACATGTCTGGAAAGATGCTGGAGAAAATGCAGCCGACTTCGAGCCGACCCCAATTCTTCTCCCCAGGCTGGGCCTCGGTTTCTCTGGCTCGGCGATGACTTCACCTCGCTGGTCTTAGCCTCTTGGCTGCCCAGACACAAGAGGCTCGGCAGGCGGAATGGGAAATCTGGAAAACCAAGACTGCCTTCCCATTGCTGCAGAGGGCTCCCGAGTGCGTCGGATTTAGTTGGGATGGGGTTAGTGTGAGATCGGTAATGTGTGGGATCGGTTATGTGTGAGATGAGCTTTTTTGCTGGCGGGCCGTCTTTCGCAACCACTGGCCTGTGCCCCTATCCACGGTGCCGAGCAAACACGGTGCTGGAAAATGAAGACGGTTTGGCTCTGTATTTTGGAAATGTTTCTGGAAATTGATAAAAAAAAATGAACCCGGCTTTTGCGTTTCTCCGATGGACCTAAGCGCCGGGCCCGGCTCGGAAAGTTCACCGCAAACCCGTCAAAACCACTCCAGCTCAGCCCAGATTTGCAGCCATTTTTCCGAGTAGGCCAGACTAGACGTTTGCTGCTTTTGGCTTTTTAGTCGATGGCCCCACGCCACAGCGGACCCTGCGATCTAGAGTCCGGCCCGCTTTAGCCGCGTTGCGAGGAAACCCCATGACGTTGCTCTCTTGTGGCTAGTGCACCGGTCCCTTGCTGGTCCGTGGGTTTTTTTTATTGCAGAGGCAGAGCAACTAAGAGTGAAAAGGGAAAGCCTTGCAAATCTCTACAAGCTCTACGCTTTGGCCTAGAACCGTCTGTTGCTGAATTGCTGAAACATACGTCACCGCTCGGTATCCACAACGACCTCATCACCGACGTCAAGAAGTAGAGTTACGCCTCAAGCAGCAAAAGCCTCAAAGAACTTTGGAACCCGCAGCCAAGGCATCTTTCTCCAACTACCCGCCCAGCAGCCCAAAAATAACTTGTGTCATAGCGCAGCGGTTGCTTCATAGATCAAGCACCTCGTCTTTTCTATTTTTTGCCAGATCCAAAGATCCGGCCGGCATGGCTGCAATGGACGGATCGCCTGGCCTAGATCTGGTGCTGTGCCCCATTGAGCATGTCTCTTATCTTGCCTAGGTAAACTCCACCCGAAAGATGGAAGCAACATCTAAACGTCTAGAACCGCACAGGGTCCTTCCTAATCTAAAAGCATCTCTTCAATTAAGCTCCAGCAAACCTACATGCTACGCTCTTCTACACTCATTTCTATGCGTGATGTATTAACAGTATGGATGTTGGCCCGTTTAGTCGAACAAACCGAAGCCCATGTCATCATCAGACTCCTCAGCAGCCTCTTCCTCCTTCTCCTCGGCAGCAGCCTCAGCAGCACCACCAGCAGCGGCACCACCGGCAGCAGCAGCACCACCGGCAGCTGGAGCAGAAGCAGCGAAGGAGAAGAGCAACTCCTTCAAGTCCTTACCCTCAAGGGCTCTGGAGAAAATGTCGGCCCAGACGGAGTCGACGGAGGCACCAGCGGCCTTGGTGACAGACAACAAGTTGTCAGCGGAGATCTCAACACCAGCGTCGGCCAAAATAAGGGCGGCGTACGAAACGGAAGCTTCAGCAGACATTATATGTGTAAGTTGGAGGTGTAGCTAAATTTTTTCAACATCAACATAGTGGGGAGGTGCGATTTTTGGGTCACGTGCGAGGCCGCTTTCCTGGGGCTCCAGCCCTCAACGCACGCGCGGCTGAACCCTTCTGTGGCCTGCATCGGAGTTTGGTCAAAACCGTGCGTGCGTCCGAACTTTGTAAGCAGTCAACGTAAGCTGCAGCTTTGAGACACAGCCGTGCTGCAGTAGGGATCAATTGCCACTGACTAATACTCAGGGCCTATCAGGAAGCTCACTGTGGAAGTCCGCAATACGGGGTTCTGTAAACGCTCACTTGCTTTGGAAGTTTGCTGTGGTTGCACGGACGAATGGACTGGTTTTGAATTGCTTTAGATTGAAGGTCTTGGGGGTTGTCAAGAAATGGGTCCTTCGCAAACTGGAGACAGTAAGCCTCTTGCTGTGAGTCAACCTAAATGAGTGGCAACTGGCATTGAGTCTCCTCCTCTCCTATTCCCCTTATTATTCTTCTTCGTATTTTTCAGGGATGTCTGGGTTCACCCCTATACTTCATTTAACAGAAAGTCTGGCTATAGTGGTGGAGTGGTGGGGTCGAGTGATAGGTTTATTTGACGTGCACTAGTCGTAATCTTGCATTCTCGCAGCAATCGTTAAACTGCGTTACCTCTGAGTCACTGTGGCTGGAAAGTGAGACTCAGTTCAAAAGGCCGAAAAGCTTGGGACTAGTTTCTCACAGAAAGGCAATTTTCATAACCCAATAAACCTGCCACTGGTTTGTCGCCCCGAAGCGAGATCTAGCCACTTCTACAAAGATCGCGCTTCTAGGTCCAGTGAGTCTTACAAAGAAATCGAAACAGCTTTGTATTCGAAATGATACTTCATCGATTGAATTACGGCTTTATTCCATTGCTCAAATTGGCCTTTCCATATGCGTAGTTCGAGATCTGTTTTCTGATGTACCAAGGCCGGTGATCTACCCCAGATTTGTGCAATCTCACCACCCAACGCCGCCCACACCACATTCGGCTCCTCTAGCTTCAAAGACAAAATGTGATCTAAATCTGCCTAACCTGCCATTATCTTCACCTATCCACCAGGTCGTGCGTGGCACACTTGCAACTACCTATCGGCTCGCCTCGATAAGTGCTGACTTCATTGATGTTCAAGCTTTCTCCCACAATCTTCAGCATAGGAAACAGAGGCGCCTTTACCCTGAACCTAGGCGTCGGTTTCCGCCGAACTAGACCATTTGGGCTCACATCGCCCTCGGCCTGGTTCTCCAAAAAGCAACCCCAGACCCCATTTAGCCAGTTCAGAAGACTGTACTGGCAAAGACCAGGGCTTGCCGGTAGGTTCCAAAGAATTCCGTGGGAAACCTTGGCTAAACCTGCTCTTTTCACAGGAGCGTTTCTTCTCGTGGTTCCGCCAATATTAGACTACACCTTGAACAGAGTCACCTGGTTCAAGCGTAACCCGCAATCGATAGTATACGCCATTATCGGTATCAACACAGGCATCTTCTTTGCGTGGCAACTACCACGATTCTCCATCATTTTGAGAAAATACGGTCTCCTTGTGAACGATAGATTCTCGTCGATCTGGGCCATGATCGGCTCGGGCTTCTCCCACCAGAACTTTACTCACTTGTTCTTCAACATGTTCTGTCTCCAGTCCTTTGGCTCCTCGCTTGCGGTCATTCTTGGACCAGCAGGCTTCGTGCTGGCCTATCTTGGCTCTATTGTCGTGTCTTCCTTTGCATCGCTAGCTTTCAGAACTATCTTAAGACAGGGTGTGAGCGGCTCATTGGGCGCTTCGGGTGGCATTTTTGGACTTCTTGGTATTTTCTCCTACTTGTTTCCCAACGCCAGCGTGGCATTTTTCTTCATTCCCATCCCAGGTGGAGCTTGGTACGCCTTTTTGGCTTCGATCGTGTTGAACGCTGCTGGATTCTTCTCCAAGATCAACTTTGACTACGCGGCTCATATCGGAGGCAGTTTGATCGGTATCTACTACGGCTGGCAGGCCAAAAAAGACATCAAAAGAAGACGTCAACGCTCGATCTACTTTTGAAATGGCCTACTTATAGACATTGACGTTGGGCATTTGTAAATAGTATACAGGGAAAGTTATGCAAAAGACACCGACTTCTTCTTCTTCTTAGGACTCTCGGCCTCGGCTAAACCGTCATCGTCTCTTTTGGCTGCTCTGGCGCTCTTTCGCCTGGCCGCTCTAGCAACGTTGGCTTTGTTCTTGATTTCGGCCTTTTTATCGTTCAACTTGTTGGCCTTCTCTTCTTCCTTTCTCTCGATCTCGGCTCTCTTCAACTCACGGATCTCCTCCAATCTTCTGGCTTTCTCCAACTTGGACTCGTTAACCTGGTCGTGCTTGTCATTGATGGATTTCACCAAACGGTTCAATAATAGGCTGTCGTGGTCGTCCACAAACTTTTTACCTTTCTTTCCCTTCTTGGCCTTGACACCTGGAACAATAGCTCTGTTAAGATTAGGAATGTTCAACTCATCTTCTCTGTATTCTTTACCGTTCTTAGCACCGTAAAGCCTTATTTTGGCCTCACGCTTCTTGATGGCCTGTTTACTGGGCTTCTTGACCTTCGACTTCGGCGTTAATTTGGGCTGGTTTGCTAGGAGGTTTTTGGCCTGCTTGTCGGAGAAGACCTCACTTTCTGCCGTCCTCGAAAGGTTTGCCTTATTTCTTCTCTTGATAGCCTCTTTCTGTTTTGCTCCCATTGGAATTCTAAAGGTAAGTCTGACTTGGACTAGAAAACGATGCGCCATCTCATCGAGTTGATGGTGGCACGTGCCACGTCACGTGCGTGCAAGTCTAGAGAGATATGCGATGGTTAGCAGAATTCAAGAGGCCTAATAACTACAGCATGGATCAAAAAAAATTACATTCTTATTAAGCGCCCTTCAGCGGAAATGATTACAACTTCCGGGCAGTCCTGAAGTTCTTGCCAGCGTAGATACCCTTGTCACCCAACTCCTCCTCGATTCTGAGAAGCTGGTTGAGCTTGGCCAATCTCTCGGATCTGGCAGGAGCGCCGGTCTTGATCTGGCCAGTTCTCAAACCGACAGCCAAGTCGGCGATGGTGGTGTCCTCGGTTTCGCCAGATCTGTGGGAAACCATCACACCCCAGTCAGCAGCGTAAGAGTCCTTGGCAGCCTGGATAGACTCGGTCAAAGAACCAATCTGGTTGACCTTCAACAACAAGGCGTTGGCAGCCTTCTTCTCAATGGCAGTCTTGATTCTGATTGGGTTGGTGACGGTCAAGTCATCGGCCACAACCTGGATCTTCTCACCGACTCTGGGGAAGAATTTGGACCAGGACTCCCAGTCGTCCTCGCCGAATGGGTCCTCAATGGAGACAATTGGATATTTGTCAAGCAAGGCCACATACAAGTCGGCCAACTGCTCACCAGTCAACCACTTGGAGGCGTCAGAGTCTGGGTTTTTGAAGTCCAAGTCGTACTTGCCGTCCTTGAAAAACTCGGAGGGGGCGGGATCCAAAGCAATGCCAACCACATCTTTGTAGCCGGCCTTCTCAATGGCATCAACGATAATGTCCAAGGCCTCATTAGCAGTCTGAAGGTTAGGAGCAACACCACCCTCGTCACCAACATTACCGGCAGACAAACCGTACTTCTTCTTGGCTAAATTCTTCAAGGTGTGGTAGACCTCCGTGCTTATTCTCAAGGCCTCGGAGAAAGATGGGGCGCCGAATGGCACAATCATAAACTCCTGGAAAGCCAAGGAGCCACCGGCATGGGTGCCACCGTTCAAAACGTTTTGGAAAGGAACAGGCAAGACGAACTTGTCCTGCTTGGTGCCAGAAATGTCGGCAATGTGCTTGAACAAGGAGACACCCTTCTCAGCGGCAGCAGCCTTAGCAGCCGCCAAAGAAACACCCAAGATGGCATTGGCACCCAACTTCGACTTGTTAGGAGTACCGTCCAAAGAGTTCAAGAATTCGTCAACCTTGGGCTGGTCCGTGATGTCCAAGTTCTCCTTGATGAAAGCAGGAGCAATGATATTATTGACGTTGCCCACAGCCTTGGTGACGCCCTTGCCCAACCACTTGGACTTGTCGCCATCTCTCAACTCCAAGGCCTCGTGGGTACCGGTGGAAGCACCGGATGGCACAGTGGCTCTGAAGAGACCCTTTTCGGTGGTCAAGTCGACCTCGACGGTGGGGTTGCCTCTAGAGTCGTAGACAGTACGAGCATGGATTTTGGAAACGGCCATTTTGAGGTAGTTTTGTGTTTTGTGAAAAATGTCAAGTCAATTGCTGGTGCCGGTGGCTAGGGGTTTTTATACGCATTGGCAATAATGGTGGACCACACCTTGCGGGATTTGTGGAGACTACCTGGACCCTATGATTGTCCTGTAGATGAGGATCACTCTCGTAACATCTCATGCTTGCTTACTTATATCTCGTATATAAGCTGACCTCTTTGCTTCATCATATTATAGTGAGAACCACTCTTCGTCTTGAATATACCCTAACATCTTGTCCCACCTACACATATCCATGAACTGCCTCCTAGTGTGTGTCCTGCATAGATGTACTCGGTGTTATCTCAAGCCGGAGCAAAGTCCGACTGACAGCCATCGCGGCGAGATCCAGCCGTCATGCAGGGGGTAATTGGTTATAGATTGGAGATGGGTGATTTGGGCTAGTGAACAAAAATCATTCATTTAAATTTTTCCAATTGCCTTGGAATCCTTTATTATGGCTGGCAATGGGCTCGGACTTGCGTAATGTGCATATGGCTCAGGTGGCTTGGGCCGAATGGCATGTTTTTTGTGTATGGCTCAAGCGGTGAAGTTCACCGCTACTTCGGCAACTTCGGAGTTTCCGATCTCAGCTTAGGTGACTCGCTCATGCCAGTTTTGGAAATGGGGTAGCGAGGAATTGGAATAGAGAATGATTGTAGCGAGGGAGTGAAGGGGTAAAATAGCATGGAATTGATATGGGAGTTTTTGGCTGGAAAAATGGAGGGTTGCCGTGACAGTGGGGTTTTGTTAGTAGACCGACTGAAAATATCAGAATGGCTTATAGGCTTCAGTTTGCAAAGGCTGTAAACCCAAGGTTGTTGATCGTGGTAATTTAAGCAGTGGAGTAATACTTTGATGGATCTTAGCACTTAACACTCAAGGCATCCCAGTAAATGGCTGCGAAATGAGGAGGAAAGAAACAAGCCTGCCGTGGACCCTGACCCACGATTTCGAAGACTTCTCTCTTGAATGACCAAAATATCTAAGCAAAAAGGGAAAACAAAGAGGTAAAAGCGGTTTTCGTGCCCCTTTTGGGAAACCCTACTCGGCTTCATTATACTACATGTTTTCCCTCTGAACAAAAGAAACCCAATTGACCCCAAAGGGACCGTCATATTTGTCTGAACAGATCGAAGTCAATTTTAAGACCTCGTCTGGTCCACCTGGAAGCCCCATTTGGTCACAATTGAAGTGTATCTATCTCGATGATCACCGTACATTTCCATGCCATGAAAGCAGAGGGCTCAGTTGATGATGTGACAATCCAAGAGCTCTTCTGGATTCGTAAGCAAATTCTAAGGTAGTATCAAAGCACAAAACGCATGTCACTTACTCATCAGCTTCCAGGATGTATCAACTGCCAGTGCACGTATAGTCACAAGAAGTGGCCACTTTCGAACGAGTGTGGTCGTCATTTTTTTTTTTTTTTTTTTTTTGCTTGATTCATCTGATTACTATGGAAAACTTATATATCCAAACTAGGTGAAAAACCATGTAATCAATCCTGAGACCAGTGCCCTTTGAGACTTACCTGTGGTCACTACAACCACCGGCAAATCCCCTAGACACTACTCTCGCTAATTATTGGTAAGAGATAAAAAGTGTTTAGATTCCTTCGAGCCATCGAATACCAAATTTCTTTTAGTGCTCAATGTGAACTCTCTCGGAGCCAAACGTACTAGTATTACCAAATTTTGTTCACTTTTCGCAGCCATTGGAAAATGTGTCAACTTTACACACCACAAATTAAATGCACCACGAATGGTCCGGAATCCTTACTTGACCGTTTATTACTACTATGTAGTTAATAAATCGTCGAAAGAAAATGCTCGAGGCCTCGACTAGAGAAGGGACTCTTTCGGCGAAGATGTGCTCCAAAGTCTCTTTACCCTATAAGCAAAAATCGGTCACCTTTATCCGACAATCATATACGATCGTGGCTTGGTTTAGCTCCTCAAGTACAAGACAGTTCTTAGTGTCTACTTGGTAAAATAACTTTCGTGCATATGACCGAGTATTCTTGATTATAGTGACATCCTGATCCGCGAGAAATCCAACTTGGGTGCAAAACATCAATTGATTCAGCGACTTACCTAAAACCACGAATTCACCACGTTGTGCTCATAAATTTTATTTAACACAGACCAACAAAAAAACATTACAGTGCCCACCTTTCCATCAGCTTTTATTCACTTCCCCCACATTTGACTCTCCCATTGCTTCGGTAATTTCCGCGGTCGCATCTTATATCTTATCTAGATAGTCCCCACATTCTTTGCATTCCCACATCAGTTCTTTCCATGAACCACAGCTTCAACTGGGACATATTCCCTTCTACACAGCTAGAGCAGTCTCGATTGCTGGCGCCTTTGGGTTGCCTCTTTCAGAAAACTACCGCCAGTGTGCCTGGGTTCAATGCATTTCCTTCTAAATGCCCACTGTGTGGGGCCGTCACGAATAGGTTTACGGTAAATGATACTGTAAACAATACGCTATGGTGTCCTTTTTGCCACAAGAAATTCCAAACGCCAAACAACATCCATCCTGACACCGGCGCTTTGCCAGATGTGGAAACGGTAGACTACATACCTCCCAAAGATATATCCCAGCCCATTGGATCCAGAGGCCCTGTAGTCCTCTATGTTGTCGATTTATATCAGCAGGTGGACTGTCCCGAGGAGTTCACAGCGATGAAAGAACGAATGTCCGAGTCCATTTCTCGACTTCCAGCATCTGCCTCAGTGGGACTTATTACGTTCTCTAATACAATCACACTACATGGAGAGAGAAGCGTTTTATTTTCGCTTGATGACTTGCCTAAAGGAGACGACCACTCCGGAATTCTCGGCGACAAGCCCGCCATAGCGAAGATCCTCCTGAAAATCGCTGATTCTTCAAGCACTAACATATGGAAGCTCCTGCTGCTTCTTCAATCAGGATTTCTCCAGTCTTCAGAAAGTATAACGAATGAGATTGGCCAACTCAAACCAAATCTCACAAGATCGTTCAAACCAGAGCGTGTCTCGGGTTTTGCGCTCCTCATAGCGTCTTGCTTTCTTCAATGTGCTAGTTCATCGCTGCTTTTGGGAAATGTGAAGCTCTTCTCATCGGGTCCGTGCACAATTGGCCCCGGCAAGGTTGTTGATACTGCCGAGACTATTAGAACACATGACGACATTGCAAATCTCAAGGCCCCACATTTTATGAACGCAGCCAAGTTCTACAGAGCCCTTTCCTTCATTGGCTGTGGCTACACCATAGACCAGGCGTATGCAGCTGCATTTAGACTAGGTGGCTCTCTCACACATTACAATGTCAGCTCGAACGCCCCGAAGTTCACCTTCGATCTTCACTTCGGCGCACTTGACCAAGTTGGCTTATACGAAATGTACTCATTGTCGTCTGGACTAGGTGGGACGGTTATTTCTAGTGATTCTTTCACAAGACACTCGTTTAAGACAAAACTAGAAGCTGTGGACGGTCTTCCTAAAGTTCAGGATGCGGTCCTTACAGTGCACACTTCGGCTGGTCTCAAGGTAAGTTATAGTCTCTGCTATGGAACGCCTTACCAATCATCTTACCAGTCGACACATCTCATGGAATATCATCATGGGCGCATATCTGATACAATTTCGGGTTTTGAGTCTCTGATGAAAAAGCGTTACTTTACGAACAGATGGTATCTTGGGGACCTTAAAGATTCTGTTGGCTGTGTACTTTTCGAAGTTGATTCTGTCGCAATAAGCAAAACAAAAGCCAAGCACGTTTACATCCAAATTCAACTAGATTTCTGGGATCCTGAAACCCAAGAAAGAGTGACAAGAGTGACAACCATCCAAAAGCCCACAACAATGAGTGTTTTTGCATCAAGTGCAGAGAGCCAAAAGAAAATATCACGCATTATCAATGAAAATGCCCGTCAAAAAGCACTTCTTGCAAATTTCAATCCAGAAACCTGGATCACCATTCTCACCAGACTATTGATAAGCAAGATTGACACCACTCTAGGATTCGAATCTTTCGAGGAAGTCATCCAGCTCATGGACACAACTTTAATTAAGCTCACCAATTTTTTTGGAGTCATGAAGAAAGAGGCATCGGCATCCTCCAATCCTTTGGAGAAGCTCAAAGCCCTCTATTCCATTGACGAACATTTCAAAAACCTACCAGTGTACGCTTATTACTTGAGAAAGAATCCACAGCTAGTTTCGATCTTCAACAGCTCACCCGACGAGACAGCTTATTACCATCATTTTTTCATGGGTCTCCTGGTAGCAGACTCTTGCCTTATGATCCAACCGAGGTTCTACCAAGTGGTGGATGGCCAGATGGTTCAGAGACCAGTAGAGACCAGCTCAATACAAAAAGCGAAAGATGATAGCTTTTTTATCTTGGATTCGTTTCATACAATCATCATCTACTTGCATACTGACAGAAACAAACTAAAGCTTCACAGCTCGGACAATGATGACATTGTCTACGGACGCACAAATGATCAAGTGAACAAAATTGTCGATCTTATCCACTGCGAAATCTTAGAAAACCGTTCATTTGTCCCTAGGATCGTCTTGACTCAGACAGGACACTCGCAGGCAAGGTTTCTTTTGTCACGCCTTCTGCCACCCAACAATATCATAGAAGATGGAGCGAAGACAAAGAAAAAATGGTGGCATTTAAACACAGTTCCAAAGGCCATCACAACTAAAGACATCAGCTCAGAGAAGTATTGTGAAGAGCTTTTATCGCGTGCGGAGTCACTAAGAATTGAGGATGAAATCTAAAAATTCTTTTTGATGAACTCAACCACGGTCTTTGCGATATCCTCGGCAGCACCTTCATCGGACAAAGGACCTCCTCCCTTATGGTCAGCGCCTTTGACGACCTTGCTTAGAGAGCTCCATACGTGTTCTGGAGTTACCTTCTTCCAATCTTCGAACAATGCATTACGGTCGACCAGAGGGGGAATAAACTCATCCTTCTCGCCAACTAAAACTAGCAATGGCAGTTTGACCTTTGCAAAGGTGTGTTTGTAGTCGTCTTCATTGAGGTATGACGAGAAGTAGTCATCGTCTGTTCTTCTGGCATTCAATGAGTGGAATCTGTAAGCAGAGATCGGAATATCGAACGACAACTGTCTTGCTTCCTCAGAAAGTAGTTCTTCTCCTCTTCCATCGTCAACGAGTTCTTTGGCCTTTTTAATCCACTCCCCAATATTGGTATCCTTATGGAAATACTCCGATGCCTCCGTATCAGAAACAGGAGCTTGCAAGATTCCGCCGTCCAAGGTGAAGATGTTTTCAAAATCATCCTGAAAGGTGAATTTGGAAAGATATTCCAACGTATCCTGGCATCCCGTAGAGTGTCCCATGAGAACAATCTTCGATTCTGGGGTGCCTCTTTTGGTTCTTAAGTATTTGACCAACTGAGCCAATTCACGAACATCACGCTTTAAGCTTCCCGTTCCGAAACCAATATACGAGGACGAGGTCAATGCCTCGACAATACCCCATTTTCCTCCCAAGTCCTTATTGAAAAGCTCAGCAATCTGGGGTACGTATTTGGTGCAAAGAAGACCGTCGGTCAAACCGCCAATGAAAATGAGGAAGTTCTGTGGATTTCCTTCAGATTTATGTTCAATTGCTGGTAAAGTCAGATGATACTGAAAGATATTGACCGGAAAAGACATTATGGGTGAGGTTATCGATAACGCTTTTAGTTCCCGAATGCGCACTACTATAGAGCCACAGTCAGACGGAATTATAATACAATTGAAACTATTCAACTAAATGCGGATGATGCTGCTTCGCTTTTTAAATAGGCGTTATCCTTCGAAAGCGACGCCTCCCACAGTGCTATCAGCGGAGCCTCCAGTACTGTGATTAAGACCTACCTCGGGGATCATCTTGGTGCTGATGGACATCGAGTGGATTGTGGTGAACATGACAAGGAAATGGAGGAACACACAGTAAGCCAAAAATAGCATTCTTGTAGTTCTGGTGGCCAATATGGATCTTGTTATGGTGATGAAGATTCGTTCGAATGGAGAGAGTCTCGAACTGATTCGCTCCTGCTCCCTCATTCTGAAACGCTCGATAGGATGTAGCTTGGACTCATATTCGGTTTCGTAAGCGTTTCGTTCGAGATCTACAGAAGCATTGGGCTTGGGGGTGAAGAAGCGGCGACTCGAGTTTCCAGCTGGGGCCTCGCCATCTTTCTTAAGCAGAGCCATGTATCTGGATTTCTCGTAGAGATCCTCATTATCACTCTTCAATGTGCGGTTCTGTCTTTTCAACTCATTCACCAAGTTGACCTGGCGTTTGAGGTCGTCCTCTAGCTCCTTATTTCTATCTCTGAAACGATCTCTTTGTTTGGTAATGATCGGAAGAATGGAGCCGTCCTCTCCTGGATGTGAGCCTCCACCAGATGAAGATGGGTGACTGGTGGTGTTCTTGGTCATTCTGGAGATGCCCGATATCATACTGGCAGTATCATTGAGCTGAGAGCTCGAGGAGTCTCTCATGTCAACTAAGTCATTTTCCAATATGGAATTGAGCTGACCTAGCCTTTCAATATCGCCCTTGCCCTGTTCCAACTGCCCCTGTAACTCTTGGATCTGGGATACAAGGCCATCATGCTGCGACCTCATGTTTGCGAGTTCATTAGTTAAAGACTTGTTTCTTTCGATCAAAAGAGAGTCAATCTGCTTGGGCTGCTCATCATCAATGTCGTCCAATGGATTCTCGCCAAACTCGATTTGACGCAACAAGTGGAGCTCGTGTTTCACCTCATCGTAATCACTGGTCTTCTCTAGCTTTTCCTTGAGATGCTTGATCTCTTCAGAAGCATGCAGCAAGTCTCTTGTCAACAGCTCGAGCTTTCCAGAGTTCTCAGTGGTGATGGCATCGGCCTTCTTCTTAGCCTGATTTAAATCGGCCATGAGGAGAGCGTTTTCGCTTTCCAAATCGGCCACCTTCTTTTGAAATTCAGATTTGATGGCTACACTGGCCGAATTGTTCAAAGCAACAGACAACTCCTGGCGCAAGCTTTCATTTCTCTTTTCCAAGTCGAGCACCCTCTTCTTCCACATTTCAGCATCACGGTTTGCCATGTCCAACTCCGCTAGCGTCGAAGAGGTATCCTGGGACGCTCCGTCGTCGTTTCTGTCGAATTGTTTGTTCTGAGAGTTAAGCTGGAGTTGGGTAACTTCCATTGAAGTTTTGAGCTCCTCGATCGTGAGCTTGTATGATGCAATCTGCTCCTGGTGTTGTTTCTCCTTGATCTCCCAATTGGACTCTTTCTCTTGGATCAACGACTGAAGCTGGTCTTCTTTGGCCTTGAGCTTGCTACTTAAAAGAGTAGCCAGTTCTTGTTCGTTCTGCAAGAGTCGTTGTTTCAACACCTCGTAGTCGGCTTTCTTCGCTAGTTCTTCGTCGCGTTGGGCTAATTGCAGCTTCAAGTCTGCAACCTCGTTCAGATTCGCCATAGCATCTTGGCAAAGCTCCAAAAGAGGCTTGGGATCAGGAGCTTCTGCGATCAATCTGTAGAAGCCAAAGAAGAAGGCCTCCACCTTTTTCTGCTTCGTGTTCATGTTGTCGATCTCATTCTGGTACAACTTTAGAAGATGCTTGATTTCGTTGAGTTTCTCTGCATCCTCGAGCTTCTTGAATTCCTTGGTCTTCGAGGCAAGGTTCTTTCTGCTGGTCAAGGACGCCTTTTGTTCTGATTTGAGTTCAATTCCCTGCTCATCGAGCTTGTTTTGCAAAGAGGGCAAATCTATCTCCTTCCAACTTTGAAGAGCACTTTGAAAGGCATTTTGCTGGATATTGCCTGGCTCAGTCATGATGTATTTTAAGGAATACAGATAGGTACAACTGTCCGCGCTGGAGTATATCTATTTGGCCCGACTGCACTTGGATCACCCTGATAGCTTGCGGAGAAACTCTAGCAGAGTGTGGTGAAGAGGGTGATTTTATAATTTATGATATGAAGAAATAGTTGAATGATAAAATTGATGTGATTTGTTTATTTGTATCAATAATACCAAGTGGGGTGATACCATTGAAGTAGGTGCTCCATGGAAGCTGATACATGAGGACATGATAGAACCCACTCTAAATGGAGGCTCATCTGGGTTCACCAGAATTCAGTGCCAATCAAAGTCGACCAGGAGGTTATCAGAATGACTACTGCTACTGATGGCTCCGGGCCTTCACTACCCAACCGTTCTTTTTTTTTTGGAAAGTTTAACCAACTATAATTACACTAAATTATGCGAGCGACAAGTTTACTCCTCGTCCTCCTCGGCAGCCTCAGCGTTCTTGTTCTGGTTTCTTCTCTTCACCCTACCAGGTCTGCCACCGCCGTAAGGGGAGTTAGGAGCAAAGTCAATGTGCTTCTGGGAGTCCAATCTCACCATGAAAGATGGCACGTTGACAATCTGCTTACCAACAGCAATGTGTCTCTGGGTAATCAACACTCTGGCGTGGTGGATAGATCTGGCAAGACCGAGCTTGAAAACCTGGGTCTGCAATCTTCTCTCCAAGAAGTCCTCTGGTCTCAAGGCCAAGACGTAATCCAACTTCATCTTGTCCTCTGGCAAGACACCGACTCTCACCAATCTTCTGATCAAGGCGTTACCCTCGAACAATCTCTTCTCGTCCTTGTCGTCTCTGGTCAAAAGGTCACGGGCGGCTCTTCTGATCTTGGACAACTGGAAACCAATTCTGTAGATCTCTCTCTTGTTCTTGAGACCGTACTCACCGGCCAACTTCAACTCAGCGTCCAAACGAGCGGACTCGTATGGCTGCTTTGGCACGGAGTAAACCTTGGAGTAAGTTCTTGGGGCACCTGGGTGTTAGTGTGGGTTGTGGCGACTTCCGCCGGGCTCTACAATCATCCTAAGACAGCATGGAGGATAAGGTTCCCCTCTGACGATCCTCATGGAGGGTGCCTGCTGGTCTGTGGGTGTAACTGAAGTGTCGGGGGTTCAGTTACGGGAGACGAATCTCCAAGGTTGATTGTAGAGGTCCCGAAACCTCATAGACTGCACCGGGTGCTGTCTATTTGATTTGAAAGTTTTTCTTTGTGTCTGGGGGTTAAAACATACGAGGCATGTTGACTTAGTTCTTGGATGAGAAAAGAAGAAAAGAATTTTTCAAAAGGGAACCGCGAGTACTTATAGTGAGGAAAAAAGTTGAAAAAAATCTGCAGAGTCGTGTGCGTCCGAAAAAAACTAGATGGGCTCGCATTGGGACTGCGCAGACCAGAGTTAACTGTGGTGAGCGTTAGTCTGAGACTGGTCTGGTAGCATGATAGGTATGGTCCGGATGGGTCGTTCTTTATCATTTAAGATAAACAAGAGATTTTGATCGGTTTGCTATTCATTGGATTTTGCGATTTGTGACTCAGTTCTCGGAAGCTTGCATTGGATAAAGGGTGCCCTAATTGGATATTCAGATCCACGAGCCATACCGACAGATTCCAACAGATTATAAAATAATTGCTCTTATGACTTTTCATGGAGTTCTTAACGTAGAATACTCTCTGGTTATCATGTTCAACCTGGAAGAACAGAAAATCAATTCTAAAGCTTTGACGAGAGGTGGAGCCCACGAGGAGTCTCAATATAACAGGAAACTGAAATACCATCGGTTTCAAATGAGTCGCTCTTGTTTTAATCTGAAACATGAGAAGTCAAAGAGAACTTCAACGTTCCTGAAAAACCTTGGGTCGATTCGGCTAACTCTGTCACCTGAACATCACTCTAACTCCTCCATAACGTTTCGCAGCCAACCAGAGACCCCACATATCAAGCCATTGCCGTCTCTTAATTTCAACAAATTTGACCACATATTCAAGCAAAACACGACTTGAATTCAACCTGCCATGCGTAAGTGAAATGACCCTGAATCGCTTCCTTCGGATTAGCCCTAAATGACAAGAAGGTAAGGCAGACACTTCAGGGTCAGGTATTGAATGAGGTACAATATATATATGTATAGCTTGTATGCTGGCGTTAAAAGGTTTAGATGTTGAAGCCGGAAGCTAATGCAATCGAAAAAAAAAAATAGAAAAAAAAAATGAAACCGTACTCACCTTATCTCCCACGCCTACTCATCTTAATCCATCTGCGCGCATCTCCATATCTCAGGCTACTTTGACATGAAGTTCGTAGCCTTGATATCCGGCGGAAAAGACTCGTTCTATAACATTTTGGAATGCCACAGACAAGGCCACGAACTAGTGGCTTTGGCCAACTTGCATCCCCTCGATCAGGAGCAGAACGAAACCGACTCCTTTATGTTCCAAACAGTGGGACATGATCGAATTGAACACTACGGCTTGTGCCTTCTGGTGCCGTTGTACCGCCAGCCGCTTTCAGGGGGGTCGACTAATGTCCAGTTGGAATACACTCCTACGGCGGACGATGAAATCGAAGATCTCTACATGCTTCTAGCTCGGGTGAAGGAAGAGATTCCTGACGTTGAGGGAGTCAGTTGTGGTGCTATTTTATCACACTACCAGAGAACCAGAGTGGAGAATGTCTGTGACAGAATCGGGCTCACGTGTTTGGCCTACTTGTGGCAAAGAGACCAGGCAGAGCTTATGCTGGAGATGTGTAGCCTGGGTCTTGATGCTCGCTTGATTAAATGTGCCGCTGTTGGGCTCAACGAGAAGCACTTGGGTAAACTGATCGCTGAGATGCTTCCAATTCTTACCAAGCTTAACCAGATTTACGATGTTCATGTTTGCGGAGAGGGCGGAGAGTTCGAGACGTTTGTGTTTGACTTTCCGCTTTTCGAAAGACGCCTCGAAATCTGCGACGAGAAGGTTGTGGCCCACTCCTCCGATTCTTCTTACCTTACGTTTCTGACCAAGCTGGTTTCCAAAGAAGCGGCTGAGATTTCGGACCCTCTTGTGGGTAGCAGCGAAACCCAGCTTCTCGAGGAAGATTTTGCATCCGTTCTCGAAACCGTCGAGGAGGCAGCCCCAATAAGCGTGCCAGAAACCAGAGAAGTCTCTTTTCCAATTGGGCCTACTGTTACAACAGCCCCCAACAAGCTTCATATTTCCAATGTGACAAGCACAGCTCTGGACGTCGAAAGCCAGACCCAAGATATCATGACGCAAATCTCCAGCATCCTTAAATCACACGAGGCTTCAATCACGGACATTCAACACATCACCGTTCTCGTTCGTGATATGAAGGACTTTGCTCGCATCAACGCCATCTATGCCTCCTTCTTTGCAGACACTTTCCTTCCACCTTCTCGTGTCTGCGTTCAGACAACCCTCCCACAACCTTACCGTCTTCAAATCTCATGCATAGTTCTCAATCCACCAGTCGAGACAAGACAGGGTATTCACATAAGATCGAGATCTTTCTGGGCTCCTCAGAACATTGGGCCGTATTCACAAGCCATTGTGGAAACAAGAGATACATTCAAGACAGCTACACTCTCAGGTCAGATCCCCTTAGTTCCTGCTACAATGGAACTAGACAGCGACAACTCGGCGAGACCTGCTATTCTTTCTCTCCAGCATCTTTACAAAGTCAAGTCGCTTGTCAATGTGAAGCAATTGGCAACAGCAGTGTGTTATGTTACAACCACATCACCCCAAACGGCAGCACAAGTGTGGAAAGAGTACGTTCAAGAAGTGGAGCATGGACAAAATTTTGACGACCGTCTCATCATCGTCCAGGTGTCCGGCTTGCCCAGAAATGCTAAAATTGAGTGGAGTGGATTGGCGTACGAAAGAATCGTGGGAATGTACGACGAAGAGGACGACGACACTGATGCTCCCCGCATGCACTTCTCCGCCAAAGAACTCACCCAAGGCTTCAAAACAAACATCGTCAACGTCAACGAAAACTTCAATGTCGTGAAGATGATGACCAACGACATCGGTCTTGTGATCGATTTCCTTCGCAGTCCAGCCATAGGCAACTCCCAAGTCACAGTGATGACAAAACTTTTGAACATCCACAAATTGGTTGCATTGGGCCTTCCAGCCGAATGGGTCCCTGTAATTAATGTCTGGGACAGCGATGGCGTGGAATATGGATTCGCTATTACTTGGATAACCTGATTTTCGCAGCCAAACTAGCACTGCGAAAATCAGTATTCTGAGAACTTTCTTCCTCTGCAGGCTCAGCGATGATCTCAATAGTACATACTCCCACCAAATAAGCATTATGTCCAGCCTACGACCCTTGATGGGGTCGGTAAGACGGCCATTCATTTCCAATATTCTAGCTCAAAGAAATGTGTTTGTCATGAGTAACGAGAAAAAACGGAGGAGCAAGAAAGTCGCTGCAAAGCCAAAACCCATACTGAGGCCTGAACCACGGCATAAGAGAGAAGAGGTCTCCAAGGCAGAACAGGTCCAAAAGCTACAACATACAAAGAGACTCCGAGAGTTTGAGAAACTCACTCGGAGCGTGAACTCATACTTGGCCAATAAGAATACATTGACTAGAGGTGTGAATGAGGCATTGGATGAAGAGGACCCAGTCGATGAGCTTTACCAGAGCATAAAAGACAAACCGGTCGCTCCAAAACCATCAATATCGAAAGACTTATCTAAACCTAGCTCGTTTGACCCGCTGAAGTCCACCCTCGCCTCGCCAGCTGTGGCCTTACCTGAATCGATCCAAGACCGAATGGGACTCGCTTTAAAGTACCTTGTGAATAAGGACCACCAGGACTGGGAAATGGTGCTCAGGCAGCTTGAACTAGAAGGTGGGTTCAAAGGGCTTGTGGAGAGAGATGTACGGAAGTTCGTTTATGCCATTCCTAGGCCCCAGCTTCACCATGTCTTCCCAAAGATAGAGGAGCTTTTGGAAGCAGCTGGCATGCAGAAATCCCCTAAGATCATCAACGCATACATGAAGAGTGTCATTCACCGTGGAACGGTGGGCCTGGCGGAAATAGAAGTCATAGAAAAGTGTGTGGAGCACATGAAGTCTGTTACTAAGAAGGGTGAGCTTTCGAGAGAAACCTACGAGATCTTGGTCGAGGCATACGGTAAAAACTCGAATATCGATAAGGTCAACGAGACAATCGCACAGATGAAGCAGCTTGGCTTGGAACCACTGAGGAATGTCTACTCCAATGTCCTTGCAACCTGTGTCTACAAGACAAAGTCTCACGAAGCAGCGGTTCTGCTCTTTGACTCTATGAAGTTTTTTTCCAAAAGAACCCAGCCGTCGACCAGAGAATATCAAGACATCATCGTCAGTTATGTGAACAACAACGATATTGAAAAAGCCTTGGACTTGTATCAGGAAATGCTTCTCGACAAAGTGGAGGTCAACCAGAATATTGTCGTTGCGCTTGCAAGAGGCTGTTTTGACAGAGAGGAGTACAAAGTGAGAGCTTGGGACTTCATGTTTGAGGTCCACAAAAGAGACTGGACGCCCACTGTCCAAACAGCTGAGTACATGCTTTATTTGGCGCTGAGAGATGGAGACTTGCCTCTTGCCCGGGCACTTTACCAGCAGCTCAATTTGGCTGGAAATACGTCGCCACGCTCCTTCTCCTTCTTGCTCCTTGCCTATGCCAACGCAAGTCTCGAAGGTAAAACCCCTACGATTCTTTACAACGAATCGGGCCGTCTGTTCCGCCACAATATAATCAACCAGACTGAGCTCAACCCAAGCGTTGATGACCCGAAGAAAGCAATTCCATTTTTGCCAAAGCTTTTCTTTGAGTCTCCTGGGGAGGTGTTGGCCGAGTCTAGTGCAGTAATGGCCCACACCATGATGGTGAACCACCACTTTGTGAACACCGAAAGTATCAACACATTCCTTAATGTGGCTGCAAACTGTGGCAGCCTTGCTGAGTTCAAAGACAGACTCGAGCTGTTTACTTACTTGGATAGAGAAGGTGTTCCCGCTTCCAGAAGCATCATCGAACCCGAGGATGTCGAGCATGAGGTTGACAATGTAACAAAAGAGGTTACTAACTTGGAACCTTCAAATGCCATTGAGAAGTCGCCCATTCTTCAGCAGCTTCTTGACTCCTCTGCTGGACGATTCAAAGTCCCCAGAAACACAATCACTTACCTCATTGCATTAAAGGCTGCGGCCAAGCACAAAGATTACGTTTTTGCACAAAGCATGTGGACCGAGAGAGGTCTTTATAGAAAGTCTCTTCACTGGCGCCAGCTCACGAGACAAGAAAAGGACAAGCTTGACTTCGACTTCGCTCTTGCCATGGTGAATTCTCTCACCCACCTTGGCCTCTTTGACGATGCTCTTGCTATCGTTGTTAGCACCGAGTACCAGTTCAAGTGGAAGAGACATCATTTCTCCCAGCTCTATAAGGAGGCGGTTGAAATTGGTGACAGCAAAATCACGCAGACGCTTCGTGGTATTGCCAAAAGGGCCCAGGTCAACTTTGAAGGAAAAATACGGAGAAGAGACTATAAAAGATTCGTGATGGAAAACGGTTATTAGTACATAGTGTGCGTCATTAATTTGTACATAGAAACAACGCTGCACAGCACTGCTATTTACAAGTAATAATGCTGATGAGTCCCTCTTTGACGATGAGCTTCTTAATGTCCTTGTCGCCAACGAACTTCTTGACTTGTGCCTCAGCTAGGGCCGTTTTGAGGACTTCGGTTTCTGGCTGGGTTGCCAAGGAGCGGAGGGCTCTGATAGAATGTCTCGCTTTTCCGTCCACGAAGATGTTAAAAATGGTGTATGGAGAAGCAATTGGTTGGGAGTTTGGGAACGACTGTGAGAAAACGGACTCAACGGGCTTGCCCAAACCGTTGGCGAGACCTTCCCAACACTCCTCAGCTACAGATGGTGTCACTGGAGCCATCACGATCAAGAGTTTCTCGTATGCATCAAGCATAACAGCTGGGTCAATGTTTTTTTGCTTGGCGGCAGAATGCAAAGCATTGGTCATTTTCATGAAGTCAGAGACGATGGTGTTGAGTGAAAAGTCCACATCAATAGACTTTGCTATTCTGTTGGTGTAGAATCTGGTGTCGTTGTATAATTGCAACTCTTCTTCGGAGAGAGTCAAGCTGTCTTGAACTTGACCAAGAAGCTCGATCTTCCGAAACTCGGTTCCACCTGTGGATTTATAAGACGGGTCTGTGACAATTCGGACGATATCATCCTTGAGATTAAGGACCTTCTTCAACCACCTTTCGATGCCTTGTATCTGGTCTTCATTCCAGTTGAGCTCGTCAGATACTGGTGCAGAAAAGAGTATATGCGCTCTGACAGCATCAGCACCATAGGTTCCGATGCATTTTGCAGGATCCACGCCGTTGTACTTAGACTTGGACATCTTCTCAAAGCTCACAAATGGCGTGACGCCTGTTTCCTTGATCTTAGGTTTAGTTGCATCCGTCAAGTCTACCTCCTCTGGTTTGAGAAATCTGCCTGTCTCAGGATCGCTGAAGGTTTTGCCGTGAACCATACCTTGTGTCATCAACTCTTTGATGGGCTCATTATTGAAAGCCTTACCATCCCATAAACCAGCATCTCCCAAAAACTTCGAAATGAACCGCGAGTAAAGAAGATGCAAAATAGCGTGCTCGACACCACCAATATACAAATCTATGGGCATACCTCTCGTGGCTTTATCGTGATCGAAAACCTTCTTCTCATTGCATGCATCGAGGTACCTGAAGAAATACCACGACGAGTCAATGAAAGTATCCATAGTGTCAGTGTCACGCTTAGCTGGACCACCACAAGATGCGCATGTCGTGTTGACAAAGGATTCTAACTTATCCAAAGGATTACCCTTGCCAAAGCTGTTTCCGTCAATCTTTGGAAGCATAACAGGCAAGTCTTCGTCCGGTACCGCAACTGGCCCGCAGGAGTCACAATTGATGATTGGAATTGGTGCTCCCCAGTATCTTTGTCTCGAGATAAGCCAATCCCTGATTTTGAATTGAACGGTCTTTCCTCCGGCATTGTTCTGTTCTAGCATTTTGATAATCTTTTCTCCGGCGTCTTTTGACTTCAAGCCATACAAGTCTTTAAATGAAGACACGCCATTGTTCAACACTGACGAATCATAGAGCCTTCCGTTCTTGGCTGTGAAAACACCCTCAAATTTAGCAGCTGCGGCCTTGTCAGCAGGACCGACAGTAGGTCTAGTTGGTATATTAGGCTGATGAAGAGCCCAAAAGTCAGCATCACGCTCGTCGTGAGCAGGACATCCCATCACAGCGCCATGTCCGTAACAGCCCAAAACATAAGGTGCAACATAAACAGGAACGTCAAAATCTGATCTTGCAGATCCATCGATATTGACAGGAATAGAAACCTTCACGCTGTCTAGAAGGTAACCCAGTTTTGACAATGGATCGTCGTCAGCTTTGGCCAGCTCGATATACCCAGCCAATTTAGAGTCTTTCTGAGCCATCTCCTCCACGATGGGGTGATTTAGCGCAAGAGCGACGAACTGAACACTAAAGATGGTATCGGGTCTAGATGTGAACACTGTGACATCTTTTTGTGAACAGCCTTGGCTGGGAAACTTGATCTCGGCACCATGGCTCTCGCCAATCCAATGCTTCTGCATGGCCTTAACCTTGTCTGGCCATTTGTCTAATAGCTTGAGGTCATTTTGGAGAGCACTAGCGTACTTAGTTATGCCAATAAACCACTGGTCCAAATTCCTCTTCTCAACCTTGGCGCCTGATCTCCAGGACTTTCCATCGGAATCAACCTGTTCATTGGCCAACACAGTTTGGTCAACAGGGTCCCAATTGATCTCGGCGCCTTTTTTATAGGCCAAGCCGTTCTCAAAGAGTAAAGTGAAAATCTTCTGCGTCCACTTGTAGTAATCCGGGGAAGAAGTGTTCACCTCTCTCTCCCAGTCGAAGTCTGCAAGCATGAGTTCCATCTGAGCTTTCATCTTCTCGATGTTTGTCTCCGTCCAAATGGCAGGGTTGATGCCTCGTTCAACGGCGGCATTTTCAGCGGGTAAGCCGAAGGCGTCCCAGCCCATAGGATGAATCACATCGTAGCCTTGTAGGCGCTTGTATCTTGAAATCACGTCGCTGATAGTGTAGACTCTTTGGTGGCCTAGGTGTAGCGTGCCAGAAGGGTAGGGAAACATCGAAAGACAATAGAACAGCTCTTCCTTCTTGGGAGTTCCTTTGGCATATTCGATTGGCTGATCTTTCCATTTTTGCATCCATTTCTTGTCTATTTCGTTGAGCTTGAGGGCTGGCTTAGAATTCAGTGCAGATGTTAAAGAGCGGACGATCACACGCTCAAAGCGTGGACCTGCTGGCAATTTCATCCTCAATTTTCAAGAACCCCGGATTTCTTGAAAAGCTGTTGATCCACCTCGCGACTTAGTGAAGACTTATTCGGTAGTGTGTGGTGCAGGACAGTGCAAGTTAGTCTGTCGCATTTTGCAACCACTTATATCTCGCTAACTGATATTCTCTTTTTTTGCCGTAAAGATGCTAATGGCCTCAATGACGAAAAAAGAAGATCGCCTATACCCGAGAATCCAAGATTATCAAGCTTGTTGAGAAGACTCACCTTTATCTCGAAGTAGCTTTTCAGAAGCCACTTGAGGTCCGGATTCTGCTGCAACATAGAGACTGACTCTTCCGAGAGCGGCCCCGGATGTCTGACATTGATTCCTTCTTCGCCATCTTCCAAGCTCCACATAATCTCAGCGGCTAGATATGAGGTACCTGGATTGTGGGATAGTCCTCCCACGTTTTTGAGCTCTATGAGGTCTGAGTAACTGAAGAAGCTTAGACCCGCTAGTTTCTTCAAATACTCTGCATCAAGATACATGCCCTTGTTGAATGTAGACTCCTCGAGCTTGAAAGCCTGATCAAGCCAGACAAGGTTTATAGAGTCCATAATGTAGTTGTTCCTGAGTTTCAAAGCTTCTCCACCTTCTTCAAACTTGAGTGTCCTGAGAAAGGCAACGTAGCCAAGCGCTTCCGAGAGAATGAACGGGTTGGTAGACATGATCATTTGGTAGTACAACGTTGGGCTTGGAAGGAGTTGTCTAGGCTCGCGGGGTTCGGATGAATCTGCAAAGTTGACATGTTTAATTGCTCTTAGGAGAATCATGAAGCTCAACTTCGTCAGGAGGGTGAATTCGGGCCATTGCTTCTCAGCGATTAGGAAAGTTTTTTCCACAATGGCATAAATAGTTGAGTAAACATCATGGAAGAACCCATACTCATTATGGAGCACATTCCACTTATTAAACGTCTTCGATAACTCAGAAAAGAGCGAGCGCCAGTGATTTTGGTTTGAGTCATCCTCAATGCGATCAAGAATCGTCTGGATAGGAGCATTGTTTGGAGGAATAAGGCTCAATAGTCTGATCTGTCTTGAAAACTCAACAGAGTTTGTCACAATAGCTTGCTCTACAGGGCTCACGAGCTGCTCAAAGGTTCCTAATTGCCCAACAGAACGTAGCTGTTCAAAAGCCAACTCCGAGGACAGTGATGATAATGCGTGAAACCGGATAGCCAGATCAAGTTTTTTGATGAAGGGCAGTTCATTATGAGCCAACATCAAATGGAAGGCCACAAAGTACTTTCGAAACCTCTCATTAGTGATATTGTTCAAGGTAAAGAGCGAGCCCGGGTTGGCCATGGATATCCTATCGAACTCATCTACCAAGGTTTGAAGCGACTCCACGGTTCCGATCGAAACGGTGTCTGTGTCAGCAGATTCAAGGAGGTCCAAGTCATTAAAGGAGTTGATAAACACTTTCCTTCTCTTGGCGGCTGGAGTTGTGAAAGAGTCAAAAAGCCTCTGTATCTTGTCCTTTACCTCTTTCATTTCCCACATGTCTGATGACGGAATTTTGGCACTTAAGAGCGCCACAAGTTCCTTATCAGGGTACAGAATGCCCTCCAATTTGCTCATTCCCAAACCTCTTCCTTCTGAAGCATTACCGAAGTTCAAAGTGGGGCTCAACCGTTTCATGAAGATTATGAGCGACTTGATATATGGGTCAAACGGAAACTTCGAAGAGAGATTGACGACCACATCGACATGCCAAGGTTTAAGTGCATACCTTTTCTGGCCAGTAAGGGCATCTTTTGTCTTTCGTTGTTGTGAGAGTCCAATTACAACGAGTGTTGCAATGTTAGCCCTCAGGTATTCGAAAGAGAGCAAGCCAAAAAGCGTAGGCAAGAGTCTGTGAAGCTCCTCAAAGAGGGCTTTTCCAAAAAGGTGCAGCCCACAGATTAACCACTGCAAAAGGAGGTTCTGAGAAGCAGGCGAGAGTCTCTTCAGCTTGAACTGTTTCCCGTTCCTAAAGTACACTTCTGAAACACCAACAGAACCTAAAATACGGGGTATCACGTCCGGCTGAATCAAATACTCGCCATTAGGAACAAGACATTTGCTTATGAGGGTCAGGCGGAGCGAGTTTCTCAAGGAGTAGTCGAATACTATATCTAGTACCATGTTCAACTCTGGCTCTGAAAGTCCGTCCAGAAGAGCAATTTGGCTCAATTGTTCAAGGGCATCGCTTGATTCCGCCCCTCTTTCAAAGAGCTTTCGTAGATTTTCCGATACATCGTCCAGCTGGTGCATTTGTATGGATCTGGTTGATGAAGATGTTGGTGATAGGTAAACAAACATCCTGTGCAGAAACTGGTGATGCCCTTATCAGCCGTACCGTCTCCATCAGTAAACCACAGGAGGGATTCAGCTTAAATATACAAGTCAGAGACGTTACGAATCTATGGTATTATTTTTTTCTACTTCCACAAGATGGCAGCATTCTAGCTTGCACTGATGCACGCACTGAATTTGCACCCATCTCATACTTGCTGGATTTGCAACCATTTTATCGGGAATCGCCCTCCCCTGAACACCTCTTCAATCAGATTCCTCCAGCCTCTCTATACCAACGAACACCGCGGTCGAAACTCACCACACAGAGACCCTCATTGGAGTCTCCTCCAGCACCTGCTCTGACACCACGATCAATGAACGCAACCCCACTGCAAACGCTGCTATCTATGGTCTCGTCATGCTCCGTGTTATCCAAATCAGTCATGCTTACCTGCAAGGTGGCCTCACGTTCACGGGTCTCGAGGTTCCAAACCCTGATGCACTTGTCGAACCCGCAACTGGCTAGAAGCAGGCCATCGGCGTTGAAATCGAGACCCATGATCCATCCCTCGTGAGCAAATCCGCCAATTGTGGTTTTGGTCGAATGCGACAGAGTGGTCAAGGAACCCACATTCTCACCGTACTCGACATCGTAGAGGGTGATCAGACCAGCGGACTGGTTATCTCTGGCCACAGCCAAAATTGATCCACCGGGAGAAAACTCAAGCACACGAGGCACAGAGCTGGAGCCGATGTTTTGGTCGACTTGGAGGTCTGTGGAGTAGAAGGTGAACAAGGCCTTGAGTCCATGCAAGGTGAAAACTGCAACATCACCAGAGGTGTAGCCCACGGCAACAAGACCGTCGGATGCTTGAGAAACACTCAAGGAGTTTGGGAATGCAGCGTTGTTTACGGTAATATGGAGCTCTCCTAGGAGCTCGTCGTTAGTGATCTCTATGGTGCCAGCGACATCCTTGATGTTCAACGCATAGACGGCAGCCAGGCCGTTTGCTTTGGTGGCAACAAACATGTCGTGTTTGGATTTGGGATCTTTGTAGAAGCCTGGCGTCCAGAAGTTGGCTTTGAACGTGGAGCCCGTGTCCAACTTCTTGAAACTTTCGAGGTCCTCGTCGATGTAAGAGTAGAATCTCATTGAGCCATCGAAGCAGCCAAAGGCTAGGAGGACCACCTTTTTGGTCAGCTCAGGGGGAATATTTTCGTAGACAGCAACATGGTGAATGCCAATTTCGCTGATGAGCTTTTTGACCACCGAATCAGATGGGTTGTGGACCTCATCCTTCTTGTTGTCCCAGAAAGCAGCAAAACCGTCGCTGCCGACAGTAATTGTATACTTGTCGGTCATAGCAACCGCAGTAATATCCAGCTCGTGGGCATGGGATGCCGTGACTGTCAGAATGTACTGTTTTCCCATCGGTAGCTGTAGTGTAGTTCAGTTCTGGTAATACGCGATAGAACAGTTTGGGATGCACGCAGTAGGCGAGTAAGGTGAAACAGACCAAGGACGCTTTTTCTGGGGTATTAGTGGAATGACGTTGTTTTTAAAGACGTCTTTATGAATTGAGACGCTTTTTGGATTTTGGGGTCATTTCTAATAAGTATCCAATGGTCCGTACTCACCTAGTGTACCAGGAACCATCGAGGATGTTGGAGACGAAACGGAGAGGTTTTTCAAAAACAAATGTAGATAAGCTTTTTAATTCTCTTTCCTTCTTAATCGCCATTTGATCTCTGGGCGTTGTCTCTGGCCTCCCATAGTATCCAGATCTAGCCATATAAATGGCTGCGAAAAAGCTGTAAATACTCCACCCAACACTTCTTCACCAATGTTCAAAAAATTGTTCCGACCTCCTTCTTCGGGGTCTCGAAAAGACGTGGAGAAAACGTCTCTAGACAAAGCGCCGTATGTCAAGGTCACTTCACTCACTGACTCGGATCTCCAACAATACAGTGAAGATGCCGTCCTCTCTGACCTACCAGAGCCTGTGAAACCAGCAGGGGAGAAAAAGGAGACCGAAGAATTTTCCAGCATTGATCCCTCCGATATCACCATCGAGGACCTTGATCCCTATTCTGAACAGCACAGAATCCGTCGTTCCAGAAGTTACACCCTTCCCCCATCTTCAACACCACCGTCAGCATTCAAATTACCCCGAAGCAAATCTGTACACTTTGCAGACCAGGGCAGATCTTCTGGAAGTGTTATAAACAGAGCGTCGGACGAGGAGAATTCTCTGATTTACTCTGATAGCACCACGGAGCTACACAAAGAAGAGACCCGTGAAAGGGTCCAGAAAAGCCTTACGGGTTTATTTGCCACAGATATTGGCAGCTCGTTTGCCAAAACGGCGGATATTAACGCCCAGGCACCAAAGAGTGTGAGTGTAACCCCAGAGTCAGATATTGAGAACAAAGAAGTTACGTTTGAGGGTAACTCGGATGAAGAGCTGTCAGACACTTCTCCTGATCAGCCCAGTGGAAGCAAGATTTTTTATTCTGGAGAGGAGGCGGATAAGGTTGGCAGTTGGAACCATACTATCCACGATGAGAATGAGAAGGAAGTCTTCAAGAAGCTCTCTGAATTGTGCGATAAGTACTTCCCCGAAATGCCACATGGGTGTGACAATATCAATGAGCTTATCACTAGCCTAGACTCCGGTATCAGTGACTCTGTTCAGCAGAGCAAGTTCTGCAATTCTCTTCTTGACACTGAGCAGAAGAGAGCAGCGCAGGTCGAAAAAGACATGGAGGCATGGAAGAAGCAGTTTTCTGATATTAATCTGAAGTATGAGGAGCTCGATAAAATCTATTCGGAGCGGCAGGACCGTTTGGAAAACGAAATTGGGCATATCTCGGATAACACCTCACGAGAGATTGAAACCTTGAAAAGGGTTATTGATGATTTGGAGTTGAGGGTGAAAGAGGAAACAGAGGCTCATGAAAAGCAGCTTTTTGAAAACAGGAAGCTCATAGAGCAAAATCAGCTGCTTTTGAAAGAGAAGGATGCCTCCAACTTAAAATATTCTGAAACCTCGAAGGAAAACAGGTCTTTGAAGATGAAGATCGAAAAAATTGAAACTGTTTCTACTACAAAAAAAATTGCGTTAGAAAAGGAAATCAACGAATTGAAGGAGAAGTTAGACTCAATGATCAGCGACAACAAGGCTCTTGCGTTTTCAAAAGAACAACTCGAAAGCAAACTCGAACGCAACATTGTTAGAATTGAGTCTCTTAGTACTTCCGATAAAGAGATGAAGGCGGTCATAGTTCTGAAGGATTCAAAGATTCGGGGACAGCTTGAGTGTAATGAGGCTCTCAGGAAGAGTCTTGAAAATTACAAGAAGCTGACCAGCGAGCTCACAGAAAAGATTCAGAAAATGACAAAAGCAATAGAGGCAAAGGATTTGGAGAACTCTCTGTCAAAGGCTGAGATTAAAAAACTCTGTTTCGAGAGAGACTCGATTCTCCAATCGCTCGAAAGTCTTAGAGGAAAAATAGCCGACGGCTCAAAAGAGCTCCTGGAAGCCGAAAGCAGAAATGCAGAAGCACTGAAGCAATTGCAAGCTTTGTGTGAAAAACAGCAGCAAGAAGCCACCCGGTTTACTGAGGAGCTTGAGCAGAAGGTCCGTGAAAAGAACGAGTTGGTGAAAATAATGGCCCAAAAAGACGCCAAATGCAATGAGCTTGAGCAAGAAGTGAAGAGAAGAAAAGTAAAGTTCCAGACATGTTTCAACGGGTTCCAGACTGCCAAATGGTCCAACACATTTGCAGTGGAGACGATGCGGAAGTTCCTCAAAAGCACGTACGAGTCACTCGTACCGCTCATTCCCAGAGAAACAGCTTCAGAGAATACACAGCTTTACTATGAGGTGAGTCGTATCGAAGTCTTCACCAAAGAAAACCAATCTGTTCTCACTCGCTTGACCACTGCACTCATTGAGTCCAATCGCCAAGTCATGAGAGCTTATGCCGAATTGAGTGATACATTGAGTAAGGAGAGAAGAGCCCGTGATATAACCCAAAAGGAATCAATGGCTGTGATCCGAAAGTTGGCTCGAGCCAACCGGAAAATGAAGCAGGGTTGCAATTGGGCTGATGCTGCGACCAAAGTGGATAATTCAGCAATTCCAGGAGGAGAGAAAAGTAATTGAGAGAAAAGTAATTGAGTCTACTAATTCTACCAGCCCAAGTTTTATATGGTTGATTATGCTATGGATGTCTCGGTAATGATCCAAGTAGGCTAGTGCGAATGGCTGCAAAAAGCCCATAAGCTTTTGCGCCAATTCCACCTACACTTTCTTTGGCTACCCCACGGTCCATTCAATAACCTCGAAAGCCTTAGTTAAATCCAGAGATTCTTCGCCATGCCGACTCAAGGTGGCTCCCACAACCAGAGCTTGGCTGACTGGTGGGCCATATTGGGTGCTGAAGCCAACCAGACATATGCCATAGCCCAGCTGCTGCAAACACCGTCGCCTCAGACTCCCCAAAATAGTGAAATTCAGGAACCTCCTCCCGAGCCTAGGCCATTGAGAAAACGAGACCGGCTCAAGGCGTTGCTAACGTGGAAGAAGCCTGCTGAAGTGCTGGACCCTGGTGCGAGTGTATCCCACACGGGGACTGTGATACAAAGAAGACAAAGTGTAAATCAGCACTCAAAAAGCTCTTTTTTTGTCACACTCCAATTCGGCCGAAGAAAACGGCCTAGGGACCTCAAGAGCCCCTTCGTTGTAGGCCCTGGAGCTTGTACCACCAGTGTCTGCGCTGTGAACACTACCAGGGTATAGAGAGAGAAGGGATAGAAAGGCGTGTATTTTGATAAAATTTGGATCATTTGGACTCGGAACTCGGTCGTCTTCGGTCTCTTTTGGTAGTCTTCTCCTGGAGGACGTTGGTGGTTCCTGCACTGTATACCTTTACTCTCAAGATCATCAGGGATAAACATCTCCAAACCGCCATGCCTACATTCGGGGACTCGCTAGCACAGAGCAGTGCTTTCAAAATCCCCGTAGATGGAGCCTACAGTGATATTCTCGTCAGAAACAATGAGCAATTGTTTTTCACTTCTGGCAACACCCTCATAGCCATTGACTTGACCTCACCAGCTCACAACTTCAAGACTCTAGAACTTGGCAACCCCTTGATAGACAGCATTCAACTCAACCACGCTCAGGACTTGTTGGCTTTAATATGTCGCAGAACCATCACCATTGTGTGCTTGAAGCGTATCCCATTCCAGAATCCGCAACAGTCTTGGAAACCACTCAAGTTCGTCTTGGACTTTACTAGTGACATTGTGTCTGTTGCATGGCATCCAGCTAGTTACTCCTCCACGGAGATTGCTGTTTTGACCAAGGATAAATTACAACTGTTCGACATCATCTCCTCCACCACAAGAGCTGGTTTCGACGAAAATCTACTGGACTTGGCGCTACATGAAGAGCCTATTTCCATAGCTTTTGGCTCGATCTTCAATTTGGCTGGCTCGATGACACTCTACTACAGCACGCCCTCGGGTCGCATCTACCTGTTGTTCCCCTTCATCCACCGTTCTTTCCATCTTGGCACATCCAAGGTGGCTGTTGATCTGTTTGTTGCAGAAACGCAGGAGTTGGTCAGTGCGGTAGATAAAACCTTCCCACCAAGAGTGACCGCTGGCCACCCCTCAAACAACGATTTGTTGGGGCAGCTTAATTTTGGCGTGGATCTTCAGCGCCAGTTAGAAAGCCCGTTGTTGGACTCTTCCGATGCTTACAGGGTGCTTCGATTGTGCCCCATATTCATTGAGCCGGTGGTCTCTGGCCCCTATGCTCAAGTTGCCCAGAATTCGCATATCGTTCTTTTGGACACCCGTTCGAATACATCCGTTCTTCTCTCTTTTCATGATACCGATTCTCAACTCGAGTTGGCTTATTTGGCTCAGATCAATCCTCTAGTGATGACAAGTCCATGTGATATCCCGAGACCAGATTCCCCTCAGCAAGCTGGCATAGAAAATGGAAAGAAGAAAAGTGATGGATATGTCAAGCCCAAGAAAGGATTCGGCTTCTCCCTAGCACCCACAAATGAGCCAGAGGCTGTTACCACACCTGCTCATCAATTATATGACTATTCAAAAGCATGGGAAATCTATGAGTTGAAAGTCAAGTGTCAGGACTTCATCCTTCTGCATCAACGGCTCACTCCATTATCGAGGGAGGTCTACAAGAAGAGCTCGCCCGGCCCTGCTCGTGTCCAGCCACAATCGTTTGGAAAAATTTTGCTTGGTACTAAAGATAAAGTCCAGGTGATTGACTGCCTGCTCTGGTTTGGAGAACTACAAGATAATTTCCCTCGGGGAGTTACTAACTTCTACTCATCCAAACGGACGTTTACTGTCGACGGACCATTCACGACCATGGGATTAATTCAAGATCCAGACGCGCTGGATGATCTATACTTCATAACAAAATCTTCACGAGGAAAAGTGGTTGTTACTGAGGTGTACCCGAAGGATGAACCAGAGCCGGTTGAAAAAGAACCCCATGTCCAAAAATTACAACCAAAGACTGTAAATGATATTGGTCTCTCTGCTATCGAGCTAAAAGAAATGCTAAGATACCCAAAGGCTCCAGTGTCTTTCACATCTACAACGAGGAATGCTGAAGACCTCGTGAAGCTAACAAAGATCTCGGACGACATTCGCTCCCACATTCGTCAGCTATCTAGATTTTTGATCGCTCTTGTTGGCAAGCTCGAAGTCCAACAAAAGCGCAACTTGATGCATGCCTCACTACTTCACGAAGATGAAACGTTGGAAGCCTTCAAAGAACGGGTGCCTATGTATGAGGAACATATAGAGGAACTTCTTCTGCACCAAAAGGCCATTCTTGAGCGGGCAGATAATTTAGAGAAGAGAACGATTGAACGGTTTGAGAAAATCAAGAGTTCAACTGGATTACCGATCTCCGAGGCAGAAAAATCGTGGATGCGTGAGTTGAACGAATTGACGCGAACAATTACTAAGGACTCGGATAATAAGACTTCTCTAGAGAAGCGTGTTCAGGCACTTCAGGCATTACTCGAATCGTTCAAGGAGAGTCACAAAGAGTCTCAGTCTTCAGAAGACATCTCAGACAGCTTGAAAAGCCTACTGTTGAGCAATAAACTTTACAATGTTGCCCAGTATATGAAGAGGCAGGGCGATACTATCAAATTGACCAGAGAAAGGCTACAGGCTGACGTTGAAAGTGCCGATGCATTGGTTAGAGTATAATACATTACTTACTCTGACTTCAACTTGCTCTTCAAAAATGTAAGCACTGAATTTGCACATGGCTGATTCAGCCAATTTTCGATGTTACCGTAGGCGATACTTTCGGTCACGAAGAATCCAATGTGAGTGCCATCAATGTCAACGAAAACATTTTCAGGGTGACGACTGGTAATCTCAGCTTTCTCGCACCACCTGAGAATCTCGTCTGTCAAGACCTCGTGGTCACCAAATTGGATAAGAAGGTCACCATTGTTTATGACGGGGATGTCTCTCCAATTCACCTTTTCAGAGTTCAACTCGATGTTCACGACTGCGGATCTATTCAAATAGTCGTCTCCGCCAGTGTAGATATTTCCAAAATAGCTTGTCATGTCGTAGTTGAAAATGTCTACCTTATCAAAGTTCTTGAAACTGCCCTTGAACTCCTGTTGCGAGACATTGAGATACGGCGAAATGCCAATAGCAGCAACAGGCCACACTACTTCTGCGTGAGCACTCTTTTCGTAGAGATAACTGAGCAAGTTGAGGACTAGGTTACCGCCAGCGGAGTCACCCAAAATTGCAATATTGGTGTAGCCTTCGGCGACCAACTTTTCGTAAAGAGTGGCAGCCTCATTGTACTGGCTAGGGTATGTGTACCCCTGGGTAGTCAAAGAGTAGTCAGCCAAGAGAATGGAAAGGTCCTCGCCGTACCTGGCTTTGTAAGCATCATACAAGTTAGCCATACCTTGAGCCTGGTTGCTCAGCAATTGAACAGCGAAACAGCCTCCATGGAAGTAAAGCACAATGGGAGATGCTTTAGACGTGATATTCTTTGTAAGCCAGCGGCTTTCACAGGAGAATTCCTCTCTGTCGGTGAATTTTTCGTTGTAGCCTGGCAATCTACCGAGGGACCGGGATAAGAGCCACAAAAGCCTAGACACTGGGATGTGAACCAATTTCAAGTCTTTAATATGGAGCGAACGACCCATGTGCTGAAAGACGCCATTGTGCAACGTTTTGATCAACGACTTCTTAGCTGTGAGGTTGGTGAACACGGTGCCCACAGTGTAGTATTGCACCGTAAGAATGAGTAACGCAACGGGTAAGGTGATTAATTTGAACAAAAAGGATAGCGAAGGCATTATTTCGACAATTGCCAGCAAAGAATGCAGTAGTTGGTGGAAATAGGGGAAGACCAGGAACTGGACATAAGTTCGCAGTTCACAGGCAATATGTGCATGGTGGTTTGGGACATAACCAATTATAGGCTCCCCTCTGTCGGGCAACTTGTAGCAGATCCCAGAAAATGATTTCAACTAAGCCATTGAGGTCGTGTTACTGTTCATTTGTATTGGGGCACTGAATCATTTAAGCGACCCTGCTTCTGTCAATGGCTGCGAAAAGCACCTGTTAGGCTTACTTTGAGGGGGGTAGAGGAGGAGGATTCGAATTTGATGGTGGAGGTGGAGGTGGTGCAGTCGTGTTAGATGGAGGGGCTGGTGGAGGTGGTGTTTTTCCTGGTGGTGGGGGAGCCTGGTCAGGCGGTGGGGGAGCAGGTGTAGACATTGGAGGTGGTGGAGGTTTGGCAAGACCGGGTGGTGGAGGTTGCTGGACAATCGAGGGTGGTGGGGGTTGCAAACCTGGTGGAGGTGGCGGTTGGGATACTGCTGCTGGAGGTGGTGGGAGACCCAGAGAGCCAACGTAGGAATCTGTGGCTGGTCTATGGCGCTTCCATGGTGGAACAACTTCCTCTGTGGGTCTCTTCTCTGGCCTAGGACTATGGCTTTTTGGAGTGTAGGAGTCGATCTCACGACGGGGAGATTCACGGGATCTGTCAAACCCTGGACTGGGACTATTAGTAAAGCTGCTTGTTGGAGAGTCCCCATTGCCATTCCGAAGAACACAGTCTCTGGAGTAGTGACCCACCTTTCCACAAATTCGACAAACCACCAGCGTGATGTCCTTGACTGGGGGTCTTTTGTTGAGCACCTCTGGTGGTACGAACGGCTTGGTTTCTCTAAGTGTACCGTTCAACACCGCCAACTCTCGAAGCTGGCCTCTCTTCAAATCGTTCTGTCCCTCAGGCGACAGAATCGCCGTATCCATGACCTCGTTCGTGAGCTGAATAGCTTTCTGGATCTTGGACCCTTTATCTGCGGAAATCAATACGTGCAAGTCGTCTTCCGCTGGAGCACCGCCCCTGGCATCTGTGATACTCTTTCCGTCTTTGACGGAACCTTTACCTCTGATCTCCAACTTGGCCCCGCTTTTCTCGGAAAGCTGGCGTAGCGTGTTTCCTCTTGGTCCGATCAAAAGACCCACGAAGTTGATATGGGGGTAGTCCTTAGTTGGGATGTAGAGCTTCTCGCTGGTTTTCTCAGGACGACGGTAATCGACAGGAGGATCGTAGTTCTTGATGGTAGTGACAGCAAGCTCGACAAGGACATCTCTCTCTTTCTCGAGCTGTTCTCTTACTCGCCTTTCTCTAGTATTCGTCCTGTTACCGTTTTGGTCGTATTGAGGAGGAGGCGATGGATCACGCTTGAAGTTCTGGACTCTACTCAGAGGGAGAAGATCAAGAAACGACGATCCTCGGCGTCCACCATGGCGTAAATAGTGCAGTAGTTCTTCCACTCTGAAGTATCTCTGGTAGGCGTCGACCTGTTCCTGGGTCAAATGGCCTGTGATGATGGTATCGAGCTTTTCGTTACCAAATTGAGCAACACGGCTTTTCTGCCCTCCCCATTTGGTAGGCCTGGACATGGTGTTGATGGATGAGTAGATACTGGTGATATATGTGATTTTCGCGATGCGATATACTGGAGATCGATGCCGCCGGTGTTTCTGGGATTGAGACGAAGATGAATTTTAATATCAAGGCCAAGAACGTAGAGCAGAAGTTGAAAGCTGAAAACTTTTGGCTCAAAACAGTTTGCAATTATTGGTTTTTGTTTCCTTGGCTTTTTGTCTTTCCCTCTAAATGGCACACTGGCTGCGAAAAGCATTCTTCTCTCCGGAATTGCCTACTTTTCCAAACTCAAAAACACAAAATACAAAAATAAAATTCACCTCCACTGCTAAGCTCCCAATTTTTCTATACATTACTATTACACCTTTCCTCCTCCTGTCTCAGTGGCTCTCTTGAACAGAAGCACACTAAGAACCTCCCAGCCAGCTTTCCTATGTATGACGGTCTCCACGACCCACCCCCGACCTCTCATCTTCTCTGCCACGTCGTCTGGCTTGTTCCGTGCACAGAAAAGAATGTATGCTGTTCCTCCAACCGCCAAGTGCTCGTCTAGTCTGTCTAGGAGTTGCCAGGTGACGACCATTCCATCGTGGCCACCTAGAAGCGCCAAATCCAACCAATTATAGTCATCGTCCGTCTTTGGCACATCAGGAACCTCCTCGGCAGGCACATACGGCGGGTTGAATACCAAAACGTCTATGGATCTGCTTCGAATTCCTGATGCTAGGCTCATCTGTAGAGCACTGACAGCACCACTTTTCCCCACGGGCTCGTTTTTTTGAATTGTAGAAATGATCGTGGAGCATGCGGTGGGGTTCAAGTCTGTTGCTAGAAAAAGCGCCTGGGGAAACAAGTGCATCTTAAGAAAGGCAGTAACAACCCCAGAGCCAGAGCCTATCTCGCATATGACAGGGTACTTGTACTTTCGCTGCAATTCGGAAAGATTCTCCTCGAAGCAGTCGAGAAGAAGAAACGAGTCCTCTGCAGGGTCGTACACTCGATCATCAGCCGCCACATCTGGCGTCGGTAACATTGTAGAGTGTTGAAAAGTTACTGCCCCAGATTCACCGCAGGTCGCACCCAGACACCCAGGACGGTAGAGGTGAACCAGTGAAATGGGACATGGAGAGATTTTTGATTTTGGCGATATTTCGGGAGGATTGATATTTTGAATGCTTAACCTAGCAAGTTCAATTTGTGTCGCTTATCAATTGGCATGGTTCATGGCACAACTGACGTATTATTTCGCAGCCATCGCTATCATCGCAGAGGCATCGCCATGATGAACAGAAAAGTAGGAGATGATTCTATTATTTTAGCGGTATTCCGGACTTTGTTGGGACCATTACTTTAATGCATGCAAAAAGAAGCAAGGGCTTATCCGTAAGAGTGCCTTTTTAGAACCTTGCTTGTTCAGGCATCGCAGAAAGTGTACGGTAGTTCAACCAGCGCAACACAGCGAAAAACATCCAGAAAACAATCCCATCCGCTCCAAAAGCCAAAATTTATGATATTTCACAAATCTCAAGTCCAAATTCAAACTGCCTGGGGTCCCCGGAGCTTCCGAAGATTTAACACTTTCACGTGACTAAACACTCGTGACCAGATGAGGCCGCACTGGCATCGCTCCATCTCATCAGAGAAAAAAAAAGTCCTTTGTATCGAACACCACTTCTAGATCTCAAAATGGGTGCCCAGTTTAGGACCCT
This sequence comes from Candidozyma heveicola, assembly GCA_003708405.2. Taxonomy (NCBI): domain Eukaryota; kingdom Fungi; phylum Ascomycota; class Pichiomycetes; order Serinales; family Metschnikowiaceae; genus Candidozyma; species Candidozyma heveicola. Next base: position 116,703 of record PPOB02000019.1, read on the forward strand.
AGAACGTGAACTGAGGTTCAAGAATCCTCCCAAGGACAAATCGGCTTTCCCCCTTCTAGCCGAGGCGGTGGCTCCCCACATTGGCTCCTTCAATGCGCTTACTGAAGGCCCAGATGGAGGCCTTCTCAATATGGGTGCTAAGGACATCGGTGTCAAGACGATTTTCGACTCTTCAGATGAGGACAGACTCGGAAATAAGCTTCAGATCAGAGTTGAGTCTGTCCAGTTGGCCAAGCCAGCCGTCCCACCAACCGATAAGCTCTCGGTTAACCGTAAAACCCATCCTTCTGAGTGCAGAGAGAGAATGTCCACCTACAGAGGAAAATTGATGTTGAAGGTGACGTGGTCTGTGAACGACGGTCCGGAAGTTTCCGAGATCCGTGACGCTGGCCAGGTTCCAATCATGATCAGCTCCAACAGATGCCACTTGGAGAAGATGTCCCCCAATGAGTTGGTTGCAGCTAAAGAAGAGAGTGACGAGTTGGGTGGCTATTTCATCGTCAACGGTATCGAGAAGTTGATCCGTATGTTGATTGTCCAAAGAAGAAACCACCCTATGGCTCTTATTCGTCCATCTTTCGGCAACAGAGGCAATTCATACACAAAGTTCGGTTGCCAGATCAGATGTGTGCGTCCTGACCAGACCTCCCAGACCAACGTTTTGCATTATTTGAAGGACGGTAACGTCACTTTCCGTTTCTCCTGGCGCAAGAACGAGTACTTGGTGCCAGTGGTGATGATCTTGAAGGCTTTGTTGGAGACCAACGACAGAGAAATTTTCGACGGCATTGTTGCTTCCGACACTTCCAACTCCTTCTTGACCGATCGTCTTGAGCTTTTGCTTAGATCCTACAAGTCTTACGGCCTCCATTCGCAAAAGGAGACTTTGGCTTTCTTGGGTGACAAGTTCCGTGTTGTCTTCGAGGCTCCCCCTGACATGTCTGATATCGACGTCGGTAGAGAGCTCCTCAAGAGAATTGTGCTTGTTCACTTGCCAAACAACGCTGACAAGTTCCGCATGCTCCTTTTCATGATCCGTAAGTTGTACACTTTGGTGGCCGGTGACTGTTCCCCAGACAATCCAGATGCCACACAGCACCAGGAAGTTTTGTTGGGAGGTTTCCTTTACGGTATGATCATCAAGGAGAAGATCGAGGAATACTTGCAGAGCATCAAGGTTCAGATCTCCTCCGACATCAACAGAGGCACCAGAGTCAATTTCAGCGATAGGAAGTACATGTCTCGGGTGTTCATGAGAATCAACGAGAATATAGGTCAGAAGTTGCAGTACTTCCTCTCCACGGGTAACCTTGTTTCCCAGTCTGGTTTGGACTTGCAGCAGGTGTCCGGTTACACAGTTGTGGCTGAAAAGATTAACTTCCACAGATTCATCTCCCATTTCAGAATGGTTCATAGAGGTTCTTTCTTCGCCGAGTTGAAGACAACCACAGTCAGAAAGTTGTTGCCTGAGTCCTGGGGTTTCTTGTGTCCTGTCCATACTCCCGATGGTTCCCCATGTGGTTTGTTGAATCACTTGGCTCATAAGTGTAAGATTTCGACCGAGGAATCTGACGTTTCTCAGGTGCCTGCCGCTTTGGCGAAGTTGGGTGTTTCTCCAGCGCACACATTCGCTGCTGGTCCTGGTTTGTGCTGTGTTCAATTGGACGGTAAGATTGTTGGCTGGACCAGTCACGAACAGGGTAAGCTTGTTGCTGATGCATTGAGATACTGGAAGATCGAGGGCGGCCATGGCTTGCCCCTTGACTTGGAGGTCGGTTACGTTCCTCCATCTTCGAAGGGTCAGTACCCTGGTTTGTACCTTTTCGGTGGTCGCTCGAGAATGATGAGACCAACGAAGTACTTGCCTCTTGAGAAGAACGATATTCTTGGTCCATTTGAGCAAGTCTACATGAACATTGCCGTCACTCCTCCAGAGATCCAGCCAAAGATCCACACCCACGTCGAGTGGGCCCCTACCAACATTTTGTCCATCTTGGCCAACTTGACTCCATTCTCGGACTTCAACCAGTCTCCAAGAAACATGTACCAGTGTCAGATGGGTAAGCAAACTATGGGTACCCCAGGTACTGCATTGGTCCACAGATCAGACAACAAGCTTTACAGACTCCAGACTGGTCAAACTCCTATTGTCAAGGCCAACTTGTACGATGAGTACGGTATGGACAACTTCCCTAACGGTATGAATGCCGTTGTTGCCGTCATCTCTTACACAGGTTACGATATGGACGACGCCATGATCATCAACAAGTCGGCTGATGAGAGAGGTTTTGGTTACGGTACCGTTTACAAGGTTGAAAAGGTTGACCTCTCCATGTCGCGTAAGAGAGGTGACCCTATCATCCAGCATTTGGGTTTCGGTGAAGACGAGTACCCTGAGGCTTGGAAGGAGAAGTTGGACGAGGATGGATTGCCAATCATCGGCGTCCATGTCGAAGAAGGTGACCCCATCTGTGCATACTATGACGACACCATCGGCAAGACCAAGGTGAAGACTTACCACTCCAGTGAACCAGCTTACATCGAAGAAGTCAAGCTTCTCGCTGATGAAACTGGAGACTCCGAGTGCCAGCTGCTCACCATCAAGTACAGAGTGACCAGAGCGCCATTGATCGGAGACAAGTTCTCTTCCAGACACGGACAAAAGGGTGTCTGTTCTAGAAAATGGCCCCAGGTGGATATGCCATTCTCTGAGACTGGTATCCAACCGGATGTCATCATTAACCCCCACGCTTTCCCATCTCGTATGACCATTGGTATGTTTGTCGAGTCTCTTGCCGGTAAGGCAGGCGCTATGCATGGTATCTCCCAAGACTCCACTCCTTGGACTTTCAACGAGGACGATACCCCAGCCGATTTCTTCGGTGAACAGTTGAGAAAGGCAGGTTACAACTACCACGGTAACGAGCCTATGTACTCTGGTGTCACTGGTGAGGAGCTCCGTTGCGATATTTACATCGGTGTTGTTTACTACCAGAGATTGAGACATATGGTCAATGACAAGTTCCAGGTCAGATCGACTGGTCCTGTCAACTCCTTGACCATGCAGCCTGTCAAGGGTCGTAAGAGAAACGGTGGTATCCGTGTGGGTGAGATGGAGAGAGATGCTTTGATTGGTCACGGTACTTCCTTCTTGCTTCAGGACAGATTGTTGAACTGTTCCGACTACACACAGACACCTATCTGCCGCTCTTGTGGTCTGATGCTAAATACACAGATGTCTGTTCCACGCATTGGAACATTCGCCACGATAAGATGTCGTGGTTGTGCTGAAAAGTTTGACTCTTACGCTAAGAAGGGTCTACAGGTCAGTGATGCTGACATTTGGGAGGATGGCTCGGGTACCAAGTTTGTTGGTGGTGACAACACCACCACCGTTGCTATTCCATTCGTCTTGAAATATTTGGATTCGGAGTTGGCTGCCATGGGTATTAAGATGAGGTATAACGTCAGTCCTCAGTAAATTGCATAGTTTTTCACGATGTGAAGAAAAAAGATAGAATAATGATTTGAACTGCTTTTGTAGAACCGTTCTCATACCGTCGTAAACATGAACATTAAATACGTAACGTTTGGTTCTCCATTGGATCATACCAAATAAAAGATTTCTTCCGAGAAACCACCAAGCAATTGTTTGATTAGCTCGAAAATATTATCAAGCTCGTTGGTGATGGTTGATGTCACCAAAAGATATGAATACAACAAAACATAGTCCTCGTTCGAGAGACTTATGTTCCCGTTGTCACGCTGTGACCTGACCTCGCTGAGCTTCAACAACATCCTATTCCTTGCATGTTCAGTTGAAGCGGGTTTCGCTGGAAGCGGGAACCCAAGGGCCAAAGCACTGGCAAGCATGTAAAAGATTAAGAAGATACGATGTTCGAGCTCCTCTCGCTCATTTTCGATGAATTTGAGTACAAACTCCTCGTTGGGCGTCAACCAAGGGTCAACTTCGAACATCAACTTAATATTCTGAAAAGCATCCAAAATGTTCGAGGTGCTTTTAAGAAGGTCGGAGTAAATATGGGTCGGAAGACGACCTTTCAACCGCAACTCAAGCGGTGCTTGTTTGAGCAATGTCTGGCACTCTGCAAAAAGACTGCTGGTTCCTTTATAATCCTTGAGGCCAACAAGTCTTGCTGGTCCATTTTCAGAGCTTTTGTAATCCAAGGGGTCACTGTTCCATATGACACCCATACGAAGCCACAACACTGTGAGTCCAGACTTAAGTCGTTTTCTGGCACTGTTAGGCATGAAACAGGTGGCCACGAATAATGCCCATGCAATGCCAATGGAGACCGAGACGAATCGATGGTACGCGATCGCCCCAACAATGGGTTTATCACCTCCCTCATGTCCATCTTCTGATTCCTTTTGGGTCATACTGTAGGAGTAAAGTGCCGTCAAGTTGTATGTCAAAAGAATGAAGCGACCAAATGCGTTATTCTTTTTCCAGTAAATGACAATGTAGAAACACGGAAGGGATAAAAGAAACCCGGTGGTGGCCAAGGCATACTCGTTACCCTCCGTTAACTCCCATACAACCCAGGCGATAAAAGCACCGAGAAATGTTCCCACAAATCGCCATTTTGCAGTCATGGTCGTGCCACCAAGAGATTTACTCATCATGATGCAGTAGATGACCATGGTCCACTCGAGTCTCCACTCCACAAATAGGTCTTTAGTCAGAGGAATGAAGGCAATGAGGCCAATACAGAACGCCCCAACACCAACTCGTAAACCAAACTGAATGTCGATTCTTCGGAAAAAATAAAGAGATTCCCAGAGCCACATTCTAAAGTTCTCAACTTTTGTCTTCCTGGAGATAAGGCCTGTGGTTTCGGTTGGTTGAGTGTTTGCGATGGTACTACTAAATTGAGCTTTGAATTCACGCAAGGCCTCAACAAAGTCGGTTTCATAGGTGCTTTGTTTCTTCTCGGAATCTAGGTCCTTTTTTCTCCAGAATTTTAAAAAGGACCAGCTGCGTGGTGATGTTTTGGCCACGACTTCGTAATGCTCTGTCAATTGCAAGAAGCGAATAAGCTCTTCACCGAAGAGGCCCAACAATGACGCAAAATTACCACAACACGCGGTCACCTCTTCTTGGTCAGTTTTGAACATTTGATTATCAGGCTTGAAGATTTCCTGAGAATAGATCTTGCGGAAAGAATGCGCCTGCTTGCTTTGGAAAAGCTCTATGGCCTTTAAAAGCGAGCTTTGATATTTTGAAGACTTGACAAACATATCTTGTTCCTTGTCGCCGACGTACTTTTGTTCGAACGGCACGGCACTTAATACTTCTTTCACAGTGAAAACAAACAGTTTAATCGAAGGGGCCAAGTAGAACACAAACAAGTCAAAAAGCTGACTGGGATACATAGCACCCTCGTCTGCATCACGGTAGCCCATCAGATCGGGGTTAGATAGAGAGCTCAAATTCTCGACTGATTGGGATAGATGTATATCTGATGAATGGAAACTGTCAAGACTTCTAGTAGAAGATGCCTCTGTCGCTGCACCAGTTCCACGGTCGGACTCGTGAAGAAGCTGCCATTGCATTTCCAAAGAAGACCTCAAGGCACTCAAGTGTCTCAGAAGAGATATTGTGGCATCAACAATCTCTTGGTAGCTGGAAAGCTCGGCCTCTTTACCTACAAATCGAAGCTCATAGCCAGCTTCCTCCATGCTGCCTTGCAAATCATTGCAGATTTTCATGAGCAAAGCAAAGATTTCCGATTCTTTCTTCGTGAGGGTTTCGCCATTGAGAAAGCGATGGGTGGTAACAGACACCAACAGCGACATGACATTGAAGCAGTCGTTGAGCGAACTTCGGAGTTGTTTAACGGCGCTTTTGGGCCACAAGAGATAGCAAGACGCCACTGAAACACACGAACCCACGAAAACCACCTGGGAAGTAGAAATTAGCCTCTTCATCGGAACAATAGACGAGTTCATGGAGCCTTCTTTGACAATGCAAGTTATGATTGAGATCGAAGCCAACGAACAGGCTGTGTTGAACGTCGCCTTGTTTACCTTTTGCTTCATGAATGCAACAAACGCAAGACCTATGGAACTGATGACAAGATCAATGCCAAAGCTGATTTCGTCCTCGCCGCTATTGAAAAAGAATGTAGATATTGATCGGCAAGACAAGGAGAGAAGGAAACTGAACAGCAAAGAAATAACCACGAACATGATCAGCTGGTGCATAGATCCTTTCGTTCTGGCTGGATGAAAGTATACCGCTGTCGTCGCAACCACATGTTTCGAGTCTGTCACACCCAAGAAGTTGTCAAAAGGGGTCCAGTAAACACCCATGGAGGCGACAAGGTATGCAATTGAGCACTTGAGTACGTTTCTAAACACCTCGCTTTTATAGAGCCTGACAGCCCTATATTGGAGTCTTCGGAGTTTCCGTCGCCATCTCCGTTGACTAGATCGGGGACCAGGTACCCCCGAGGCCATGCTGTCTGAGTATTCAGAGTCTTGAAAGGAAGTGTCAGGGAGAGACACGAATTCATCGTTAAAGAACAGATTCAGTCTGTACACTTTCTGGCCACTTTCCGGGAGAATGACGGAGGATGTCTTTGGAAGCGTTCTATTTAGACTACTTGACGTCCCGTGGAAGTACAGCCTGAGGTCAATCTCTGGTTCATTGGGTGTTCTAGGAACCATTCTCGAAACTGGGGTTCTCTCCAGTGTAGGCGATTTTGGAGACCGTAGAGGTAACTGGAAATTGCCTGCAGGCGGCCATTGGCCATTTTCAAAGGCTGGCGGTGCCTTCTTTGTTTTTTTGTCGTTGATTGAAATTTTGTTGTGAAGACGGAGTTGTTCGATATCTGTAGTGATAGACTGTTCCTGTAGTAATAGCTTTGTGCGACTGCGGGTTTTGATGTCAGACTATCGGGGTATACATTGGGGACTTATAAAAGGCTGTGGAGAATTGAAACTTACAACTGACATGCATTGGTTTACGAAGAATCTGAAGATGGGTTTTAATCCCATAAGCTCCTTGGTGAACTACCATGGTTTACTAGAAAAATGCATTATATACTGGCTATATCTATCTGCGTCGCAAATAATGCACAGTTTCGGATTTAAAATATCCTGAATTTATATTGGTGATACAGAAAGGGAACTTCAGGGGACTTTTAGCTTTCGTTCAGAGCTTTATCTTCAAGCACGTGTTATTAACGTGATACGAATCACGTGCAAACCACAATATCCATATAAGAGATAGCTCTTGAATTGATGGCTTCAGCTATATAATTCCAAAATGTGAATGTTTCCGAACTCATGTCAATGATTCAAACAGTGTTTTACGTCGGGTCATTCTCCAACATGGTAAGACACATTCGAAACCATAACTACAATGCAGTCATAACAAAAATCAATTAACTTTCTTAAACCAAATCATCCATCGTGAGAGCCCGGCAGCCAGGCGTAACGTAATAAAACCTTATATACAGCATTAACGTCGTAGTCGTAATAATTAGTAGCCGATAATGTCCTTGAACAATTGTTCGCATGGAACAGTGGCCTTCAATTTAGCACATAGTAAAAAGACACCGCTCATCTTTCTGTGCAAGGAGTAGGTCTCCTCAGGGGGAGGTGTCAATCTTTCGTTCAACATCAAGCCAACGTTGTCCCTCACTCTGTCTGTGATGGTCTGGCTTGAGAAGTCGAAAGGCTTCCTGTTTGGTTGAGGGCAGAATGCCTCGCCCAACACCATGACGGAGTCAACGTGGGCCTTGACCATGGCAGGTGATTCCAAGCCGGTCAAAAAGCCGGCTTTGAGAGAGTACTTCTCCACGGATTTGCGGTCTTTACGCACGGAGGCACGCAAGATTTCCACGTAGTTCTCCACGAAACCGTCCTCGAACTCACGAGCAGCGCCAAAGTCCAACAACTCGATCTTGTGAGTCTTTTCGTTGTACAAGAAGTTGGCCCAGTTGGGGTCGGTCTGCATGAAGCGGAAGTTCTTCAACTCGGTGAGACAGAGTCTCATAATGTTGGTAGCGATCCAGTCTCTGGTGTTCTGGTCCCAGTTGCCCTTGACAATCTCGGTGCCGCCCATCTTCTCCATAGTAAGAACGTGCTCACCGCACATTTTGTGGAGAACTCTAGGAACCTCGAAGACAGGGTCGTTTTCGAGCAATTCACGGAAACGCACCAAGTTCTGAGCTTCACGAATGTAGTCACATTCCCACTTGAGCTCCACACGGGCGTTGGCGATGGTCTTGTCCAAAAACAAGCCTTTGGGCAAGATGGACGAGGCGGTGAGGAGCATGAGAAGATTGTTCAAATCCGAGTCGATAGAGTCCACCACACCTGGGTACTGAACCTTGACAACGACAGGAGTCAAATCCTCGGTGACGGCGTTGTGGACCTGGCCAATGGAGGCCGCAGCGAAAGGAACATCGTCAAATGACGAAAACAAGTTTTTACGCCAGTCTTTGCCCAATTCGGCGGTCATGATGCGCTCTAACTGGGCCAAGGGCATGTAGTGGGCAGAGTTCTGCACTCTTAAAAGAATCTGCTGGATCTCGGCCGGCAAGATCGAGGCGTCTTGGAAAGACATCATCTGGCCGATTTTCAACGCAGCGCCTCTCATCTTGGAGAACTTGCGGGCCATTCTTTCGATATTGGCCGGACTCAAGAAGAGCTGCTTCATGCTGAGGGTGGAGCCGTTGCCCTGGGCAACCTGTCTCAAGCCGTGGGAGGCGGCGGAGATGCCCATACCGGCAGCCAAAGAGCCGTAGTGGAACATTCTGGCTAACCTTGTGCTGGGCACCTCCAGCTGGGACATATCGAAGGACGGCTTTGCCTTGGCGCCACCAATCACCTTTTTGACCTTGCGAGGCGCCGCCGCCTTCTCCTCGTGCTCCTCGACGAAGAGCTTCACGGATTTGGTGGAGTACTTGGCACTACCACTCTTTCTCTGAGAACGAGGCTCATAAACAGTGGCGCTGGTGCTGAAGCTCCTGTGCTGGGACCGGGCCGCCTGGGCCTTGCCCCGAAGATCGGACCACATGGGAGAGCTGGAATCAAGCTTCCTGGCCTGGGCCACAAGAAACAGCTTGGACCAGCACCTCTGGGCATCGGTAGTAGCGATTTTCACGCTGTCACGGGCGATTTTGGACGCTGTGCCGGAGATGGCGACGGCGTCGAAAACGGCTTTTCTTGACATGATAAAAGAGTGTGACTTGTTTCGAGGTGCTTTGAGAGTGTGAAGAAGAAGTGTGAGTTATAAGTGCACGCAATAGCGGCTGCAAGAAACAGAGGTGCTTGCTAAATTTTTTCTGCCACGGTGCGCGTTTTGAGCCTGTGATCTGGGGCATGAAGACTAATAACCGCCAAGTGTGGCAGGAACAATTTGGGCAGTTGTTTCTTATTTTTTGTAATTTTCCGGTCGCCTTGGGAAACTGTTTTTTGCAAGCTTTTTTTCCATCTACTTATTTTGTTTCTCGGCCCAGCGCTTCCCGTCTATCAGCCTTGCAGCCCTAACTCGGGTGGCCGGGGCTTCGACCCCCGCCCTAAGCAGGCCGCTTAAATGCCACTAAACGGTGGGCACAATCGAGCACTAACTATGGCATAAAAGCAGGAGGCCTAGTCTAGTTTTTCCGCAAGGCCAAAGTATGCAAAGTATCGGTTATTTTTGCTATTCGGGACTCCGTTGATCCGAGTTGCTTTGCTCTGCTGGCTGTTTTGTGATCGTTTCCCCAGACGCACAGATAGACTGAAAAAAAGCTGGCTCGCCATAGGCCGCCGAGGGCCGAGAGCACTTTGGCGGCGGTTTCGCCAAAAACAAAAAAAAAAGTTTCCACCGCCAAACCCCTACTTTTTCTACAACTTGCACTCTCCACTTTTCTCGCTTTCCCCTGTCTTTGCTGTTTTTGCTTGTTGCTTCTTTGCTCATTCGCACCTCGGACCCCTGGTGGCCTTGGGCTGCATGGCCTCCGCATTTATCGTTTACTGTCAGTGTGCACAGCCCAGGCCCGTGACCGGATGGATTGTCCAAGAAAAGTGAAAGTCCACGAAAACAGCCGAGCCAGGCAGGAATAAAAAAAGAGATTGAAATTTGAAATGGAGATAAGGCAAAGAAAAATGGTGGTAATGTGGTGGTTTAATGGACGCTTGGGCCCACATGGGATGCATCGACAATATTACCGTAGCTGCTGCGGCTGAAGCCGCTAGGCGGGAGGACCAACTTTAGCTTCTGGTCTACGTCGAGGGAAAGGCGTATTGGGGGAATTTTTAAAGGGTAAGATTTCACGCTTATAGAATTTGTCCTATATTTGTGCTCTTCATGGCTGCCGCTGTTTGGCTGCGAAACGCACCATGCACCTTATCTGCTGGCATAAGCGAGACTTCGGCTATCGGCTTCAGGTCAGCGAATGTTTTGGATTCTGTTTGTGCACAACTGGATGGCCACGTCGAGGGGAGGTTGTTTGAGAAGATTTCGGTGAATTGTAGATTTTTGAGCCGTTCATTGTGGATTGGTTGTCGTTGGTGGATACCCCAGAGGTGCGTAGTGGTAGAGATGTTCAGCTGTGGAGACTCCTGAAGCAGCACTTTTTTGAAAGTATCCAATAAAAATTATCCCATAACCTCGGAAGCACCTTCGGTTCTGATAATACCGTGGTTTTAGAGACCTAAACCTGCTTTAAGGACCCAACGGTAACGGCCACCGGTCAAAAGACGACATTTAATGTAGTATTGCGAATCCCGGATTCAACTCATGACAGACCTTGTGCTGCTGAGATCAGTCCATCAGAGTGAAGGTCGATTTGGGATAAGGCGTAGCTGTTTTGCAGTTCTGGTGAGCCGAAGCAGCTGTTGATTGGCTTTCGTGGGACTACTTTTAGACATCTCGAACTCCTTCCTTCCAGGCATTGTGAAAGTACCTTGGTGTTTTCCAAAAAGCTCAGTGTCTTCAAAATTTAATCTCGATTGAACGTCACCTCTGTGCAGAGGGGGCTTCCATGCTAACCAGGAACTTCAAAAATCTTAAAGACAAAAACATACAATGGAACATGCTCATACCTCTTTGTGTCTCGGTATCTCGCTAATCGCTTTGGCTGAATACGACCATCCACGGAGCAAGACTCACGTTACCTTCTCGTAGCACAAGAAGTACTTCGTCAGTTATGACGAACTCTTTTCATCTGGAAAGTCTTAATCTCTATCAGCCATTTTTGATTCAGAAGTCCTGGTCTTTCTCCCATTGTTGAACACTCATCGACTCACCACAACATATTCATCTCTGGGTCCTTTGTTCAAAATTCGACTACATCCAAAACGATAATGAGTCAATTAGGAAAAGCAATAAGCCAGCGGTTTTTTCACAAATTCGACATCCGGCGATGTGTTGTATTAACAGAGCTCACCCACTGCACTACCAGCCTTAGTGTGCTCTCATTCGTTGTACCGAAGATCCCCTAAGATCCAACAAATAACACCACAAATCCACCAAAATTACCCAGCCATCCCCACACATCTCAATAGAGATAAACAATTTCAAAAACTCTCGAAAAACCACCAAACTGGCAAACCACCTCGGGCTGCTTATCGCTGGTGTAGAGGTGCGCTCTAGATGAGATGCTTCACGCCAAAACCTCATCTCATCTCCAACACCATGGGTGACAAAAAGAAGTACAAAAAACAAAAACTCATGGATTCCGAGGCCGAACGTGTGGCTGAAGTTGCCGAAGAAAGCTTACGGGAACACCCCCACCCAGAACATGTCCAGAAAATGGAGTTTCACGATGGAGGAGAATTCAAAGGTGTAGAAAGACACAACACCACGGCACACCTGGCCGAAAAGCTTGAGGACGGACCGCAGAACCCGTTCACAGGTGAAACCTTGTCCCAGAAGTACTTTGACATTCTCAAGGTCAGAAGAGACTTGCCTGTGCATGCTCAGAGAGATGAGTTTTTGAAGACTTTTCAGAGCACCCAGATCATGGTGTTTGTGGGTGAGACCGGTTCCGGTAAAACGACCCAGATTCCCCAATTTGTGCTTTACGATGATATGCCCCACCTCCACGGCAAAATGGTCGCTTGTACACAGCCCAGAAGAGTGGCAGCCATGTCTGTGGCTAAGAGAGTTGCAGACGAAATGGACGTTCAGCTTGGAGACGAGGTGGGCTACCTGATCAGATTCGAGAACAAAACTTCCCCAAAAACAATGCTTAAGTATATGACCGACGGTATGCTTTTGCGTGAGGCAATGGAGGACCACGATTTGCTGAGATACTCGTGTATCATGCTAGACGAGGCCCACGAGCGTACCTTGGCTACGGATATTTTGATGGGTCTCTTGAAGCAGGTCACCGCTAGAAGACCCGACCTTAAGCTTATTATCATGTCTGCCACCTTGGACGCAGAAAAGTTCCAGCAGTACTTCCACAACGCTCCACTCCTTGCTGTTCCCGGTCGTACCCACCCTGTCGAGATCTACTACACGCCAGAATACCAAAAAGACTACTTGGACGCTGCCATCAGAACGGTGTTGCAGATACACGCTACTGAGGATGAAGGTGATGTTCTTCTATTTTTGACTGGTGAGGAGGAAATTGAAGATGCATGCAGAAAGATCCAGCTAGAGGGCGACGAATTGATCAGAGAACAGGGCTGTGGTCCAATCAAGGTCTACCCATTGTACGGCTCCTTGCCTCCACACCAGCAGCAGAAGATCTTTGAGCCTGCGCCAGAAAACCACAAACCTGGCGGAAGACCTGGCAGAAAAATCATCATCTCAACGAATATTGCCGAGACGTCGCTTACGATCGACGGTATTGTGTATGTGGTTGATCCTGGCTTCTCTAAACAGAAGGTCTACAACCCTCGTATCAGAGTTGAATCTTTGCTTGTGTCGCCTATTTCCAAGGCTTCTGCTCAGCAAAGAGCCGGTCGTGCTGGTCGTACGCGGCCTGGTAAGTGTTTCAGATTGTACACTGAGGAGGCCTTCAAGAAGGAGTTGATTGAGCAGTCGTACCCTGAAATCTTGCGGTCCAACTTGGCCTCCACCGTGCTTGAACTCAAGAAGCTAGGTGTGGACGATTTGGTGCATTTCGACTTTATGGACCCACCAGCGCCAGAAACCATGATGCGTGCTCTTGAGGAGCTCAACTACCTTCAGTGTCTTTCTGACGAAGGAGACTTGACGGCATTGGGTCGTCTCGCTTCGAACTTCCCTCTTGACCCTATGTTGGCTGTCATGTTGATTGGCTCGCCAGCTTTCAAGTGTTCGGAAGAAATACTTTCTATCGTGGCGCTTTTATCCGTCCCAAACGTCTTTGTCCGTCCGGCCTCTGCTAGAAAGAGAGCCGACGAGATCAAGATGTCTTTCGCCCACGCTGACGGTGACCACTTGACTTTGCTCAATGTTTACGAAGCTTTCAACTCCGACGAAGCGTACGAGATTGGTTTGCACCAGTGGTGCAGAGACAACTTCTTGTCGTACCGTTCGCTCACTTCTGCTAATAACGTTCGCTCCCAATTGCGTCGTCTCATGGAGCGCTACGATCTCGAGCTCGTGCTGACTCCGTTTGAGGATCGCAGCTATTGGGACAACATCAGAAAGGCGCTTGTTGCTGGCTTTTTCATGCAAGTTGCCAAGAAGAAGAGCGGCAACAAGGGCTTTATCACGGTCAAGGACAACCAGGACGTTTTGATCCACCCCAGTACCGTTCTTGCAAAGGAGAACGAGTGGGTTATCTACAACGAGTTTGTGCTCACGTCGAAGAACTATATCCGTACGGTGACGAACGTGCGTCCAGAGTGGTTGGTGGAGTTGGCTCCAAAGTACTATAATTTGGAGCACTTCTCCCGGGGTGATGTGAAGCTTTCTCTTGAGAGAATCATTGGTAGACGTTAGACTGTTTATAGACAAGAATCAGTGCATAGGGAGTGGTACACTTAGTTACTTTTTGTTACTCACTTTTCAGATACTTAAAGGGCATTAGTGGGTGAAGCGTTACTCGGTATTGAGTGAACTGGTAGTTCCCAGAAACGCCCTGCTAATACGTTCGAAGAAAAAAAAAAAAAAATAAAAAAAACCTCCAAACCGTCACCTTATTTTTTTTTTTTTTTTTTTTGACTCTTCTGACTTATCTTCAATTCCACAGCCACGAGTCAATCGCTTCTGGATCAACACAATCGACTTCTCCAAAGTGATAACCTCCCATCACAAGCCACAGATGCCTACCATATACCCGCGGTACAGACTCCCCTGGGACCAAGTGCTGGTGATAATTGGGGCGATTTTTGAGTCTGTCTAAAAAAACAACACTTCCTCGGATGTCCAAAAAGCTTATTTTCTCTCGTCTACATTCCGACTTTGTGTCGCAGAATGCTCGGATCGCCAATCCAGCATCTTTAGACGAGTACAGAGACCACCGTGAATCTGAAGAGGTTCTCGGCTGACGACCGAGGAAATATAAATATCGGACGATATTCTCGTGAATTAAGCGAGATTCCCTTTTTTTCTCTTCTGCTCCCGGGGGTCCACCAAATCTTACCATTGTCTTCAAGTAGTGCACATTCCGTATCGTCAGATTCTCAGATATAACTGCTGTGTATCCTCCATCCACTCGTTCCAGGACACGTCAAAATGGGTATTCTTGTGGTACGTACGTGACGAAAACTACTCCAGCGAATTACTAACAACAGTCACGTCTATTCAAAAACAGAGAGATGAGAATTCTCATGCTAGGTCTTGACAATGCGGGCAAGACCACCATTCTCTATAAGTTGAAGTTGGGCAAAACGTCCAAAACAGCACCCACCGTCGGCTTCAACGTCGAGACGGTGAAACACAAAAACGTGTCTTTTGCGGTTTGGGACTGTGGTGGACAGGAGCGGATCAGACCCTTGTGGAGACACTATTTCACGGGAACAAACGCGTTAATCTACGTGGTGGACTCGTCCGATAAAGCCCGTTTGGAGGATTCAAAAAAGAGTTGATGCGTGTCATCAACGACAAGGAGTTGGCCAATTGCCTCTTGATCGTGTTGGCCAACAAGCAGGATGTGCCTGAGGCAGTGAAACCGAAGGAACTCATCGAACTGTTCGACATGAACAGCTTGAGCGGCGAGCACGTGTGGTCTGTGATCCCCACAATTGCTATCGACGGCACCGGTTTGGCCGAAACATTGAGTTGGATCTCCAGTCACTCGAAGTGAGACTCCTGCCAGATATACTCTCGCTCCTTTACTTCGTTAATACTCTTGTAATATACCATTGCTTCTATTTGGCCTCCCAGATGGCCACCTCGCCGTCCTCCTCGCCGAAGTAGGCCTTGGCAGTCATTTTGGTGAACAAGCCGGTTTCCACCACTCCGACCAAGGCCTTGATTTTGTCATGCAACGAGACTGGGTCTTCGATCAGGCCAAAGTCGGCGTCGATGATGAAATTGTTGTTGTCTGTGATCACCGGGCCGGCCTTGGCGGAGCCGCCTTGCCTGAGCACGACGGACTCGGCGCCCAATGCCTCCAAATCAAGAGTCACCTTAGCATACGAGTTGGGCACGATTTCAATGGGCACGCCTCTTCTCCACAGAACACCGAGGTAGTCGGGCGACTTTTTCCTGAAGTCCGCCACAACCACAAACTTCTTGGCGGCCTCGGCCACGAGCTTCTCCTGGAAAAGACAGGCTCCTCCACCTTTGATCAAGTTGAGCTTAGGATCCACCTCGTCTGCACCATCAAAGGCAATGTCCACCTTTGGGAATTGCTCGATTGTGCCTATCTGAAGGCCGTTGTCGATGATCAACTGCTTCAGCTGGAATCCCGTGGGAATACACACAAACAGGTTCTTGTTGCTCAACTGGCCCAATCTTTCGGCAGCATACACCACGGTAGAGCCGGAACCGACACCGACGACTTTCACGTGATCGGGAAGGTTCTCGTCCACGGCTCTGTAGGCAGCAGCCTTTTTGGCGGACTCAATGAGGTTGGACATATTTCTGTGACGGGGTAGTAAAGAGCAAAATGGCCGGAGCATTACTCATGGAGGAGGTCTGGGGTGTGTGCGATTATGCAGGAGCTGCTAACGGGTCCAGCAACTATCTGGCAAAGCAAGCCTGGGCAGTCTTAGGATGGGGTGGATTTTGTGGTTTTGTTTTTCAGAGGAAGGTGCTTTTTTGTAGTAGGGTTTGATTTTTACGATTTGTCCGGGTTTGGGCTGGCAAGTGCCTCGTTCATTTGGCTGCGAATGTCTTTTCTCGGCATGTCCCGGTGTTGTACTGGTTGACGGGGTAATTGTTGGTGGAGTTTTTAAGGTGATACTTTGGTTACATTTTGTTTGTTTTATTGTTTATTCGTGCATTGGACAGGCTGTTCTTTCTTGAGGTGTCCCTACGAGATATCATTAACGAGGTAGTCCATAGGCCTCGCCATGGGGCCATTACTAAGGACGTTTCTGGAGCGAGACACAACTTTGATCAATTAGCCGTATCTTCCTAGAACGATGCCTTCTTGCCCATTGGCCATTGTTTACTGTGGAATCAACTTTAGTATGGGTGCAACTCGGCTTTCTGCTCCGTTTACGGCTTTTCCGGGATCCACTAAACCGAGCACCACAGTGATGTCCTTTCGATAAAGCAATGCAGAGCATTCAAAAACGGCTAATTTAAATCAGTACACTTGATTCCCTCATGTGGAAAACGTTCTTATGCATGTCTTAGATGTGCGTTTCTCCATTCGCAACCAATGCAACCGGATGAAGTAATCGTGGATATCGAGGTAATTTCGGTGGTAGCTTGGGATTTAGGTTTACTCATAGTTTTTGGAAGACAGCAAATAAAAACAAGTGTCTTCTGCAAAATGACAGGGCTTCCGTTGGTATTAGTTGGATAGCCCTTACGGTTTACACAGTAGTCTCTTACATAGTAGAGACAAAGCTGGAGAAAAGTTGCCAATGGATTTTTATAGTTTTCTTAAGGGGCACCCTATCAAATGTAACCGTGGGCTGTTTATATCTTGGGAGACTCCATAGTGTAGCTCCTCCCTAGCACGAGGGACTATAACACATCTCTGGAGCAAAACCCGTCTGAACCACTAATGGCAGTTCCATCAAGAAACGAATCGTCGACTTCTGTTTAAAAAAATACGTTCACGAAGACACTTTGATATCTTCATAAAGCAATCCATAAATGAAACATCCACGGGGCTACTGTGCGATCTATCAACCCAAACTACCTTTTCTGATTCACCTGCAACAATCGCTGCAAGTTACATGATTGATCCAAATATAATCACTGAAGTAGGCGGATATCTTTGGTTAACCCAATCTCCTCTCTACATGGCCAATTTCTGTGGACCTCTCGTAACTCAACCGAACAAATCGCAACCAGCCTGGCCATTGCTATCTGCCATCATGAAAACCAAACAGAGTCATTTCAAAGCCCACCTGCTTGCAAACAACCAGCTCACTTAAACAAAGAAATCAGAGACTCACAGCAGTCGAAACTGACATCACCTTCAATGCCACCCATAGTCCAAGCCTTCACCGTTCAAGCCGCCTGTTCTGAGACCAGTCTTGAAAGCCACCAATTCACCCTGCCAGCATCGCTTTCTAAATTCTTTCAATCCAATTCCGATCGGCCCAGATCCAGTAGATTCATTCCCCTGGGTCCACCGATTTCGCAGCCAATACAAAACCATCCCACACCAGCATCCCCACCTCGACCACTCAGCAACCAATAAAAATCCAAATCCCTTAACACTAAACCCTCGATTTCCCAAACAAAACCCCAATTGCTAACCCTCCCTTGCACAACATGCCCATCCTATCTCCAGTCTCCAACAGTCACACTACCCACGTGACCCACGCACCAACCGCATTTCTATGGCCCGTCCACCGCTCCCACCGCGAACATAGTCCACACCCGTGCACCAGAGCTATCAGAACCCTCGCTCGCACATACAGTAGAAACAGCAGTGGGAACAGAAGTCGCATTGTATACACTCCCACGCTAACAATTTTTTCAGCTACTTCGCAGTTGTAAAAATTTTCCCCCATCTTTCTTCAATCACACACATCAAATCCATCCAAGATGTCTGCTGCTAACAAGATCTTGTCCGAGAACCCAACTGAGTTGGAGTTGCAGGTTGCCCAGGCTTTCGTCGACTTGGAGGGCCAGACCGACTTGAAGGCTGACTTGAGACCTTTGCAGTTCAAGTCCGTCAAGGAGTTCGAGGTCTCCGGCGGTAAGAAGGCTCTTGCCATTTTCGTCCCAGTCCCATCTTTGGTCGGCTACAGAAAGGTCCAGATCAGATTGACCAGAGAGCTCGAGAAGAAGTTCCCTGACAGACACGTTGTGTTCTTGGCTGAGAGAAGAATCTTGCCAAAGCCAGCCAGAAGCTCCAAGAAGCTCCAGAAGAGACCAAGATCCAGAACCTTGACCGCTGTCCACGACAAGGTCTTGGAGGACTTGGTTTTCCCTACCGAGATTACCGGCAAGAGAGTCAGATACTTGGTTGGTGGCTCCAAGATCCAGAAGGTCTTGTTGGACTCCAAGGACTCCTCTGCTGTTGACTACAAGCTTGAGTCTTTCTCTCAGTTGTTCAACAAGTTGACCGGTAAGCAGGTTGTGTTTGAGATTCCAGGTGACGTCTACTAAGCGTGCTGTTCTCCTTCTGTTTCTTCCTACTTTCCTCATCCCCCTGGCACAATGTGGTGAATGTGTTTGTGCCCGTCATGCTGGTCTCCGGCAAATATCAATGACAAATACTGTAATCTAATGTGGTATTTATCGCAATATATAAAACCATCCGATGCGTGTGTTGTAGATGCATTTCTAGAAGCCCCCAGTACGATTGCCTACCTCCTAACAGCATGTTTGTTCGTGTCAATCGTTTCATTCATGTCTACTTTCATGTCTACTTCATGTCTATATCTCTACCGTCCACCTATCCATGTCTCATGGCATATCTATATGCGTTTTACGTAGGCTGTAGGGAACAATCCCTTCTGCCCATCAAGTTCTCCTTCTGTCCACCCGCTGCCATCAGTGTCGGCTTGTACGAGCACGATCTTGTCACCGGCCTGGATGCTCAATTCGTTATCGTCGTCTGCAACATAGTCGTACAAAGCCTCCACATATTCGACACGCTTAGCTCCTCTTTTTGGCGCCACAGCTGGGCCCTTCCTTTTTGGCGTCAGTTGTTCACCGTTGCCCGCACTGCCCGCTGTGATAGTCAAATACGAAGTTGGGGCCATGCCTTGGAGTCCAGAAGCGTTCCTGAGTGTAGTCCAGCCAGACCCATCGTCCTCTTCAACAACCTCGTAGTTCTCGCCTGGTCGAAGAGAAATTTCGTCATCTCCGTCAGCGTCGTATGGGTAATTGGCTGTGGCGCCGGCTCCACCAGTCGGACTGCTGTCGCCGTTGCTGGTAACAGTCTTTTTCCTCCGCAAACTGAAAAGGCCTCCAGAGTGTGTTGTTACATTACTTTTAACAGTATGAAGCGAGTGACCGTCACTAGCTTGGTCGCTGGATTGGCCCTTTTTGCTCTTGAACAATCCAAACCGTGACTTCTTTGGCTTGGCCTCCTCGTAGTAGGACATATCCTGGTCGCCAGCAAAGTTCTGAATAATTTCAATCTCAACCTCAAGCCTGACTCTCTCGGAGTCTTCTTGCATGAACTTATGAAGGAGGGTCAAAACATCATCAAGCCTCAGGTCGAACCGGAGAGATTGGTTGTCCTCGGAGCTCGACCGTTCTTGGGCCATTTCCTCCAACTTTTGCTTTGCTGCGAGCGTGTTTTCCTTTCCAATGTTGTACTTGCTGATTGTCAGATTAAGACGTTTCTTGAGATCCGTTAACTCGGGTTCCTTCGTCACCAAAGACTCGTCATCGTGCCAGAAACTGCATGGTTCGAACACAAAGTCATTGGGCTCACTCCAGGATCTGGAGTTGTGTTTGATAAACATAGCCACATCCAACTTGGGATTGTTCTGGTCGATAACAGCATCCACATCGTGAAGCAAGTCTTTCACCTTATCGTTCGAATTACGTTCAACGATAGAGGCGTTCTTGAGGATCTTGTTCAAGATGGTCGTACGTGTCTCGTTGAGGTCTTGGTAGTAGTCAAGGATTTCAGGAAGATCTTGGAAATAGTACTTGTCTTTGAGACGGTTGGCCTGACTGATAGCGATCAAGTATGCGTTCTTGCCGATGTTCATTTCGACCTCCCTCTCCTTGAGTTTGGCCTGGTGTCTCTCGTTCAGAGACTTCTCGGTTTTCACTCTGGCATTCTCTGTACTCTGGCACAACGAATCGTAGTGTTTCTTGGACCGAGAGACTTCGTCTTCCACCTTTGTCTTCTCGGAAGACAAGAAGTCGTGGATGGTCTCGATGTGTTTGGAGATGTTCTGGCATTTGCTCTGCAATTGAATGATATTGGAGGCGATGTTCAGGGTGAATTCGCCGGCCAACTTGTCTCTTTCATTGGCGATCTTCTCTGTCTGTGTGAGCACCTCATTCCATAACACAACAGAGGCACTCTCTAGGGAGCCTGGGGTGATTTGGGGCTCGTCTCCAACAGACAAGGACGACGAATGTTTTGCTTTCTTGGAAAAATGTCTCTTTGTAAGGTCATTGAGTTTAGCTGCGTACTCTTGTTCGATAGTGGCCCTCTCCTTGTAGAAGCCATCGAGGTCCAGCAACCAGGAAATACCGTTGTTTATCCACTTTTGCGTGGGTTTGAACTGATCCTTGAGGTCGTTACCTATAGAGAGTTCTTGTAACGACATGGATATGGAAGATAGCTGGAGATATGGTGTCCTGTTTTCTGGCGCTTATTCCGGGGCGGTAGTGTATGGAACCGAGCCAAGACGTATAGAAGCCCCAGTAGAGCCATGTTAGGAGGAAAAGGGGAACCACAACAGTTTGTAAGAGTGGTTTAAATTTGAAGAAGCTATTCGATTTGGAGTATTGGGGATGGGGTCGACTAGATGGATCCTGTTTGGTTATAACAAAAGAGTTGGGGAAGAGTTAAGCAGAGTTGGAGCAGATTGGAGAGAATCGAACAGATTTACTTCAAGGATAATTGTTTGTCTGTATTGGTGCCGCTGTATTCATAGAATTTTATCTTCCTTTTGAGCCTGTTCTTGTTTGCTCCTGCTGGTAGAGGAAATGCCTCTATGTTAGTGACTGGTTTTTCGCAGCCAAAGTCCGAGTCCGAAGAGGTAGCTACTCCAAATGAGGCCTAGACTTGAATCCGAAAGATTCTAGGTTTTAGTAAGAATAAGAAAAAATGGGTTCGGAGCTCTGAGCACTTTGGCGTCGTTTAGCCATGCCCCTGTAAACGACTAACTGCCCACTAGCCTGAACGAGAACTCAAGTAAATTGGCTCTTTGTATACGTATGGGTGTTTTTGCATTTTATGGGTACTTTTATTCTCTTGGCTATGATGATAAACAATGTCCAATAGTTGAGGTACCGCTTCACAAATAATCAGTCCCATCCATTTTCGACATAGCACCACAATCAGTGCAGCTCCAACCCACCCAAACCTGGGCCAATTTAGGAAGCTTTTTTAAGCCGCAGAGAGTTTTAGGTCATATTCAATTCCCTTAAAATCAACCTATTTTCAACACTAGCTGAACATGTCAATACGGTACTCAGGCCCTGAATGGAAATTGGTCCAGTCGCAAAACCAACCCCTCGACGAATCTGGAAGTAATTTAAAAAGCCGTCTTTTTCTTCACTTCTAATGAAACCCGAGGCCCTTAACAAAAACATATCATCTAAAAAACCGTTCAGCCTTCTCTCTCTAGCATCTGGCTGCGAACTGAATAGCAGATCACAGAACCTAAAGTCCGAACCTAGTCTCGAGAAATCATCAAAATCATTCACTCTCCTCCCTTTTGTGACTTATCTCCACCACCAAATCCAAAAATCCCACCTTATCTTCTGCCTGCTTCCTGCTCATTGGCTTCCTCTCTGAATGGCTGCAAACTAGAGTCCCTACATATGCCAGCCGGTTCATCAAAAAGGTTATACAGCAAACCCGCCAGTGCCGTTCCACCTTCATTAAACCCCCCTAAAACTTCCCCAATTTCCAAAATTCCCCAGATTCTTCCCTGCCTTATTCCCAACCCCATTTATTCCCGTCCTGTCTCGTACGCACTTTAATAGCATAACGAGAAGTTACCAAAGTCGCAACTACTGCTCTACTTACCCCAACGAATATCCGTTCCAGGAAAGCCTTAGAGGCACCGATTCAAATTGAAACCCCGAAACTTGAGACACTTAAAGCCGGGCATCCGCTCTCGGCTCCGATCCCCATCTGCTTTTATCAACCGATTCTTTCGCCCTAGATCCAGCCGTTCCTCGTTCCACTTCATCAAAAACTTCTACAAAGACTACCGTGCCTTCAAGACCCGTGGCCCCTTGAGCCTTCGTTTTGCCAGAATGTCTGATTTCACCCGCCCCTCCAACGGCTCCCCACCTTATTCCCCAGCATCCTCTCCTGCTCCAGGGAGCAGACGACAACGCCTTCTTGGTTTCGCTAGAGCTACTAGAGACACGTACATTCCCAAAATCACTACTTCGGTTTCCCTGTTTGCCTCGGGAATCGGCACCCGCTCCATTGAGTACGATGAATACGGAATGGTGGCGTCTTTGCCAAAGGGTACCCAGTATACGCTATACCCGTCTTACACACGGAAAGTCGGAGACCACTACATCGTGACCGTGCGTGGTTGGATGTGGTGCCCGGGCTCCATGTCTAGAAAGAACCGCTTGGTCTTGTCTTTGGCAAAACAAGTGACTCGCTCAAATGACGATTCGGCTCTGGTAGCCGTGGACAGACTTGCACACGACCCGTCTCTATCCCAGGACGTTACGTCGGTTTCAGAAGACGATTCGGATGTGGCTTCAATCTCCACGTCGGGTTCGGGCGCTTCTGGGGCCAGTTCTGCTTCTCCTCAGCTGAAAGACTCGGATGCTCGGCTTCGAGCCCGTCTTGCCTCCTTTTTGGCCCGTTCTATTCCCAATGCTGGCCTTGCTATCGTAGTCGGCGCTGACAGCCAGGACCACCAGGAGCTACGGCAGGTTTCTGTGGTGACCGACCCAAATGGACATTTCAGTGCAGAGCTCGAGGTCAATTACAAACCCTCGGTTGTCCTGGTGACAAGCAAGATTGACGAGACGCTTTGTGCGTTCCAGGAGATCCATCTTGTTCAATATGATGGCTATGGCATTATCAGTGACATTGACGACACTGTGAAGCTCACGGGCGTCATAGGTGATAAAAGAGAACTCATGAGACGCCTACTTCTTGGCGAGGTTGAATCCTGGGAAATAAAGCCGGTGATCCAGTGGTTCAATGATATCCAAACCCAGCTCAATGCCACCTTCCACTATGTTTCGAACTCGCCCTGGCAGCTTTTTGCAACCATTCAAGAGTACTTCCATCTGCTGCAACTCCCGCCTGGCTCGTTCCACCTCAAACAATACACGGGAAATATCATCTCCTCGCTAATGGAGCCTTCGAGCTCGAGAAAGAAAACCTCACTCTCGAGAATCCTCAATGATTTCCCGAACAAGCAGTTTATCTGTGTCGGCGATTCGGGAGAGCATGATTTCGAAGCTTACGTGGATCTTGCCATAACCTACCCCGGCCAAGTGAAATGCATCTACATTCGTGTAGTCGATGATTCGCTATCGGATGTCGACGATGATAATATATTGAAGGAAATGAAGCGTGTGCTCAAGGAATGGAAAGGAAAGCAGAACTTCACTAAGACGCAACCTGCTGTTGAAAAGCAACCTGCTGAACCGAAGAACCTATCGCAAAATGCATCGTCGGTCGATTTGATCGATTTATCAGAAGCACCCACTGTTCCAAAACCAAAGAGAAAGCCTCCTCCAGCCATTCCCAAGAAACCTAATGCCTTGAAAGGATCAAGTGTCCACGCAGCGCCTCCATTGCCTGAAAGAAGATCTGTAAATGGTGCTCAAACAGATACAAGCCTATTGCATGAACAAATCTCACAACGCCGGGGAGCCAATCCACCTCCTCTTCCGAAAAGAAGGACCTCGCCTGCTGACTTGGATTCTAAACTCGATGAGCAGATGAATCTCCTCCGTATTCATGACATCGACAGCTACTACGAACTCGAAGAATACGACAAAAAGGGCGGTATGTGGCTCCAGCGCCTCACAAGAGCCATTGAGGCACTTGATGATGCCGGAGTTGATATCGCCTTCTTCGAGGATCACGACGGCAAGTTCTTCAAAGACACTTTGCATTTCCTCACAGGGAGAAACTAATGAAGATTACCACTTTTGATTGTCCATTAAATACTCGTCCGAGGCTATTCCTCAAACAGCCATTATGTATGTGTCGAGGGTTAATGTAAAGCAACATCTCCCTATGCGTATCAAGTAATGATATAGTGGATGACAACGTCACTCGCGCTGAGCCAGCGTGCCATGCTTCCTCTATCGTGCCGGGCTTCAGATCTAGCTGAAGTCGGCGTTCATACCATCACCGTAGTCTTTGAACTTCTCCTCCTCAGGCAAGGCCAGCTTGAACGAAGACAAGTCCATCTCGTTCTCGTCTCCGCCCTCTTCCGTGTAGTACTTGTCGGCGAACTTATTCTGCAAGATCTCTCTACCGGTCTGGAGCTTCTTGCCCTGGTCCTTGTTCTTTTCGGCCTTCTTCTCGACCTGCTTCTTCTTCCACTCTGTGAATGTCTTCAAGGTGATTGGAGTGAACTTCGACTTGTCCAATCTGCCTCTCTCCAAGTCAATGAATTCCTCTAACGTGATTTCAGGCTCGGACTCCTTGGCCAACTTTTCTAGCTTCTTCTGTTCCTTGGTCTTCAACACGAATCCTGGAGGTAAGGCATGCTTGTACATACACTCGGTACCGCCGTTGGGACACACCCAGAACCATCCGTACTTGTCGTTCTCAACAGCATCGATAAAGTATTTGCACACCTTGTCGGTACTTGTTTTGGGGTTGCCGTGCTTGGACAAAATGACTTTTCGTAACTTCTCCTCGTCCCAGTTGTCCATAGTATCCGCCTCCTTCTCAGCTCTGGCGTCCGTGTACAAGTCCTTCTTGAGGTCTTTACGGCCCACATTGACATCGTGGGAGAATTTACACTTGTTGCCTTTGGAGCAAACGCCATTCTTGAAGAACTCACACAAGATGGACTTGGGGTCCACTCCGAATGGAACCTTCTGCTGTTGGACACCGAACAAAGCAGCAGCCTCCTTCTTGGCCTGTTCTGCTGCTTTCTTCTCTTCAGCCTTTCTTTTGGCATCGGCCTCCCGCTTCTTGGCCAACCCTCCATCGACTCCACTCTTCATCTGGTTGATCTGCTGCTGAACCTTCTTCGACTTGTTCTTGTTCTTCATACCGAAGCCCTTATCCTCGGCTGCCTTAGCCTTGGCTTTTTTGTCGGCTCCTTGCTGTTTCTTAGGGGGCATTGTTGCAAACACAGAGTTATAGACTGGTCAGATTTTTTTTCCTGTAAAGCTTTCCGCCCATTGCTTTTCGCATGGATTCGTAGACACAGGACTTACAATGTTCAGTCACGAGCTTGAAGAATAGGTGCAAATTCCTGCATTTTACCCTGGGTCCTGGAGTCTACCAGGCCTTCCCTGTCTATTTTCTGTTTCTCTTGCGGCCTCCTCCGAGAATATTATCCAACCGCGTCGTCGACTCGATTTTGGGTACGTCGTTGAGTGCTTCCAGCGACCCGCCTGTTCTGCTATTGTGGATGGACAACGACGGACTGCCTTTTAGGGTCTTCGCGGAGTTCAGACCGACCTGCTCGAACGAAGGTGTACCTGGGTTCATCTTCGGCGTAGTGAACGAATCTTGCTTTTTCACCACTCTGCTGTTTCTGAAAGGAATGTACGATTTCCGAGTTCCAGGGCTCTCTTGGGGTCCGTAGGCGCTGGGGCTGCCGAACGTGTCTGCCAAGCTGCTCTTGAAAGAGGTGTTGGATTGAGTTCTTGCCAAACTTCTGTTCAAGATGACAAGAGCCTTCTTATCGTAGACGTGTGGCGCAGAGTCAATTGGCGAAGTCAAGTCGCTGTTGTTGCTCTCCTTGGTGTCAATGGATGCGGATTGGGCGTGGTAAGCAGCATTCTTGCCTAAGAAGTTCCGTCCATTGTTGGCCATGCTCGACACAATCTGGGCTCTTTGCTCGGTGTCCTTGGTGAAGAACGAGTCAAAGTCATCCAATGCTGCCCACATGTTGCTGAGCGTGGCTCCAGGCACCTCATTGACTGTAGAAGCCCCGTCGGCGTGGTCGGGCTCAGGCTCGTAGTAGTCCTCCATCAAGAATTCGATATCTTCATCAGCAAAGTCCTTCTGCTTCTCCTCTAGCGTGGAGCTTTCAATGCAAGTTTCAAACACAGCGTGGATGTTGTTTCTGGTGCTGGCTGCTGTCACAGCAGGCATAGGAATGGCCCATCCACTTTCATCTGGGAAGCCGAACAATGTAGCCGTCTGTTCGTATTCCTTCTTCACGGACGAATTTCCCAAACTCATTCTCAAAATATCCTTATCAAGCTGGGACCCCGATATGACTTTTGCTTCGTCAAGCACCTCAAGCGCTGGCTCCGCATATTCAGTAAGGAGAAGCCTCAACAACGGAGAGATAAGATCAGCTCCCACACCAACAAACTCATCCTTCAGTAAGTCAACGAGCGGGAAGGTGTGCTTCAAAATGTTCAACGTCTCAAGCTTGACCCATGGAATTTCGTTCGAGAGTAAACTGAGCAAAAGCACCAAAGCCTGGGCTTCATACTCAGGGAAGAAGCTCATCTTGATTGCGGATATCGTCTGCACCAAAAAGTCCTTTTTCGATCTGAACCTTGATTTCGCAAGCGAGTTGAGAATTCTTGCCAAAGCGGGCTTGTTGTTTACCGCAGCCATCTCCCCAATGAGGTTACAGGCCTTCTCGATCTCCGGTGTGATATTTTGCTCCCCAAGAGCATGAAGGAACCTGGGCAAGTTGGCTATAATGGCCACGAAAAGACGATGATCACCAGCGCCGATAATCTCACTATCTTTCAAATGGTTAAGTTTATCCAAAAACTTAATGGTAGGTTCCCATGCCACAGAGGATCTCAATCCTACCATGACAATCTGCTGGAGACCTTCAAACTTACCTTCCCATTTTGGCGGAAATGTGGATATGAGACATGAAATGGTGTCAGGTGCATCAAGGTCAATCTTAGACACAAACTTCGACATCGTTGAGATGGTTTCGATGAACTCGTGCTCGTGAATCGTCGAGAGACACGCAACACTGGACCAGAAAAGCTGTGGGAAATCAATCAAATTCTCTGAATTTAGTTCCGCCGTAATGGCATTCAACGTCATCAAAATCTGCATAGCAAAACCCTGGATATCACTCGATTCATCAGCGATTGTGTTTGACAAACGGTGTAACATGTCTTTAAGCATAGTCTGATCGAGGAATGTCAAGAGAGACCTGAAGATCTGGAATGAACGACATGCTATGTGACGCACGGCACAAGTTGTAGCCCATTTCAAAGACATTCGGCTCCAATCGGCTTGCAAATTGGGGGCAGAAGGTGCAACTATCTCAAGAACCTTTCTGACGAGAGTGTCCATATTTCTAGGTGTGATGCCGCCCTTCTTGTCATTGTTGAGATCATCGTAGACCCAAAGATACTTTAAGTGATCTTTTTGTCTCAACGTTTCCATAGTTTGAACAGACTTGGGGTTGTCAGGCGCAATTGAGTGAACCAAATGTATGAGAAGAGATGCTGCTTGCTCCTGAACAAGATAGAAGTAATGATCAAGTAAGGAGAAGCAAACATGCAAAAGCAAAGGTAAATGCGGAATAATCATCTCATTATTGGATCTGAACAAATCCACCAAGAAAACCATCGAAAGCTGACCGAGTGAAAATGCCGACTCCTTGGAATTGTGTGAAAGTAGCTCTGTCAAATTAGCCGTGTATGGGAATCCTTCCACAAGGTCTGCTGTCTTTGAGGCAGCCTGGGATAGCGGATGAGGAACCATCGCCTTTGGCTGCAAGTTACCAATCATTTTGCTGATAATAACAGATGAGTCAGGTTGTGAATAGACCAAATAGGCAATGATTTGTCTGGAGTAGGAGACAAAGCTTGAGTTTCTTCTTTCGAGACAATTTCTCATGATGTACTCCACAATGATGTCAAAATTACTCTGTTTCGTGCCCAAGGCAACCCACAAAGCTTCGATCTCATTGGAGATGTTCTTGCTAAACTTCACAGTGATCTCGAACAAATTGTTGAGGACCATCAAAGATGGAGCATCGATCTCGTTGTTGAAGGGCTGGTTTGAAGTTTGGGGCGCCAAAGCCTCAGAGTCATCCTCCTTGCTCTTGTACTTCAATTCAACAGTTTGAACCCAAGGAAGTAAGCAGGCCAAAATGTCTCTTCTCGTTGGATTATCCACCAAGTTGAAGTATTTCGTCAAGTAACTGATGAAAGTGAAAGAGTCTTTAGAGTGGAGTGATGCAAGCTTGACCGAAATCTCGAAAAGCACCTTCTTGTAAACCACCATCGTCGTACAACACACGCTTTCAGTGAAGTAGTCTGCTGTCTTTGTGTTGAGGAAACGACTCTCGATTGACTTCAAACACTCAATGGCTGAAACCCTTGTGTGATAACTATCGGTACCCACCAAGAATGTTGAAAGGCAGAATAAATCATAAGGCATCTCCGTAATATCGCGATTGTTGAGGAAAGAGGTCACTAAGTTTGTATAGTAAACTTCCCTAACCTTGGCAGTGTTCTCCAGGTTGTAGCATTGCCTCAAAACCTCGTCATAAATGTCATCATTGTGGATGTTAACATCCATGATATTCCTGAGAGCATTCTTACCCATTTCGTGTACCCTCTCGTTGGGGGAGTTGATAATTTCGTGGACCCATATCATGACGCTTTTGATGTCAAATGAGAGAACTGCATTCTTGCCCGGAACGATAAGAGACTGCTTCAAAGCCCCAGAACATATGGTTGCCATGCAGCTCAAAGCAGAAATTTGCAATGCTTTGATATCAATTTCGAGAAGCCCCACCGCAGTGGCAGGCTCCTTCGATTGTTGAGCAGCTTGTGTCATCATCTGAGACCTCTCTTCAAGAACTTCTTTTGAATCTCCAAATCCACACCACTCCTTCAAGTAGTTGAAGCATCCTATACGAGCCTCGAACGGAAGCCATGTATTGAGGACCAGCTTCTCTTTCAAGCCGACGAAAACATTCTCAAGGAATGCCGCAAAGTAGCACCTCAAGCGTTGGAAATCAGCCAGTGTTTGAACGA
Source organism: Candidozyma heveicola (assembly GCA_003708405.2). Lineage (NCBI taxonomy): Eukaryota > Fungi > Ascomycota > Pichiomycetes > Serinales > Metschnikowiaceae > Candidozyma > Candidozyma heveicola. The sequence continues at coordinate 146,035 of PPOB02000019.1, forward strand.
ATGGAACCGACAAGAAGGCTTTGACATTTTTGATAATGGCGACAAGATTCTCGACAGTGGTCAGGTCACAGTATAGGGGCCCATTCAACTTGAACCTGCTAGTAATGATACTCAAGATATGGACGATTTCAATTCGAACACGATCCTCGGCGGCGTCTCGTTTATGGATGTCGAGGTTCCAGTCATTCATAGAATCCGGTAAGTTTTCCACCAACGTCTTGAAGATGTTGATGTTGATGGAGCTTAAACCTGCAATTACTGCCTCTCTGATCATTGGTTGAAGCGACCTAAGCAATGGAAGCACCATGCGAAACACGGACTTGGCACTGGTAATCTTCTGATGCTGAATATACATGGTCATCAGCTTCTTGTGTCCATGTGTTGGCTGAGATGGAAATGAAATCTTCTGATCATTTGTGCTTGTCAAAGAACAACAAGCAAAAATCAAGTATAGTTTCCATTGGTTGATAAGTATTTCAGGAGGCGTCGAAGTCGAATTGCGAGTGAAGATCGAAGAAGTGAAGTTTTTGAAGTTCTCTGAGAAATCGAGGACTAGCTCATGCATTTGCACAAGCCTCACACATACAATCGAACGACACATCGCTACTGGCATAGGGCACCTCTCGAAGAAGATGTCGAGCAATTTGGGATAGATTCGGAACCAGATTGTGCTATCAATTCCGTGATCTGATGATGCAAATTTCGCCAATAAGCCCTTCTTTGCTTTGATTTTCGAGAGTCTAGTACGCTCAGGGACACTTAAGTCAGGCTTGAGAGGTTTCAAGAGACTCATGAGGTCAACATCCTCAAGGACATGAATCAATCTTGTTCCTTCGTCTGCAACGTACTTTGAAGAGTTCCGCGAATGACCTTTCGTTGAGTCAGTAGATCCAGGCGTGGGTTCTCTCTTCTTGTCGGTAAGATTGTATAACGACTGATCAAACTGTTCAACAATTCTCAAAATTGAAAGGGAAAGGGCTCTAACATGGCTGTCTTGCGAGCACAAGAAAAAGAGACCATTTCCTTCAACCTCTTCAATGACAGTGACGATGTTCTTCCATTCGAGTTCTTCAGAAGGCTTCCACTTCGAGGTCGGTACGTCTAGATTCGTCAAATCAGGAGCCTTGTAATTGATTTGGTACAAATCATTTAGGACGTCATTGTTCATGAGCTCATTCTCGCCGCTGTCCTGAGGCGTGAAATCTTCACTGTTGGGAGAGAATTGCGCTGACCAACACTTGAGAAGTTCGACGTAGATTCTCAACAACCTTATGAACTCCTCCGAATTGAAGTAGTCGGAGTCGTAGGTTGGACCAGGTTTTTCTGTGAGACGGAAAGCGACCTTGCCAAAAGTTGCGATTAAATCACCAGCATTCTTTCGAGAAGCCAACTTCAAGAGTGCATTGGCTGAAGCATTTGCAATCTGTGTGTTGTAGTGAATACTGTTCCTAATGAGAATCTCAGCGCAAGCTTTGAAGGTGATTCCAACACCAGATCCACCCTTCTCGGTCGCAAGAGGAATGATTGACCAGGGACAGGCATTGATGGTGGCAGCAAACAAGTCTTTGTAAACATCTTTGGAGTTCTGGTAAGAAAAATCCAAGCCAAAGGGCAAGTTTGAGAAGGACGATTTCACACTGTTTCCCAAAGTTGCTGGTCCCTGCGAGCTGGTCCAGCCTGTCATACCACAACGGTTATCGAGGAGTTTAAAGAGAACCGCGATGGTACGACAGATTTCCTCGTGTGTCTCAAAGTTTTTGATGTTCTTGAAGTCAAACATAAACTTATTCCACCTTCTAAGTTCACTCATTTGCTCTGGAGAAACGGCGATCTTATTAGTCTTTCTGCTTGAGTCACTGGATGAGAATTGCAAGGCAAACTCCTCTTGGAATACCTTGTCTGTCGGAAACTTGGGTTTGTCTCCCAGTTTCGAATCCTTCAAACAAAGCATGTAAGACTCAATGACCAAAATAAGTTTCTCCGAAGATGCATTTTCCAACGTCAGGCCGTTAAAACTGCTATTCAAGAGTTTCAAAATCACATTATCCAACACATAGTTAAAATGATGAAAGCCAACAATTCTAATAACCTCAGACAAGGCGTTGATTAAACCAGAATCCAACACGATCCACTGCTTCTTACCAGACACTTGCGGGCCGAAGAACAAAAACTGGAAAAAGCTGTCGAGACGTTCAATTGTGTTGTTGAGTGTGTCTGGAAGACGGTTCATGTACACCCATAGAAGTCTCGATGCGCAGATCATTAATTCGGTTTTGTCTGCAACGTCGCTTTTTGGCTTAAGCTTAGCGGCATTAGTTTTGATGATTTCGAACCAGTGTTGGGCGAAAAGCTCCTTTGAAGAGACTACTAACGCAGAAGTCATCAACTGAACAGAGGTAGCCCAATCGTTGTTGGTTGTGGTAACATCATCGTCGGATGTCGTTGAGGGGGCGGATGGTGGTGCACCATTGCTTGCCCTTAAAGATGAATAATTGCACAACATGGCGGCCTTATTGAAAATTTTCGTTGTGTTTTCGACCCAAAGTGGGTGGTTAGCTTCAGCCGTAAGCACTGTTGCCAAAGGTAATAGAAGTTTGCTCATAACTTTGGCGTATGCAATGAGGATGCTGTGGTTCTGGGACGCAGAAAAGAACTTCGTGATGGATTGTAGGAACTCGGCACCCTCCTCAAATTTTTCAAGCGGGTAAATCGAGAGTTTTAAATGTTTCATACCGTGAATGAGGAGTATGATGTTGGGTTCATCAGCAGCTTTGACGGATGTCGGCACTTTCTCCAAATCTGCAATAAAACGATCACTGACACTCAAGAAGCGCTTCTCGGACATATAACCCAAAAGCTCAGCAAACAAGTTCCAATTTGCCAGGCGCACAAACGATTCTCTTGTCGTGACAGGATCCGTGGTACGCAACTGAGTGTAGACAATTTCTTCGAGCTTGCCGCCCAAGTCGTCGCCGACTGCTTCATACGATGCTTGTTTGACAACCTCAATCAAAACTCGACATAGAATGTAGATCGAGGCAAGAGATTTGCGCTCGGCTTGAACAGCTGTATTCCTAGCTTGGGAGATTTGATCGTCATAGTACTTTCTCTGACGAGAATACTCCAGCGACTCGGTGTCCGGCACATCAAGAGAGGCTTTCCTGTCATTAGAAGCGGTTGGAACCACAGTTGCGGAATTGTTTCTCTTGTGAGTCAACTTGGACAAGCTTTTCGTATGCATAAGTGATAAGCTCCTCTTCCCTCTCGCTTTCGGAGCCTTTGGCAGCACAGATGGCTGGGAGTACTTGCTCGCAGTGCTGGCAGACGAGGCAATTCTAGCCAAGTCGCCCTGTGCCACGGAATATATTTTTTCGACCTCTGAAGCGGCCATTGCAGCAACTTCACTCTTGGACTTTCGCCAGAACATCACCGAGTCAATCACAGGTTTCGACTTACGCTTAGCAATGTAGCCGAGTGCAGACACAATGTTGTCAAAGTTCGGGTCAGAGCCTTGGCCCAATAACTCTAAAATAGGAGGTTCTTCCAGGAGTGGATATTCAAGGCACAAGTTCAACTTACGTTCGGCATGACGAACGAACTGCGTGAAAACAATATGAAGGGTATATTCGGCCGGGGTCTTGTGCTCTGTTGCCATGACCCTTCTCATCTGAGTGAACTCCTCTGTTTGGGAAATTGCAAGTTTCAGAGATTTGGCTGAAAGCGGAGGAGGAAGCTGGGGAGATGGCTCCACGTAATTGTGGCTCTGAGGAGGCTGGGGCGTATGTAGCGTTTGCAGCTGAGAATGAGCCAATCCCATGGAGGTCGACGAAGGCAAGCGATTGAATTGGCCCGAGGTGTCGAACTCGTCGAGGGCCTCGAAATCACTCACGCTTTCCATGTGCGCCTCAGCGTTGATATCGTTTTCTGGCAACGAGGCCACCATTTTTCGTAGAGGATGTGGGCCCAGCGCAGATGCTGCTCTGGCTCTAGGCGGGCGAACCGGAGTCATTTGAAAAGGTCTCCGTTCTAATGCTGAGGGACGCACTTCAGGACTCTGTTCCTCAAGGGAGGTATTGGATTCCTCAGTTTCGTCGAAGGGCGTCAGAGTGCCTGGGTGGATCATGAATGCATCGGTGTTTTCGTAGATGGTGTCCTCAGAATGTAGCGGTCCCACCTGCCTCTGGTACTTGTTCAGAAAATACTGGTCTGTCGGAAGCGGAGACATCTGAGTGCTCACGAGCAGAGGGGCCGAAGCCACGGGCAGTTCCGGATCGTAATCGAATGCTGGTCCCAACGGAGTAGGCGTACCTTCAAACTGGAAAGTGTGACTGGCTTTAGGGTGTTCTGGGTATGCCTCATCCAAGTGATCCTCCAATTCCGGAGCTTCCTGGAGAACACCACGAACCGGGGTTTCCGGATAGAAGTTCTGTGCCTGAATTGGCGTCTGGAGAACGTCTTTCTCGGGGATGGAGCTCTGGAGAATGCCATTGTCAGCCTTCAAGCTCTCAGAAAGCGACAAGCGATCGTACTGCTGTTCTAGCTCTTTGAGCTCCTGTCTCGAGTGCCCCAGATCTTCTTGGGGTGGAATTTCGATCATTTTTGGTAGCACCGTGCCGTGGTGTGGGTGTGACGCCTGTACCACGCTTGTTTGGTGATGTTTGGTTCAGATCAGAGAGTCGCACTGAATGGGAAAGGGAGGTGGTTAGGAAGTGAAGTAAGGCTGGCAGAGCAAATTCGAAAATTGAGGCGATTTTGGAAAAGGTCCTCGAGTTTCGTGAATTTTTTGGGATGTTGTTGAGTGGGTTCACGAGAATTTCCTGAAGGGGTGGAAACGGTGCCTTTTAAGGGTATACGCTATTGTTGCACGCGAATAGGAGGGATACTTAGGAGCATGAATAAAAGCGAAATGCAGAAAAATAGAAAAGTCAGCGATTGTAAGATTTGGGGAGTTAAGGCGTAAGGGGATTGGGAATTTCATTTAGACCGTCAGTTCAAGCCTCCAGGAAATTATATACTCAGTCAATGTGCTAACCAGTCTTTCACCGAGTCAACTAGATTGTGGTAGGACTAACCCTTTTCTATATATTTTGTGGGGAGTTTTCGTTCAGAAACCCAAGTTTGGCTTCTATAGGTCAAAGGAATGCCTTTTCGAAGAAATTATTCATTTCACGATACAAGATTCTTAGACCGTGTAGTCGAACATCTCTACAAGAGTAACCAGAAACTTACTGTGACAGTTGGTAAATAAGGAGAAATGCTTCAATTGTTCGTTATAGCGCTAATTGGTTTTTGTTTGAACCATTCTTGTGGCTTTGCAACCATCAGTATGCACCGACCACTGACCTGAGAAGTGCTATAGAAAAGCGTTCAGAGATAATGCAAGGGTTTTTTATTTTGTGATAAAACATGAGAGACTTTTTAGGAGAACAATTCCTAAAACTGAACTCTTCGCTAAACAGCTGAATTATCCTGTACCACCTGGAAGTCAGAATATTCTGAGCCCAATTGCCTAATCATAAGCAGTCATTTTTGGAACCCTATTTTTGTTCTCTAAGGTGCAAAACCAACTCATTAACGTCCTCCTATCGCCCTTGACAATCGAGATCACTTCCCACTGCTCACATAATCATGGGCTGTCTCACCTAATCTTCAAGATCCACCAAAAAGCTGTTCTGCTTTATTTTTTCCTTTCCTGCTATTTCTTTATTCCATTTTTAATAGCTCTCAAAATCGCCTGCTTCGAAATTCCGGGAAGATTTGAACCACAATTAAACCTCCTCTCTATGGCCCATTTTCAGCACTACAAGTCCTACTACTAATGGGTGCGAAAGGCTAATTGAACCCCATAGAACTGGCCCACCATAAACAGCTCTAAAGTCGTAATTCTCCAAGAGCCGAAGATCTTCAACCTCCCTCCTCCGTGACTCCCACCTTTCTTCAGAATGGCCTTATCTCGGACGTGCGCATACCAGATCACATAAATCGCCAATATCAATCAGTCTTCCCAGACCATGTCTGCTTCTGACGATACCCCGACTTTAGTCCACCAGTTTATAGCGTCAGTCGCTTCAGGGGAGCTGTCCAATGAGGCTCCTCAGAGGATATCTGAAAAACTCGCTCTGGGTGCTCTTTCTTTGCTCCAGTTCATCCAGGTTCTCGGTCCCACTCTCACCTCCGATGATCCTACTACCCGAAACTACGCTGTCAACTGCTTGGCTGTGACGCTTGAGTTGCTGAAAAGCACGGTTCACTTAACCAATCAGGACGTGAACGTCTTGCTACAGTTTTTGGTCAAGAAGTTCGAAGATGAAAAACTCACCGTCCATATCTTATCAGCATTGACTTCGTTGGTCCAGTTCAAGAAGTTCTTGCCTCGGGTCAATGACAACTTCGCTACGTTAGCCAGAGCCATCACAGATGACTACCAGCCCCGGAAGCATTTGGCAAAGGTCCGTTACGAAGCGTTCAACCTACTCCAGACCTTATACGATGTCCATCACGAGACGATCTTCAGCAACCCAGAGTTTCTGGAGGCATTTGCCAAAGCATTCATCCATTTGGCTTCTGGAGAAAAGGATCCTAGAAACTTGCTCATGTCGTTCAGACTCAACGTTGCCATCAATGAGAAGTTCCAGTTCCAAGATAGAACCACCAACAAAACGCACGACCAGCTTCTCACAGACTTGTTCGATGTCTGTTTCTGCTATTTTCCCATCTCCTTCTCTCCACCAGCCAACGATCCATACAAGATCACAGCTGCTGATTTGAAGAATGAGTTGAGAAGAACGATAGCATCGCAGACCCAGTTTGCTCAGGACACTTTCCCATCTCTCTTCGAGAAACTCACGTCGACCAATCCGTCCGTCAGAAATGATGTACTTCTGACTCTTCTCTTGTGTGTTGAGAACTACGATGTTCCTACTATCGAGCAGTACTGGGTGACTATCTGGGACGCTCTCAGGTTCGAGATTTTGCATAACGACGTCCTGGTCTTCCAGCCCCAAGCATCTTACATAATCCCACCAACCTTCGAAGCAATGGACGACAGCGACGATAACAAGACCCTCGTTTTGACGCTCAAGGCCTTGAGTGTGGTTGCTGAGAAGCTTTCAAGCTCCTCTGAACTGGTCAAATCGTTAGTGGAAACAGTTCAAAATGACCTCAAGACCAATCTTGAGTCGGAAGATAGTAGAACTGTTAAGCAGTCTGTCCTTCTTATATGCTCCCTTGGAAGCGTTTCGGTGCCGGTTTTCAACAGCTTTGTCGATTTCTTCTTTTCCTTTGGGGTATGGGGCAAATATGTGAGAAGTGACATCCAAGATGAAGCCACAACGGAAGATGACATGGAGGTCGATATATCGCTTACAGTCGCCCGTCAGAGAGACCTCATAGACAATCTTGGATTTGTCTTCACCAGTAACTTGGTCCTCGACCAGTCTACCCGTTTATTGGAGTATAAAGACCACTTGTTGATCTTCTTGGGCCAACTCCTCCAGACTTCCTCAAAGTTGGACAAAACGCTCAAGTGCAAGATCACCCAACAGCTTGTCAAATTAATCTCGCTCAAGGATTTCCTTGTCATCACAGAGGTACAGCTCATTCTTGGATGGCTCAATGACAACTTGATTGGTGTTGTTGAGTCTGGAAACAGTGGATGGGAGAAGGATATCCTCCTCACAGAGATTGTGAACGGCATTGTTTATGTCATGACTGAGGGCCCAGACGATAAAATCAACGTCAATGTCAACTGTGTAATCGAAACAGTTTTGCCAACACTCCTCGACAACATTTCCGATACTAATATTTTGACGATCATCAAGAAGCTTTGTGTCAACTACAGAGTGTTGGAGGTTTTATCAATCAGACTTCTCAACAAGATTGAATATGATGAATGTGACACGGAACAACTTGGCAGTATTATTGACTGTCTCATCAAGTCATTCAACCAAACGCAGTCTGTGAAACCGTTCATGGCAAACACATGGAACAAGAATTTCGTTCCTAGATTTTTGGATCTCATTGTATTAAAGTCTAATGATGATGCTGCCATCCTTGAGTTGAGTGGCCAATTACTTGGCCTAGTGACCCGTTACACCGAAAAATCCAAGCAACAAGCTTCATTTGAGGATATCCTCAAGCGATTCACTGGTGAAGTGGAGATTGGAGGTGATTTAATCGACGTCTTTTCCACTCCATCCACGAAGATCGCCATCCTCAAACACATTCTCGCCAAAGTGGACAGAAGCTGCCAGTTTCTGTCTGATGTTCATGAGAGGATCGATCAATGCATCAAAGCTTCCTCTGATGCAAGCAACGAATTTGTGAGAATGGGCTACTTGCAAGTGCTTGCGCTTTTGGTCAACAAATTCACGCCTCAGAATGACGAAAGAAACAGTATAATGCTTCTGGGCTTGTTCTCTAACTTCCAAGCTGATGTCAGTTCCTTAGAGGTTGCTACTTGGGTTCTTAAAGGATTGATCATGAGAGGCGATCAGGTAGGGTCAAAGTACTTGAATGAGTTGTTGGACCAGGTATTCAGTTCAGAGGACACCGCGTACAGTAAGCAGACGTCGAGGTGTTTCAGCATTTTGATGGCTGATTTGGACGTTTTCCTGAACCCCGAGAACAGCAAGCTGAAGATTGTCTCTGGAGTGTTGAACTTGAACGTCAAACTCCTCTACAAGCAGCAGATATTTGAGAACATTTTGCAGAGAGTGCTCGAGAAGTTCCAAGTTGCACAGAGTGACGATAGTAAGGAGGTGTTGTTGGGGACGTTGGCTGTCATCATTAGCAATATCTCGGCGAAAATATTGAAGCCGCATTTGAGAGAGGTCTTCCCCTTGGTGCTCAACGGCTTGAGTGTTGAGAATGCCACAGTGTTGAAGGCTTCGCTTGATACATTCAAGGTGATCATTGCCGAGACCCCCGATCTCATTTCAGAGAACATCGACAGCCTTGTAACCAAGCTTGTTGATTTGGGAACAACCAAGATCGTCTCAGGAAAGAAGATTGTCAACGATGAGCAGATCAGATTCCTTGCGCTCGAGTGTCTCGAAGGTATCTTCACCAGCGTCGAGCTTCCACAAATCGTGAAATACCAGGCCTCCACCAGGGACCGGCTCCGGGTCTGCCTCGACGACAAAAAGAGAGTTGTCCGGAAAAAAGCATGCGACGTACGCCAGGTGCTCTACGAATTGGGTCGCTAGCGATCCATGCAATTATTCTATTATAGACAAGATACACCAAATATAAACCATTATTCGTCATCTGACTCGTCCGAATCGTCGTCCAAGGCCACAGGTGCCAAGCCAGGCGTGAGTCCAGGGTACGATAGCGTTCCGGACTTGATTTTGTCGTTGAAGGCCAGTAACTTATTATCGAGCTTGCGGTCTCTGGACCTGTCGTATTTCTCATCCCGCATAGCGATGATCTCCTGTTGAAGAGCGGCGATTTCGTCCTGGATGTCGGGATCGTTGATATCGGCCGAACGCTTCAAAGCACTGGAATTCTTCTTCGCAAGCTTTTTCAAGTACTTCTCTTCCTCCAGAGACAAGGAAGCTGCGGCACCCTTGTGGCCCTTGATGACATTATACCTGACGAGCTTCTGGAACTTCTTATCTTTTTCTAGCTTTTTGTTGATCGACTTATTCTGCCTGGCCTTCTCGACCTTATTCTGCTTCCTCACCTCTCCCTTAGAAAGACGAGTTTTGCGAGCCTCCAGGGCGAAATCGCCAGCTGCAGAATTGTGGACTTTTTTCAGAGGCACAAGCGTGGATCCGGGAATGACATCTTCAAATAGCTTATTAACCGTGGCTTTAGCCTTGGCCTTGGAACTGGCAGACGTGAAGGACATGGCTATCTCTGATCCTGTCTGCAGCGTTGAGCGATGAGTAGGTGGGATGGTTGTGATGTACGGGTTTTTTACCCGACCCAAATGGGCACCAAACGGAAGCTTCACACGATAAGCTTCCAAAGTGCCCCCTCTCTCTCTCTCTCTCTCTCTCTCTCTCTCTCTCTCTCTCTCTCTTGGATCCATGGGAGCTCCATAAGCATAGCGGCAACATGGTGGTCACACCCGTACACCAGGAAGCTCGTGATAACGGCAGTAAGTGCGTGAAAAGTGGAGAAGGCATATTTCCACCGAGGTTGTAAGAGTGAGGCTGGCTAATAACGGTGTGATTTTAGGCTGAGAGCATTGTGCTTAAACGGGTATTTTAACGGCGGAGATTAAAGGGATTCTGTAAGAGTCAAAAGCATGGCGACCTTAGAATTTTAAAAAATCAGCCTTTTCGTATTTTCTGGCCTGCCCCTATATCCTGGGACATTTTGGCAAGCGATCATGTGCGATTTAGGGAGGGGTTCCAGCTAGTAAGGGTGTGATTTTCCCGAAAAATCACCGGATAGTGCCGCAAACAGACAACGTAATTTCACGCCTTCTACGCCATGTATAGGCCACAGCCGGTTATTACAGAGACAGGATTTACCAGTTAGAACACGTTCTGGCGAGTGCTGGTGCAGGGACATTTTTTTGTGGAGAAGCCCATTTGAAAAGTGCACATAGCAACCGAGGCACCAGACCATGTGAAAGACGGTGGGCAAAAGGCATATATAGAGGGACACTCCCGCGATTTTATACTAGGCTTTTCCTACAACCAATACTTATTATATTTATTGCATTATGTCTGACGTTACTGCTGATGGATTCAACTCTTCCCCATTCCTCAAGGAATTGTACGACGGTTTGCAGGACCCTGAGCTCAAAAAGAAGGCTATTGGCGGTGTTAAGGCCGTCATTGTCATCACCTTGAAGAACAAGGAGGGCAAGGACCAGTCTTGGGTTTTGGACCTCAAGAAGGAGGGCACCATTGCCAAGGCTGACTCTCCCCCAAAGAGCGACGTCCAGTTGTTGTTGAAGGACGCTGACTTTGTCAAGTTGGCTGGTGGTAAGGCTAACGGCCAGAAGCTTTTCATGAACGGTAAGTTGAAGGTCAAGGGTAACATGATGAAGGCCACTGCCATTGAGTCTGTCTTCAAGCAGATTGACCCAAGACCAAAGTCCAAGTTGTAAGCGAGCCTGGTGTTCTACCACTTTATATGAATAAAGTTTTGATAACTGATACAGTTGTAGGTGTTTTTGGTGCTCAAGGCGTGAAGGATGATTCATGGATTCACAGATGTAGCATTTGGACATATGATGGCTACTGTGGAGTACCCCAACGGAAGCGTGGAGTTGATAGCTGCTGACCATGGAGAACAGCTGGCCGTTTTAAGGGTAACTTTACTTAAAGCTTCTTGGCTCTGAAACTAGTGATCTCATTGGGGATCATTTCATGCTGGTCCCCTTGTAGCCTTGATGGCGGTGAAATATCTGGAAATCTACTGAGTGCATGTGAAAGTCGCCCCGATAACTGAAAATCACATAAAGGGGTTTTGAACACTGACGTGTGGAGTCGTTACGATGACAATGGTAGAATATGTACAGAGATCTGGGAACAGGCGATTCTATGTGGAGAGTCTGAAAATTACGTATGGTGAATTTCACATCTGACAATCGCATGCTCAAACGATAGATAAGCACGCCAACTGCTCCATTCCAATAGTACCGCCCTAGTAGTGAACAATCTCGTCCCTGGTGGCTACTACCACAGCTTTGTCCACAGCCGCTATCAGCTGAACATTAAATGCCTCTGTGAGTCCTACGAGCTGCCCCACCTCATGGGTCTCCAAATCCATTGTAAGAAGCAGCTCTGGGCCATTGTCGAAGATCAAGGATTTCCCACTGATTGTCATGTTACCGATAGCGAAGGAGGGGTTAAATGTGGCCTTGTGCTCAGCTCTTTGTGTATCTCTATCCCATACCACAATTGTCCCGTCTCTATAGCCAGCCACAAGCGTCCGGCCGTTGGAGACCAATGCAGTCACTGCATGGTCCCGTCTGAACTTGACGCTGGTCTGGCTGTGGCTGGCGATCCTGAATTCCTGGATCACTCCAGACTCGTAGCCCACATACATCACCTTATCTTCACACTCGAACTGGCGGTTTGCCGAGACGATATCTGAAGGTTTTAGAGCTTCGCTGGTGCTCTCGACGACCACACAGAGCGCAGGGTCCTTGTGGTTGTCGATTCGTAGAAATGTCGAGACCACCAGTCCTGAACCACACTCCCACAATACCGCAGACCCGTCTTCTGAAGTCAGGACGAAGTTGCGGCCGCCGCCGATAAGTGCTACTCCAGTTATGGTCTTCAGCTGGTGGCGAAACGTTCGGGCTGGTTTATCCTCCGCTAGGTCTATATCCCAGAGCTTGATCAGGAAGTCGCTTCCCACAGAAAGAAGCACCTTGTCGGACGGAAACGTCCGCAAAATCGTGATATCTGAAAAGTGTGCGTTTTCCGCCTTGCTTGTCTCCTTCCGGGTCTCGGTGTCGAACCGTTTGAGTGAGCCATCTTCGGTTCCTACTAGGAGGGTCAGTGTGGACTTCGAAAGAGCAACCGCCAGGACCAGACGAATGTCAATGCTGAGTGATGGAAACGTGCACGGTCTGCCTGGCGGGTCTACGACAATCGTCAGGGTGTTTTTCCTGGTGACGTTGAAGTTATCACAATGTAGCAGCACTCCCTTGGTGGAAGGAACCACCTGAACGTCTCCAAACGACAGATGGTCCTCGTTTGTTGATTCCCGCAAGGCGATCCAGAACTTGTCTTCGGGAGACTCTCCCAGCTCGACCTCCTTGAATATGTCAGCCACTTCTTTCTGTACTGTGAGGAGTTGCATTGAGTAAGATGTAGGTGATATCGCGAGTATATGGGTGCGATAGTGGCAGTTGGTCCCCATGAAACTTTATTTAGCCGTAATGGTCTTAAAGTAGTTGAAGTCGAAAACAAGTGAATGCATTTCTCTGTTTTGTATAAAACATAAATGTGTGAATTAATAGTAAGGTTTGGTCTGGAAGTGGCCTGCGATATTGTCTTGGTGTTGCAAAATAGCCTAACTAAAACCTCTCCATAGATAAAACGTGAACCCATAAATACAGCAGCTCTCCAAATCGCCCAAAAACGCCATTTATCAAATCCAGCTTATCATCCGAACTGGACTACCAATTTTCCTTCCCCTGCCCCATGTGCTCGTGGAAATAAACCAGGGTATCTTTTCCCTGTTCGCACCAGTCTATTCCTCACTGATCTACAACTCAGTCCTCTGAACCATGGCATCTGAAAACACAACAAAAGAGCACAATGGGGCCCAAAATGACCCTCTTGCGATGTTCTTCGACGACAACTTCAATCCTACATCCTACGTTGACGCTCTTTTTCACTCAATCACTGGCACCGAAAACAAGTTCTCCAAACAGCTGCTAGCGTCGCTTTCATCTACACTGCTGGACGTGATCACGCATCTAGACTACCATACGAACGAAATCTCCCGTGATTTGGCAACCAAGTTCGAGACTCTTCAGGACCTCTCGCTGAATTTGGCGCCTTCTGTTGATTCAGAAACCGCTGACTTGTCCAACAACACTAGACTACAGTACTACCTGTCAGCGTTGCACAATACTGTCGACACGCTCGAGGAAGAGCTCATTGAAGCGGGAAAGAAACTAAAGCAGGACTCGGGCAGCCAGCTGCTGGCTGTGGTATCTTTGATTCTACTCAAAAAGGTCAAGCAGAACATTCACCAGGTATTGAAGGTGCTCCAGACAGCTCGTGATATGCTTGGCCACGATCCTTCTCTGGTAACGCTTGACCAATTCCAGCATCTGTTGAATTTGCTTTTTGACTCTCTCAAAAACCAGCTACGCTCCAAGTCGGACAAGGAGCTTGAGGCCACATTGACCAGTATAGAACAACTACGGGAGCTTTCCACCGTGTTCCACCAGTTTTCGGCTTTTGGTCCCGTGTACAGCAAGTTCATCGCCAGACTCGACTCGGAAACTCACAAATGAGAGGCTTGAAAGAGACGATTGGTAAACGACAAATCAAAAACGCAATTGACAAGAATCGTGCACAAATACAACCCAACATTGGAAAATTACCTGTTGTGTCTAATGCTATATGAGTCTGAAATCGTAATGATGATCTATTGTGTTTAATGCTATAATACAAAAAGCCCGCTAGCGAGACGTGCTGGGGCATGCAAACAGTTTCGTTAAGGAAAGGCAGCGAACTTCGAGAAAGCTCACTTTCTAGTTGTAGTGCCGGATGTTCCGACTTGTGCCATACTTTGATCGTGCGTTTTCAGAGCAGCGGGAGCGAAGTGAGAGGGCCCTGCTTCGGGCTCCGGCTTGATCTCTTCGCCAGCGAGTTCAATATCCTCAGGAGACTCTACCTCGCCCTTCTCCAAATCTCTCTCGGCGTGCTTCATTCTGTTTTTCTTGCTCATCCACTCGAAACCAGCGTAGTAGAAGAACTGTTTTGCAAAACGGGTGGGGAAGATCTTTATAATCCAGTAATTAGGAATGATACGGATGACCGCACCAACTGGAATGGAAAGAAGACCACACAAAATGGCCGTAGCCCACATGGCAGGGGTCTGGCGTGCTATGCTAAAAGCTGCACCACCCACGAACATGATGAGCACCTGGATGCCTCCGATCAAAAGCGCAATGACGACAAAGTACCAGTTTCTGAACAAATGCTGGAAGAAATTCAAATTCTCCATAGTTATCCGGTCTCTAATGTTTCTAACATCATCACACTCATCGAGCTTTCTGGTGACGAACAATTTCCAGAATTGCAACCATACAAAAGCATTGAATGTCATAGCGTCAAGCTGCTTGTCCTCATGGTTGTTGAGATCTCTGTTTCCAAAGAAAATTTGATGTCCACCAAAATGCAAAACAAATGTGATGATCAATTGGTTGAGTGACTGTCCAATGATCATCTTCCACATGGATACACTAATCAAGGGCATCACTCTACCGGCAGGTTTTCTGTTGAGCAAAGCATCGTCCGGCTTGTCGGTAGCCAAAGCCAAAGCAGCCAAAGTGTCCATGATCAAGTTGACCCACAACAATTGCACTGCTGTCAAGACGGAATCACCGTTCGAGGAAGCAACAGCTGAGACGAAAGTCAAAACACAGGCTGTGATGTTCACGGTCAACTGGAACTGAATGAACTTCTTGATGGACTCTGCAACGGTACGACCCCATTTGATGGCTTGTACAATATCGGTGAAATCGTCTGTCATCAAGATGATGTCGGAAGCTTCTCTGGCCACTTCAGTACCACTGATACCCATAGAGAAACCAATATCAGCCAATTTCAAAGCTGGAGCATCGTTGGTGCCGTCACCAGTAACAGCGACAACTTCACCGGCCTTACGTAAGGTGTCAACAAGAATTCTCTTGTCTTCAGGTTGCGATCTGGCCAAAACACGTAAGCTGGGAGCAATTCTGGTTCTCTCTGCTTCAGATAAAGCTCTAAAGGCAGGGCCTTCCATGTATGCGTAAGGGTTGGAGGAATCAGCAGGAGTAAGAATGTTGCAGGCTCTAGAGATGGCCTTGGCAGTGTTAAGGTTGTCACCAGTGACCATCTTGACGTTGACACCGGCCATCTTGCACTGTTTCACTGCCTCATCCACACCCTGCTTGAGAGGGTCCTGAATACCCACCAAAATGTCCATGGTGAGAGATTCAACAATGTCATGGGGAGAAGCGTTGATGTCCAAGAGCATTTCCGGCTTGGCCTGGTTTTCACGCTCAGGATCCTCCATGCCCTTAGGAGGCCAGCTTTCCAATCCGATGAAGTCCTGGTGGGCAAGAATGATGGCACGCAAAGCCTCGTTGGCGTAGCCGTCAATGGTGTTGAGGACGCTGTCTCTATCAGTTCTAGTCATGACCTCGGAGTTGCCTTCAGCGTCCAAGTGATGGGAGCAGTTTTTGAAGACGATTTCGGCAGCACCCTTAGCGTAGAGGCGGTAACCGTTGGGGATTTTCATGACGATGCCCGACCATTTACGAGAACTTTCAAATGGGATCACGTCCACGATGCTCTTGGAGTTGAGATCACGCTGCTCGTCAAGCGGAACAGTAGCAAACTGACCCATGGTGTTGTTGGCCATAATCAACAAGGCGGCTTCGGTTTTGTTGCCCAAGTAAGGCTCTGAAACCAAGCCCAACTCCTGGATGTCACGCTGACGCTGTTCGTTCTGGTTGGAAAGAATGTGGGCGATAAGATTCTGCTTCTTAGGCTTGATGCGGACGTTCTTGGCTTTCTGCTCGTCGTAGTCGGGGTTGTCGAATGCGGTGGAGTTGCTGATAATGTTCGGAAGAATCAAGCTCTTGATCTGCTCGGGAACACGGGCAAACATGTCTGTGGATCTCTCGCCTGCGGTAACCTCGGCATTGTGGGTATCGTCGAAACGGTGCTCCTCGTCGATGTAGCCTGTGACGATTCTCATGCGGTTTTCCGTCAAAGTGCCTGTTTTATCGGAGCACACGGTGGTAGCACCGCCCATGGTTTCACACGAACGCAACACACGGACCAAGTTACCGTTCTGGGCCATACGGGTGGTTGCAAAAGCCAAGGCGAGAGTCACCGCAAGCGGAAGACCCTCGGGAACAGCCACAACCACAATGGTGATGGCCACAATGAGAATGTCCAAGAATTTCTTGCCTTTTTCCGTGGAGGAGAGGTCGCTGAAGCGGCCGTCGCCGGTGATGTTCACTAGAAAGCGGATGAACAAGACGATGAAAAGCACCAAGGCGGCCAAAAGACCGTATTTCGAGATGCCCTCCGCCAAATTGTCCAAGCGCTCTTGCAAAGGCGTGGCGCCGTTTTCCTGGTTGAGCGAGCCCATGGTCCGGCCATGGATGGAGTGCTTGCCCACGGCGGTGACCACAGCGTAGCCCACGCCCGAGAGGATCTTGCTGCCTGAGATCATGAAGGGGTCTTTGAATTTGACGGCGGTCGAGCCGATGTCCTCGCCGGGGTAGTCGTTTAGGGCGGCCTCGTAGAACAGAAGCGCCTCGTCCGCCGGCTGCTTGACGACGGCGTCCAGCTCGCCTGTGAGAGCCGATTCGTCCACCTCGAGCTCTCCGTTGACAAGAAGCGAGTCTGCCGGCACCACATCGCCGGTTGCCAAGCTGATAAGGTCGCCCACGAGGAGATCGTAAATGGACAACATCCGCTGGACGCCGTCACGCACCACCACGACGTCCCTGTCCTCTTTCTTCGCATTGAGCTTCGCAAACTGCCGTTCCTTGGAGTAGTCGTTGGCAGCACCCACCACCACCACGATCACCACGGCCACAATGATGGCCACGCCCTCGACCCAGTCCACCTTGGGCAACTGGTTGCCCTCGTCGTCGTACATGGGCCCGTGGCCAAACGTCTCGTAGAGGCCCAAAGCCAAGGACACCAAGGCGGCCACAGTCAACACAATCAAGACCTTGTCCTTCATGGCCTCGAAGCAGAGACGAAAGAAGCTCTTGGCGACGCGGGTTGGGAGGATGTTTGTGCCGTAGATATCGGCTCTGGACGTTTCCTTCTCTGTTTCCAACCCCCTGGCCAAGTCGGTGTGGAGCTGGGCAGCGAGGCCCTGGGCGCCCCCCAAGTTGCGTAGCTGGGCCATCAGCTTCGGGTCGTGGAGGCGGGAGAGGTCCCCCACGGAGAGGCCAAAACGGCAGTTCTGGAGCGGTTCGTCCGAGTGGACCGACGTGAGCAGTCGCTCGTCGTCGTGGTTTTGCGGCACCTGGAGAGACATGGATGGGAAGAAGTGGCAGGGAGGATTAGATATAGATAAGGACGCCAGGGCGGCAGCAGCAGGCAGTAGGCAGGCAGAAGCGCAGGCTGAAGCCGTTCGCACAGCCTCGCTGCAGATTAATTAGCGAGCCAGAGAAATGGAGGAGGTGGAGGAGGTGGAGATGAAGGGGAGATGAAGGGAAGGGGAGGAAGAGAAAGAAATGGTGGTTTTTGGAAGAAACGGAATTGCCGTTTAGAGGTATTTTTTTGGGGTTGTGGGGCGAAATGAATGGGGACTTGGGGCTCTGGCTGACAGCTTCGGGCGCGGTGACAGATGTCAGCCGGCAGTGACGATTTTTCTCCGTCGCTGCGCCCCGACTGGCAGGAATGGCACAAGTAATTAGGCCACGCAGACAGCAAAAGCAGATCAGACAAAGACAAGACAAGACAAAGACAAGACAAAAGCAGAGCGTTTTGAGCCTTCGGCTTCGTTGCTAGGAATTTGCGCTGGACGTGACGGACGGACGGCGGTTACTGACGGGGATGGGCGGCGGTTACCAGCTGCTGCTGGCGGTGAGGACGGCGGTTCCTGGATCGTTTCTGGTGCCGGGCTTGCGTCGCACGGCTCCACGCACCGTGGCACTGCGAGATCCCAGATCCCGCGCGGGAGCCGTAGGTGTTGGATGGTTGGATGGTTTTGGATGCGTTTTTTGGATGGTTTGGCGATTTGTTGGTTTGTTTTGTTGGTTTGTTTTGTTGGTTGTTTTGTTGATTTCTGTTTTTGTTTTGTTGATTTGTTTTGTCGTTTCGTTGTCGTTTTCTTGTAAGTGGTCGCTCAATCCGCGGGCCCAAGCTTTCAAGGCCCACGCCTGGTGCCCAGTGCGAGAGTGCTATTTCCCAGCATTTCCCGGCTCAGCATTACTCAGCGTCTTCGCTGACTCCGACTTCGCCTGCGCATGGCCGTCGCCGCAAAACTGTCAATTGCAATGGCTCCGCCCGTCTTGGCAATCCGTGGAGCCATGGGGGCAGCTGGGGCGTGGACTTTCAGGCAGAAACGACTGGGCCAGAGCCAACGGTTGAGGGGCTACGAGCAAAGTTAAACGGGGCTAGAAAGTAATTGGGGACTACGGCAAAGGACGATTTCAGGCGGAACTGATAGATGATCTCTGTGCTGGTAGGTCTCTGGGCTGCGTCGGTGACAGTCATCGCGATGGCTGCAAATGGGTTTCTAGGTGTCCAGAATGGTAGGGTAAATGAGAGCCGGCGAACGGGGAACCGGCGAACCGGTAAATCAGCCAATCAGCAAATTGAGAACTTTCAAGCCTTCGAAAATTCCCCCGGCCTTTGATGATGCTGGCCTAGTCATCTAGCAATTAGGATTAGGATCATCGGTGCGCCCGCACTAAACTTCTCTTGCAGAGGAGGCAGAAACCAGAAAACAGGCAAAAGGGCACAGCCAAGCGGAACCGAGGAATTCAATTCCCATGGCTCTGGCACCGCAATTTGTTTTCTTTTCTTTTCCTCTTTAGTGCGCCAAGAAGTGGCGCCTTGTCATCGTTTAGCACCTCGCACGGTTGCCTGGGGTTTGCTCGTTTTTCGCTGTCAACTGCGCCCCGTTCTTATCGGACAATGCAAGGGAGGAAGGAAGGAAGGAAGGAAGGGAAGGAAGGGAAGAAAAAAGAGGGAAGGAAGAAAAAAGAGAGAAGAATGAAAGGGAAGGAGGAAAATAGAAAACGAAAAACGACACAGAGTAGAAGTAGTTGATGACCCGCCGTTTACCTTAAATTATTACATGCTCCCAGGCTAATTGCTGCCTCCACCGGAAGATGTAGATTCCGCAGCGGCACCGTAGTTTGCGGAATGGCACGGCAGACTTGGCGTGAGAGTCAATCCACAGACGTGAAAAAAAAAAAAAAAAGTGCATTTCATCAAGAATCCTCCTTTTAATGGAATGAGCAGAATCAGACGACATAGGCGTCTTGCCGATTTTCGTTCCTACCAACCACCGTCCATCATAGACCTCCAACGCAGATACCATTTCGCAGCCATTACCAGACGACTCTGATAATACAAAAGCACCATCGCCGAGATAACCGCCCAAAAATCCTGGATTCCACTTACCACCCAACTCTCCTCTGGCTCAATTAAGCCCCTTCAGCCACGCCAGCCTCCTTCAATGTAGCATGACCTCTACTCACTCTGCCATGGCCCAGGTCGAGTTGAATCTATCACGAATCGTCATCACTCCTTTTGCAGAAAGCTTAAATGTCAAGCTTGCAAAAATTGCTTTGTTTCTGTTCCCTCAAGCGGCCAGCCAGGCTATGCCCACAGCCGGAGGCTATGGCTCTTGCTTGGCGAGTTTAGGTCCGCAGTTGTGGCTGTTACTGCTGGACAGGAGAGAGGTCATTAGCGGAATTTTCGGATGACCACTTGAGAAAGTGTTTTTTGGGGATTTTTGGGAGAGCTGGGGTGAGAGGGCCTGGCACCGGTAGTGGCTGCTGGAATGATAATTGTTTCTTAGAGAGTTGAATATCGGCTCAGTACGGTTTTGAAGATTGATAGATTGATCAATGAAAAATTACCATTGACGGTGTTGGCGACGGCATTGATCATTGACGGCTTTGAACCCGAATAAAGGCCATTCATGCTAGATGTACTGATTGTGCCCAGGGATGAGGTGGAGGCAGTGGAATGAATATACAGCTATTTCCGGCTGTAGCTTCATGACTGGTATTCTTTACCCATTCAAGTCGCTGTTATCCCAGAACTTGTGACACTGTCAACAGAGTCTTTTCACTACATCCACAAATCGTATTGCCTTCCAAATTGATCACACGCTGGGTGAACTTATGATGGCCTACAATGTTTGATGAAAATGTCTATGATTGAGAATATACAGAGTGTCAAATCCTGTTAACCACTTCTTGGTGTGCTGAAGCACTCTCTCCTAAGAGCGCTTGTTGAATAGCCATTATTGCTGAAGTAGACGTCCGAAATGATCAATATCTCTTGAACAAAATTCTAGAAGTGCTCAAAGAGAGCTCACAACAATGGCTTTGGAATCCCACTTTTTGAAGACAGAAGCTAAAATATCACATACTCCGGATCATCAAGATGGTTGCAAACATCGAGGCCACACAGATAATGAAGCCAAGGAAGGTTCAAAAATACCTTAGTCTCAATTACTGATCTTTGGATTTAGAGGTGTCTCTATTGCCCTGTGGGGTTACCCTCTACCGAATACCCTCCGTAGCTTGTCTATCTATAGCTTGGCTTCCCCGACTTTCAAGCCTTAAATTTCCTACAGATCAAAGGCCACCTGAGTCCAAAAAAATGTCAAGTGAGCTTTAAAACTTAGAAGGCACAAAAATTTTGCAAAGCCCACCAGGCCCCAGAATATGCAATGAGATGGTTGCATTGTCATCTCTTGCAACCTAAGGGGAGGCAAATGCCCGATAAGGCTTATTTGGCGATTCACAAACCAGAACGCTTTTTCTTCTTCATGAAAAAAGGGCTTTCGGGAGAAGGAATCATTTCAATCTCTCCCAACCAAACCCCAAGATCATCAATTTAATGCAAAGGTCTTACACCCTCTAACGGCCTATATCAATTACGTTTTTCACCTTTTTGACGAACTCGTGCCACTAATATCTAAAAAAGCCCGAATTGGGAAGTCAATGCTATCTATTCCGTTGCTTGAGTCTAGCCGACAGATCACTGGAATTGATCTACAAAACTGCTGATGATGCGATGCTACGGAATACCAACACTCATTCAATAAACTCAAAAAAGCCTAAATTCTTAAAAATTTCCCAAGAAATGATGCCACTTTAAAATCAAAAAAGTCCTGAAATCCAACCGTTCTCTCCACTTCCTGACCCAAATTTCTCTATTTCTAAGCACTTCTGAGGCACCCGGCCTCGGAGTTGCGCGCGGCTTGCAGCCGATGAAATATACCATGTTCGGAGAGTTCCGCTGAACGGAAACCGAGGATTTGAGTTATTCTACTTGGAAAATAAAGCTCAAAATATCGGGGAACAACAACCAAACCGTCGCCCCGGGGCCGAATGACGCCTACGGCGTTTCGACTTAGTGCACGTGATATACACGTGACTTTATTGCATCAGCAAAAAAACCCCAGCTGCGTTCTCCTTCAGCTGGAAAGCCCAACACTCGCATTACCAGAGCCGTAGAATCAACGGGAAAGCTTTTTTCCCCGCCCAACCCCGGAACTAGCCGCCCACGGCGATCAGCTGATTGCCCATCCCGTCCACGTGACCAAAATAAGTGTGGCTCGCTTTGGGCATCGTGAGTGTATGCAGTCGCACAATGCAAAAAGAAATCCCACAGAAAAAACCGTGGCGCTATAAAACCTCTGACAAATCGTCAAACTACTTACTCCTCTAGAAACCAAAAATGACCGTCGACTCAAACACCAACTACGGCTTCGGCACCAGAGCCATCCATGCAGGCGCCCCCATCGACCCCCACACCGGTGCTGTCATTGAGCCCATCTCCTTGAGTACCACTTTCGCTCAGCTGGAACCATCTAAGCCAATTGGTATCTACGACTACTCGAGATCTGGAAACCCCAACAGAGACAATTTCGAGGCTGCAATTGCTTCCTTGGAGAAAGCCAAGCACGCTGTCGCCATTGCCTCTGGTTCTGCCACCACTGCCTTGATTCTCCAGTCTTTGCCTATTGGATCCCATGTGGTCTCTGGAGGAGATGTTTACGGCGGTACCCACCGTTATTTCACCAAGGTGGCCAACACACACGGTCTTAACATCGAGTTCGTGCACGACTTGCAAAAGGACTTGGAGGCTTCGCTCAGAGAAGACACTCAGCTTGTGTGGCTCGAGACTCCATCCAACCCCACCCTTTCTGTGACCGACATCTCGGAGGTGGCTGCCCTTGTCAAGGGGCACAACAAGAAATACAACAAGAACACTCTTTTGGTTGTTGACAACACCTTCTTGTCGCCCTACGTGTCCAACCCATTGGTGCACGGCGCTGACGTTGTGGTGCACTCCATCACCAAATACATCAACGGCCACTCCGACGTGGTGGGCGGTGTTTTGGCCACCAACAGCGACGCCTTGCACGAGAAGTACCGTTTCTTGCAGAACGCCATTGGCTCTGTTCCTTCGCCATTCGACTCCTGGTTGGCTCACAGAGGCCTCAAGACCTTGCACTTGAGAGTCAGACAGGCCGCCTACACTGCCCAGAAGATTGCCGAGTACCTTTCCCAGCACGAGTCGGTCATTTCTGTCAACTACCCCGGCCTCAAGTCCCACGCCAGACACTCTGTTGTGCTCAAGCAGCACCGTGACGGTCTTGGCGGTGGTATGATTTCTTTCAGAATCGCTGGCGGCGCCCAGGCTGCTTCTGTGTTCACCTCGTCGACCAAGCTCTTCACTTTGGCCGAGTCTCTTGGTGGTATCGAGTCTTTGATTGAGGTTCCAGCCATCATGACCCATGGTGGTATTCCCCAGGCCGAGAGAGAGAAGGCTGGTGTTTTCGACGACTTGATCAGAGTTTCTGTGGGTATTGAGGAGACCGACGACTTGTTGGCTGACATTGAGCAGGCCTTGAACAAGATCAAGGCTTAATAGACTTGCCTGTACGGTATTAATAATAAAGGACGGAATAGTTTGTTGTAGTGATTGATCACAGTCTACGGATTGTAAGTGAAATTGAAATATTGGATGGACTTTGTGATTTTCAGACTGGCGTTACCCCAGGACAAAACCTTTATGATGAACGGCTTGGTAGGGAAACACTTTGTATCATAGCAGACCGTTTCACTGAGCTAGAAGGGGATTACTTTTGAAGAAGCCAAGTATTTCAATCTGTATTGAACCACAGATAAAAGTTTTGAAAAGCTGCCAGGTGACATACTAATTTCTATAGTAGTCAGGCACAAAGTGCACTCCTGATAGCCTACAACCCAAGAGACCACAACCCCACCAGGAAATTTTTAGCTATTAAGAATATAAAACTTTTTGAGACACAATTCATTTAATCAGGCAAATAGAGCAAATGTAAAATGGAAACACGGTAACTTTGGTGACTACTCCATTAACCTTCCTATAGCCACAGAGAGCTCATAATAGCCACACAAATTCCTGTGGTATTAGAAAAATCGACAGGTTATTGAATTGGAAGACACAATTAAGCAAGAATTGAAAGGATATGTCTAAAGAAATACCCTTGCAAGGACTTTGCTCTGGACTTGGGTATTCTAGCTGGTTACACCTCCACTTAGCTCCACCTCGCTACCCCAGCTCCAATCCACCATCTCCACCAGACTTATTTTCTTCCATAAATGCCACTTAAAATCCCCCAATTTCTTTGCCTTTCGCTGTCTCCTCTCTCGACAATGTGTGACCAGCTCCAGTGCCAGACTCCACCTCCATGGCTTCTGTGATCCTTGGCAGTGTGCCGCCATTAGCCGGAGTCGAACACACAGCGAAAGTTAAAACCTCCAATCCTCGAATCCCGTTTCCATTGTCCCGTTCCTGAATTTCTTGATCTTCCAGCCGCCTGGGGACTAAAACTGGCTTGTCTAGATTCCGACTCCAAAGAATATCGAAAAGAGCACGCCCAAAGCCGAACTCAATTGAGAGGTCCAATTCGAAAAATCAAAACCACTGCTTCAAAATTGTTTTCTAGAATTTCTCCCTCTCTCTCTCTCTCTCTCTCTCTCTCTATATCTCGCATCAGTCCTGCTGCAAGACCCCATCGAGAACCACAAAACCAATCAGGCCAAAACCACAAAATTGCCCCTACAATTCATGCCCCAATTGCCCCACAATTATCCCCGCCCCTTGGTCGCCCTACAACCCTGCCAAGGTGCCAAGGTTGGTGCCGTGCCATTGATATTGTGCTTCGCTACACGATTTTTCTACTGCCGACCTGCATACAACCCTGCTCCCTCCATATGCGGCTTTTTGCAACCATTTCCAAGAGCCAGTGCCGTGGATTCACTATAAAAGCGAAGAGAATCCAGGATTCAGCAGCATGTCTAAAAACGAATTTGAATTCAACACGGAGCCGGAAATCGTGCTGGAGGCACAGGCTGACGCCGCTTCGCTGCTGAGGTTGTCGGACGAAAAAGGACCTGTTGAAACAGTGGTCAAGCTGGACTCGCTGATTTCCGAGTTGGACCAGGACGACGGAAGAGAGCCCACTCCCGAAGAGCTGAAGAAGTATCGCCATGTTTCTGAAAAAATTCCGCTAAGGTGCTGGCTCGTGGCTGTGGCCGAGTTGGCGGAGAGATTCTCCTACTACGGTCTTTCTACGCCTTTCCAGAATTACATGCAAGGAACGCCCGAGTCCCATCCTCCCGGGGTGCTTGGACTCGACCAGTCTGGCGCCACGGCGTTGTCGTATTTCTGGCAGTTTTGGTGCTACGTGACGCCCGTTTTTGGTGCCTGGGTCGCTGACACTTACACTGGTAAGTACAACGCCATTTGCATTTTCTGCGGTGGCTATTTGGTCGGCATTATTGTGCTTTTTGTGACGTCCATTCCGTCTGTGGCCTCCAGAGACGACTCTCTCGGCGGGTTCATTGTGGCCATCATCATCATAGGTTTGGGTACTGGAGGAGTGAAAGCTAACGTTTCTCCGTTGATTGCCGACCAGGTGCCGAAAAACAAGCCGGTCATCAAGGTGCTCAAATCTGGCGAGAGGGTCATCCAGGACCCCAACATCACCATCCAAAACGTGTTCATGTTCTTCTACCTCATGATCAATGTGGGCTCGCTTTCTGTCATTGCAACCACTTCGCTAGAACACAATGTGGGCTTCTGGGCCGGTTTCCTCTTGCCCATGTGCTTTTTCTGTATCGCTCCGCTTGTGCTTCTTTTGGGTAAAAAGTACTATGTCAAGGTGCCTGTTGGAGACCAGGTTATTACCAGATCCTTCAAGTGCAGTTACCTTGCAGTCAGGAACAAGTTCAACTTTGACGCTGCCAGGCCCTCTTTGAACCCAGAAAAGAACTTTCCGTGGTCTGAAAAATTCGTCGAGGAGGTCCGTCGTTCGATCTACGCATGCAAGGTTTTCGTTTTCTACCCGATTTACTGGTTGGTCTACGGCCAGATGATCAACAATTTCGTTTCACAGGCGGGCCAGATGGAGCTCCACGGCTTGCCCAACGATATGTTGCAGGCCATCAACGCTTTGACGATCATCATCTTCATTCCTATTTGTGAGCGTTTTGTGTATCCGTTCATCAGAAGATTCACTCCCTTCAGAGCCATCACCAAAATCTTCTGGGGCTTTATGTTTGCATCCGGTGCCATGGTTTACGCCAGTGTCTTGCAACACTTCATATACCAACAGGGTCCTTGTAATGAGTATCCAATGCAGTGTTCTGAAGAGTACCGGGACGTTCCTAACAACATCCACGTTGCCATCCAGACTCCTGCCTACTTCCTTATCGGCATGTCTGAGATTTTGGCTTCTATTACCGGCTTGGAATACGCTTACACCAAGGCGCCTGTGTCCATGAAGTCGTTTATCACCTCGCTATTCCTTTTGACTACTGCTTTTGGTTCTGCTATTGGAATTGCTCTTTCGCCCACTGCCGAAAACCCGAAGTTGGTCTGGACATACACCGGATTGGCCGTTTCGTGTTTTATTGCTGGTTGTCTCTTCTACCTCATTTTCCGAAGCTTCAATGATAAGGAAGAGGAGTTGAACCGGTTGGACTACATTGACGAGCACGAGGTCAAGGCTGTAGAGTCATAGCGACCTCAGTTTTGTATATTCACAGAGGCTGGTTTTTTAAGAAATAAAGGCAAACAAAGCTTTTTATAAAATGTACTTGAAGATACTTGGTACCCGATTACTGTATGACAGTAGACATACCGTGGAACCAACCACCCCCGATTTCCGAGCTGCAACTACGTTTATTCAACTCTTATAGAAGAAGCAAATTAACCGATGGATCCTCCAGTGCCCCTGAATCCAGATAGTGTCTCTATCCACCCACCCTTATATTACCCAAATCTCGCATCACTGGCACCCGAACCACTTTTCAAATCCAGCCTCCGAAAACACCAAATTTTCTATCAATCCAAAAATCCCCTTTTTCCATCAACCCAAGTCGGCTCCCATAAATTAAAGTCAATTTTTTCAACGACCTGCCGGGCCCAACGGCTACACTAATCACTTTGTTCTGATTGGCGAGAAGCGCTTTTTGCACCCACAAGACGCACACAAGCGCCTGAAGCACACAAACTTTTTCAGAGACAAAAGAGGCCCCAGAGAATGAAATTGCCCGATCCGGGGAATTTTGAAGCAATTGGGAGTCGTCGACGGCGGTATCGGGATATGGCCAGGTCACGTGACCAAAACATGAATCCTCAAATTTGCCCAAAATGCCGGTTTCCGAAGCCGAAACTGGATTTATATTACTAGTGAAGCCTCGAAATCCACCTCCTTCCACGTAGCGGCCCCCGAAAAGAGCAAAAGCGTCGTCTGGCTGAAAGTTGCCTCCTGCACAAAACCCAAGAGCTTGGCCAATCGCGGCACTTTCTTTTACACTATTTCCTCAGTTCTCAATAGTTGAAAAAAAAAAAAATAACCTACCTTCCCACCAACACAGGTCTTCAATCGCCAATTCACATTCTTTTGGATTCGTGTGGACTCGTACTACTGCAACACCGCGCCCATCACAAGTCTAAAACCCCGCTTCCGTGAGGCCTTTGCTAGCTCATAAACACTGATCTCAAGCAAAAAGACCATCCCGAAGCTTTCCGAAACCCACCCTTAATTTCTTTGCACATATTCATCCAGCATGTTCAGAACGGCATCTAGAGTTGCGTCCAACAAGGTTGTGATGCTGACTGTGGCTGGTGCCGGACTTGGAGCCTCGTACATTCTTTACCAGGACTCCATGACCGCTTCAGCTATGACTGCTGCTGAGCACGGACTCCATGCTCCAGCCTACGACTGGCCTTCCAACGGCATGTTCTCCACATTCGACCATGCATCCATCAGAAGAGGTTTCCAGGTGTACAGAGAGGTCTGTGCTTCCTGTCACTCTTTGGACAGAATTGCCTGGAGAAACTTGGTGGGTGTTTCCCACACCACGTCTGAGGCCAAGGCCATGGCCGAGGAGCTCGAATACGACGATGAGCCCGATGACGAGGGTAAGCCCAGAAAGAGACCCGGTAAGTTGGCTGACTACCTCCAAGGCCCATACGAGAACGAACAGGCTGCCAGAGCTGCTAACCAGGGTGCCTTGCCTCCTGATTTGTCCTTGATCGTCAAGGCCAGACACGGCGGTGCTGACTACATCTTCTCTATTTTGACTGGTTACCCAGAAGAGCCTCCAGCCGGTGTTGTTTTGCCTGCTGGCTCCAACTACAACCCATACTTCCCTGGTGGTTCCATTGCCATGGGCAGAGTGTTGTTTGACGACTTGGTGGAGTACGAGGACGGCACGCCTGCCACCACCTCGCAGATGGCCAAGGATGTTTCTCATTTCTTGAACTGGGCCTCGGAGCCTGAGCATGACGACAGAAAGAAGTGGGGTCTCAAAGCCCTCATCATCACCTCGTCTCTTTACTTGTTATCGGTGTGGGTCAAGAAGTTCAAGTGGCAGCCCATCAAGAACAGAAAGATCACTTTCAACCCACCCAAGAAGCGTTAACTTTGAACTGACACAATGCTGACGATCCGCCCCGAAGGGTGTCTCTTTAAGCAAGTCTTTGAGCATGTAAAAAGTAGACTAGACATATTGAACGATTGTAGGTGCTGCTGGGTCAAGGCAGCGACAGTAGTATGGTGGTCACATGGTTTCTCGCAGAGTGGGTTACCGTGATGGAATAGTGTGATCAATAGATTGGCTGTCTTCGGTAGGTACTAGAGGCACTAGATTCAGATTGTGTGTTGGAGCTTCAAGTTGAACAAGAAGCAGAAGCCAAAAACCCGAGATATTCATAACAGGCCCTGGGCTCTAATGACTGCAGATTCCACTTGATTGCAGATTCTATTGACTTTTCAGGCTTTACATACATTACAGGCATTGTCGAAGTCGGCTTGTGCTGTAGTTGATGTTAGAGGGAAAGCAAGATGGGTACGCTTATTTAAGCTCTTCGTCGTGGTCAATGCCTAGTGTTAAGAAAAGTCAGAAAAAGTCCACTTCTACTTGGTGACTCTTTTAAAAGGACAGTGAATCGAATAGATCATACTCAAGAAGATGATTTGGCCCCAGTCCACTCTATGGTGCCTCTACCAATCAAAAGCCTTGGATCCCAGTAGCTGAACTCTTGATCTAGGATGAAAACAGACAACATAACGATATCGTTAACACTCAGCTGAATTGTACTCCATGCCGAAAGGGCGAAGCTATACATACTTTGACCTGAACCCTCAAGGCCTCATTGACAAAGTTTATCAATCACCACTCAGATAGGTCATCTCCTGACTGAGTTTGTGCTTACGAAGATATTGTAGATCTCTGAAAGAGCTGAAAAAGCTAGCATTCGACGGAAAGCCTGAGTCTTGCGAGACCAATGTTCCTTTGGTTTTGAGCCCACTGTCAGTTCAAGTGGTATTCGTGCCCATAAAGAGGCCAGTTAATTGCCATTTAAAATGACATAAAAGTGGGAGGCCAAAAAAATACACTGTGGAACAGACTCCCATTTTTTCCCTTCCAGATATTACATTCCACACCTAGTCCAACTTGCAGAACAATGTCCCATCTACATGAAGATTGAACTTTCCTTATCTTTTTAGCCCAAGTAGAAGCAGCTTCAAAAGTGCAGCCAATTTGCTTGATGTCCATTTGGCTGGCTTTAGTGGCGTCACCTTTTCACTCAAATATCAAATCTCAGCTTGTCCTGGAATGAAGAGAGAACCATACAACATCACGAAACCCAGAAATAGTTAAGACAGCCAGAAGCATTTTACTGATGAAATTATACTCTGAAAACTACTTCCTTCAACACAATGGCTCCATCACTCAAAGCTCAGGCACAGACTCTCAAGCTTCATTGGCTTGGTTCAGCTGGCTAGTGGTCGGATTTGAATCTTCATTTACAATCCTTGAAATTGAAAGTAGGTATTATGGGTCCTTTCAAGCTGCATTTCTAGGTTTGGTTGTCCTGTACTGATTCAGTCCATAATGGAGGGATGAGTTCTTCAATGAGTTCTTCAATGAGTACTTCAAGGAGCGCTTCAATGAACACTCTACTTTCATATCTACACCTAAATCTCTCTTTCTTCAGCTCTGCTTTCTTTTATCAGCGGAAATTTTCTTATTTTCTTCCTTCGAACCTTTCTTCTATCAGATCTTTTCTACACTCAGGTCATTACAGATGTATTACAGAGAATCAACACAGAGACAGAATGGTCACAGAGAACCACCACACAATGAATCAAGCAGAAAGCTCAGCCAACAAAACTCATCTCCTCAAGGCCTGAAAAAAAAAAGGCAACCTCGACTCTTTTTCCACTTCCTCCACCACCTACTTCCATTTTCGCAGCCATCAGAAATCATCACCAACCACCCCCCGCCAAATCCACCAAAATCCCCAAAATCCATCCCGTTCACAAACCCACACTTCAAACCAGCCCCAAAAACACCCACTACACCCCAAAACACCAAATCCCCTCCCGCCCCAGAATCCATCGACCTACCTTCATACCCGGAAATCGCACGACTTTTTCATCATGGACCAACTACCACTGGATTCTCCTGAATCGGCCCACGACGGCCCCGGCTGCGCCTACTGTGGCCTCTCGACGCCCCAGTGCATCGCCAAGTGCGAGCTGTGTGCCCGCTGGTTTTGCAACGGCAAGCTGCACGCTGCTGGTTCTCATCTTGTGAACCATCTTGTGCTTCTGAAACACCATGTGGTGCTGCTCCACGAGGAGCTGGCCTTGGGCGCCGAAACGCTCGAATGCTACAATTGCGGGCTGCGGAACATCTTTCTGTTGGGATTTGTCAGCGCCAAGCACGACAGCGTGGTGGTGATTCTCTGTCGAATGCCGTGTGCCCAAAGCAGAGACATAAACTGGGAAACCAACGAGTGGCAGGCGTTGATCAGCGACCGTCAGTTGCTTCCGTGGGTGGCTGAGGTGCCCCCGGCGGTCAGAAAGGTGTCCCACGAGCAAATCACGAAATTGGAGGCTCAGTGGAGAGTCAACAGAGATGCTACGATAGAAGACTTGGACCGCGTGGAGGCCGAGGCCGACGAGCTTATGCCGGTGCTTTTACGGTACCAGGATGCGTACCAGTACCAGAACGCGTTTGCGCCGTTGGTGGAGGCCGAGGCTGTGTGTGACAAGAACTTGAAGGACCTGCAAGCTTTGGAGCACATTTCGGTGACCTGGCTGGCGTCTGCCAACAACAACACCGTGGCGTCTTTTGCGCTTTCGACACACGATAAAGGCGATTTGATTGTGGCTGTCGGAGACGAGATCGTGCTCCACTACCGTGAACCAGGCGCTACAGATGATACATGGGCTGGCAAGGGCTTCATTGTGGGGCTCCCGTCGGCACGTCTGGAGGAGTTTACTTTGGAGCTTTTGGCCAGCAATCCCGAAGCGCCTGTGCATGCCACCACGGGGTTCACTGCTGAGTTCGTGTGGAAGGGAACGTCGTACCTGAGAATGCAGAAGGCGCTCAAAACGTTTGCAACCGAGGAGGAGTCTGTCTCGTCGTTCATTTATCACAAGCTCCTTGGCCACGAGGTGGTGCCGGTGGTGTTTTCCACCAAACCGCCCAAACAGCTTTCTGTAAAGCGTCTCGCTAGACTCAACGACTCCCAGGCCAATGCGGTTGCAACCGTGCTCCAGAGACCCCTCTCACTCATCCAGGGCCCTCCCGGCACAGGAAAAACCGTCACCTCAGCTACCATCATCTCCCACTTGGTGCGGCTCCACAAACACAAGGTTCTCGTTTGTGCCCCTTCAAACGTCGCCGTGGATCATTTGGCGCATAAGCTTGATCTTGTGGGAATAAAGGTGGTCCGTTTGACCGCCAGACTGCGTGAGGACGTGGACTCGCTGGTTTCGGAGTTGGCGCTCCACAATCAAATCGAGAACAAGGCGTCCCGCAAGCTCCAGCGACTCCTCAAGCTCAAGAAGGAGGGCGAGAAACTCTCCGATGCCGCTGAAAAGATGTTGGTCAAAGGTACTCGTAAACTCGAATCAACTATCATTCGGGAGGCCGAGGTGGTCTGCTGTACTTGTGTGGGAGCAGGCGATGTTCGTCTCTCTGGGTACAACTTCCGTTCGGTGTTGATTGACGAGAGCACACAGGCCACAGAGCCCGAGGTGCTCATTCCGATTGTCAAGGGCGCAAAACAGGTCATTTTGGTGGGAGACCACCAGCAATTGGGCCCTGTGATTATCGATAAAAAGGCCGGCGAGGCCGGGCTCAAACAGTCGCTTTTCGAGCGTCTTATTGCCTTGGGCCACCTGCCTATCCGCTTAGAGGTCCAGTACCGTATGAACCCTGCGCTTTCAGAGTTTTCTTCCAACATGTTCTACGAAGGCTCGCTTCAAAACGGTGTCAACCTGGCTGAGAGGGCCTGGAGGGGTCTGACGTTCCCCTGGCCTGTGCCTGACTGTCCCATGATGTTCTGGGCCAACTACGGTAAGGAAGAAATCAGCGGCAGCGGCATCTCGTACCTCAATCGTGTGGAAGCCATGAACGTGGAGAAAATCATCACCAGGCTTTTCAAGGACGGTGTACGTCCCGAGCAGATCGGTGTGGTGACGCCATACGAGGGCCAGAGAGCTTACATTGTCCAGTACATGCTGATAAATCTGTCGCTAGTGAGTCGCCGGGCGCAGTATGCCGATGTGGAAGTGGCTTCTGTGGATGCTTTCCAGGGCCGTGAGAAGGACTTCATTATTCTTTCGTGTGTGCGTGCCAACGAAGACAGAGCCATTGGTTTCCTCAAGGACCCCCGCCGTATGAACGTCGCCTTGACCAGAGCCAAGTACGGATTGGTGATTCTAGGCAACCCGCGGTCGCTTTCCAAGGACAACTTGTGGAACTACTTGCTTATTCACTTCAGAGAAAGAGGCTGTCTTGTGGACGGACCTTTGGACAACTTGCAGATGTCGATGGTGCCTTTGGGTAACCCTGGCGAGAAGAAACAGCGCATGGAAGTTCCACGTGCTCCCGCCGACTTCGACACTCAGAGTATGCTTTCATATGTGGATGAGAGTGCTGCTTTGGATAATGACCAGAAATGGCCCAGACTCAATGGCGATCTTGATGAGGACATGCGCAAGGCAGCGGAGATGTTTGCCTCCGGTTTGAACATCTGATTTTAAATCCGTGATATTCATGAATTTTCAGTGTTTTTGATGGAATCGTGTCAGGGTGTTTTTGTTTTGCAGCCACGCACCGTCGTGTTCTTGACAGCGCAAATCTCATGCGCGCTGCAGTCTAAAGCTTCGACTAAACCAAGCCCCTCCAGCCGAGAGCGGATTATACGCAGGGTTCAAAAGCTCCGAAGTTGAGGTGCATGAAAATAGGCTTCTACAAACCCGAAAGAGTAATAGGGGCGGAATACGTCGCTTGCTGCTTACGCGAGGAACCTTCCTCTAGACGAAAGTGCGAAGGAAAGACAATACAAAAAAAACCGAAGAAAAAACCGGCTCCTGTGTCCGCTAAGTCGTCATTTTTCGAATGTCGGGGCCAATTCTATGCAAGGCTCTAACTTAAACATTTGTCACAAGCTATGCCGTTGAAACCGAATTTAAAGTTGACATGCTTGTCCGAATTCTAGACGAAACAGAAATCCACGGCTTTAAGACATGACTTTCATGGCGTTTCAGGAGCCCGAAGCCCGGGTACTCCTCCTGCTTGTTGACTTATGTGGCGATGAGATTTCGCCTATTGGGGGTGCATAGCAGCGTGGTTTTGTGGAACTTTCTTGTCGGCTTTTTTTTCCTGGACCGCTACTGCCGACTGCGTCTGTTCTAAGAAAATGCCCCATTATTTAGCCGCTTGGTCGTGAGCTCCACACACTGCTTTTTCACATATAAGGCGCTTTCTTGGCCCTGCTCCCGCGGCCATCTAGGACTGCGGTGCTTCCTTTCCAAGTGCTCTTTGACGCCTAATTCCCCTTCCTAAGTCTACCCGAAAATTCAGTCCCTACCGCCCGCTGCTGTCCGGCAGCGTCTGAAGTTATCCCACCTTGACATGAAGCTCATCTTGTGGCTTATCGTGCAAATCAAGCCGTTCAAGTACGTTGGCGATCGAACGTTGAGCCAGAGCAAGAAGTGGGATTTGATCCAGCAGCGATTTGAGCAAGAACGAATGAAAACATCCCTGAAACATGTGGTGCCCACGGTCAGAACGTTACAGCGGCAGATGGCTTCAGCTCTACGCAAAGCAGAAAGCAGGAAACTCGCTCCCGACTACAGGCCCTACGCCGTTTTTGAAATGCTTCACCCTCGGCTGCTGCTAGCAGACTTGGAGCTTGCTGTGTTAGAGCTTCACGATCTAAGCGAGGCGTACAAAAGCGGCCAGATGGTGGGGCCTTTACCGCCGTTCGTCTTGGAAGAGGTGGATCCACATTTGGGCGATATGAAGCGGCGCCGGCTGCTGGCAGCTTCTCAGCTCCTGCTGCTGCTGACGTACCTGAGCTATCTGAGCCAAGTGCTGCCCGAGCGCTTAGATACGCTGATGATACCCGAAGAAGAGTCCACGGTGGGGCTTTTGCAAGCGATGATTGGCGAGAACCAGCGGTTCCACGACGGAATAGTCCACATCTTGCGGAGGCACGCCACGATGATGGACACACAGCTTCGGAAACTCTCAGACCTTTTGGAAAGAGTCGAACCGAGTGTAAGCTCCAGTCACAGCGACGATCACATGGACACCGAAGTCGAGGGGGGAGCAACGGAGATAGAAAACAGCGACAAGACCAAGAAGGCGCATGCCCCTGAACCGCAGAAACAGAGAAACAGTCCTGTCAAACAGGAAAAGGTCAGCTCGCTACGAGACGTGCTCAATTGGTAGGACGTGGGCGAACAAGACCAAGCCGTTAATTTACAAGTATTGCACCAGTTATAATTGATAATTTTTTTTGACAGCCTCGCTTGTCGATCTGTCGATCCCGAAGGTTCATACGAAGCCACGAGGCGTCTGGCCAGACCGAATGAGGGGTCTGAGGCCCTTTGTTTGTGTACAATAGCTGTGTCCAGTCGTTCGGTTCAACAGACTAACGCAACGGCTCGGCGGGTTCACGGTGGAACTTCCTGAAGGAGTTATATATTTCGGCTTTAACGACAAATGGGGCATATGTCTGTAAGTGTTCTCTCCGGCTTCGCTGACAACTATAACCGCCGTGTGGAAAAGTGTTTTGCCGCGCTATTCTGAAAGGGATATGTACGTGTTAAGCGGCTTTACTGCTTTTGCATGAAAGGGTGGCCGAAATGAAACCTGGTTGCAAAGCCGCTCTTGACATTGTTATTTCAAAGAAGGAGGCTTGGTTAATGAGAACAAATCGCTGATGGCTGGAAGGAGAAGCGGTGGATTCAGCATGCACGCTTTCTTCGAAGACAATACGTGGGGGACCGATGTCTGCCAGTTTATCGGAGTTGTGAAATTTTGTGATTTACGTATTCCAGTTTACGAAATAAGCACTAGGGGTCACGGCGCCATTATCTTGCATTTTAAGGCAAAAGATGCCAGGGTTCGCTATCTCGGTCGAAACTTCGGGTTTCATTGAAAGCATGGCGCTTAAATTGCAGGCTATGAGATCTGGGAACGAATGCCAGCCGGCGATTCTATTTGTCTGTTTGGTATTCTACTTGTATTCCATTTGTAATTGTATTTTCTTGATTTTAAAAATCGTGATAGATTCGCAGGGCTATCATTGTGAGGCTTCAGCATGTTTAGACAACGTGATGTCATATTGGTTTGATTGCACGAACGAGAAGCAAGACGGGCTATTTTTAATACTCGATGGGATCTACGGTTTTCTGGTATGCTTGGCTAGTTCCGCTTTGCACCCCTTGAGTTAAAGAATGATTCGATTTCAAAGCTGTGCAGGTTTCCTAAGAAACGCAGATTCTAAAAAAAGGACAATTTATCCACGGATCTAACCATTGCCGCTACGCTGTTTTTGTGGAAGGAACTTGCTTCTATGGGAGGGTTCGAATGGGGTTGAATGTGAGAGCTTTTGTGATTTTACACTTATGGAGTTCCAATAGAACTGACCCTAACTGGATGAATTTTCTTAATGGAATAGATTTATACCAGCTGGTTCCATTGCAATGGCCAATAATTTGAACACAGTCCAGGGTCTGTTTTGGAACGGTCCAGGCAAATCAAGAGTCACCATGAAATATTGCCAATATTTTTCTGTCACCAACTTTTGACCAAAAGCTCTATCAAGAGTGTAATTATCTGGTCCAAGGCCATCTAATCAAATGCCAAAAGGTAACTTTTTCTTTGACAAAAGCAGATGCTTCTCTAAGACCCTGAATCATAACTCACTCAAAGCTTTTTCTGCAATTGTTGTCCACTGTAGATACTGGCTTGGTTCTTTCTCTTGGGAGCTCGGATGGCCTATTTGCTTGGATGCTGTCTTACAAGCTTAGAAATCGTGTTATAATATATACCTCCCTGAAGAGCCTTGACATACAACAAGCTTCGTCCTCCCATAGCCCATGAGAGAAAATAATTTCAGGAAGAGCACGGGATGGCGAATACTATTATCATAGAGTAAAACCTTGTTTTACATGTTGTAGTACACATGAGGTAGAAACCTATGTCCAGAAGGGGCCAATACTTTTCTGTTTATCCAATACTTGCTGCAGTTACTGCAACATCTGAATAGAAGTTCTAAGTCAAGATGAGGCGTTCTGAAGGGCTGGACTGATCGTGCTTTCAATAAAACCAAAAAGCCCATAGGGTCAAAATCACAACGATGATAACAGTGAACAAGCAAAACCGTCACCAACCATATGAAGACCGTATGCTAAACCTCAAAGAAACAAAAGCAAACAACAGGCCAAAATCCTACTCAATAGCACCAAAACGGTAGAGAAGCAAGGCTGCCTTCAAACTCTGGACAAAGTTCACCATAGAGCCTTTGAGGCAAATCTGGAATACCAAACAACAGTCCTGATAATTTTTTTAAGGAAAAGCTTCTATGTTGTGAAGAAGAGTCAGTCAAGATAATAGGAAGAATTGCAGAGAGTCACTGGATGATTGTGTATGTTCATGCATGGAACCAAAGCACCAATAAGAGGCATGCAAATTGATTACTGGGTATAAAATAAATTACAGGGCAAAATAAATTACAGGGCATGCAAAAAATAAGAGGGCATTTTATAAAATAACAGGGCATGTAAATACATATTTCCCAGGATCATTGCGACTCTTTATTCCCTCAAGTTTAAGCTCTTCATTATGAGTTTTCTCTGGTGCATTCTTATCGAGCCTTTCCTACCTCTCTCTATAGCCTTCCTCCAATCACTCTTACGGCTTCACCTATTTCACTTGAGGATTCAATTCTGCTACCTGAACACGCAATAACCCAGCACTTGATAATTCACCTCCCCTACCTCTTCATTCTCTCTTTAGTTCACTTTCCAGTCTTCATCTATTTTTTTGACGAATCCATCATTCTACTTAACCTTATTCTAACTTTTGCCTACTTTAGACCTGAGGAAGCAAAGATACATTTCACATTGAAGACATTTGAGGACCCCGGATCCCACAAACTCCCATAAAACCACAACTCTACGGCTCCGCTTCCTCCCGAAATCGTATCTCCTCAACCAAGCCACACTTCCTCACTCAGCCAATTCCCTCCAGTTCTGGTCAGAGGCATTTCCAGTTTTCCGAACTCTCTTGATCTCAGCCACCTTGCCCGCCTCACCCAATTAGGCATGAGTACTCCGATCCGTGCGTTAACTCAGCAATCTGTCGATCGTGGCTCGGCATGAGCCTCAAAGTCAAAATGGGTGTTGACAAATTTGGACGACCTGGACAAAACAGGAAGGAGGGTTTCGCGGCTTTTTGCAAGGCCGTTTAGGTTTCTGGCCGAGGCGGCCATTTTGGAAAGGAGGGGGCCGGATGGGCGAAACCTGGGGAAACCAGGAAACATTCAGGGGTTCAGGGGGTCTGGAAGCTGCCCTCGGGAGAAATGGCTGTGGAAATTTCTGGGGTTGTGAAAATGTGGGTTTTGTGGTTTTGGCGTGGGTGGAACTATGTTTTCTCGAAGTTGAAGAGTCGGTAGAAATTGAAAATTTGAACGTAGAAGAAGTCATATAGAGGGTTGAACGATTGTTTGGGGAATTTGTAGAGACCCAGCTAGTTTGAAATGGTAAGGGTTCCGGCTTGGTGATTTATAGAGGCTTTGAGAGAGGGCTGAGATTTACGGGATCTTCCATTGGCGGTGTCTTGAAGATTCCATGGTGGTGGATTTGGAATTCAAGAGAATTGGGTATAGATAGAGCGGAACGGAAGCAAATAATTCGTATTCATCAAGTTGTAGTCGTTTCCATAGCACCGGCTGGTCATACGAGACCTCTTCATTACCACCATACTGAGAGAGTTCAGCTCCCTTTATGTTTAAAGCTAAGGCTAAAAATTGCTGAAAAGCTCGGTTTCCCTGGCTACACTTGGCCAGATTGAAATGTGCCCGGAAATTTTAACCAATTCAATTGAGCCCAGTTTCTGGGTTGAAGTCTAATATGAAGCATAGTTGGACACCTTTTTGTAGAGCATGAAAAGCGATATGTTTCCCACAATGAGCTGCCTCACATAGTACCACAGTCCCGAATGCCTGTGCAGCCCGATTTTCGGAATATTGCTTTTGGGCACGGTGATCAAGTTCTTCACAAACGACTGAAGAACCTTCCGACGTGCTGCCACATAGTCCTTCACAATGAGGAAGTCCGGGTGGCTTTCGTCCTTTGAATCGTCGTACTCCACGATATCGTTGAAATTGTCTTCCCTAGAGACTGTTCATTTGCTAACTCTTCATACGCCAGTTCTCCATTCATCAACATTTCATTCGTAAGCTCCTCATTAGTCGATTACATTTAAATCAATTCCTCCTGGTTGTTCAACACAGAAGATTTGTAGCG
This sequence comes from Candidozyma heveicola, assembly GCA_003708405.2. NCBI lineage: Eukaryota > Fungi > Ascomycota > Pichiomycetes > Serinales > Metschnikowiaceae > Candidozyma > Candidozyma heveicola. The sequence continues at coordinate 184,804 of PPOB02000019.1, forward strand.
CTGGCGTTATGGGTTTCTGGAGCCCTGCTGTATTTATGTTAACAGGACTTGGTCGATGAAGGTCTGCGGAATTGGGTCTTCCGACAGACCCCGTGGAACATAATGGTGGCATGGTTTGATAAGTGTCAGTTGGAGTCTTCAGAACGAAATCGGGTTCTCCCTGAATCTGAGGCAACAAACAGAACTGGTGTTCAAGCGAGAACAGAGCTAGAATCAGAAGAACCAATCAGACCAAAACGATTTTTATATTTCTTGAAGAGTTGACCCCAAAAGTCGATTCATTGCAAGAAATCTCGCCCTGCTTCATCTGCCACCGTTCCGATTTCTTCAACTTCTCTTTATCGAATCCCAGACAAAGTCTGTAGTCTATGAAATCCATCTTCACGTCTTGGACAGCCGGGCCGTAAACAGCACCTTTAAGAACAAAACGTCCATTCAGCCAGAGTTCTTTTCGTCTTCAGAGAAAAACTGCTAAATTCCGGATTCTTTGCCAACTTCTCTCTCGCTCACAGTCCTGGTTAAATCGACCTTCTGAATCCACAGTTCCCAATGTATTCACGGCACCAAGTCCCCAGATACCACAGAATCCCCAATTTTCCCTTTTCCTTCCTCTCCCCCGGGAGTTTTCTCTGAAGGTAGGTTTTCGTCGCAGCACCTCTGCCTTTCTCTTCTTCCAGACACATCCTAAAATGTGCCAAATCCCCGGACCTTCAAAAACCCTGACCACCAAATTTTTCCCTTCATGCCTCCAACTAGCTCGGGACACTTTTCGTGACCGCAACTGGGGAATGGTCGGAGGCATGTCCGCTAACTAAAAGCACAGCGGCTGTTTAAGGGTGGGGAAGAAGGATTCATCTGGCGACACCGAAGAAGCGCAAAGTGATTGAGCAGGGATCTACAAGGCTTGATTAAGCCCACTTAGTCGTTTTTACCGATGAACGTTACATTCACTGGGTGTTGTAAAGCCACTGAGCGACATGTGGGGGAGACGAGGTTGTAGTTTGGAATCGGGGGAAAAACGGTCCGCTGGTCTTTGGGGTAGGAGGGTAATTTTTAGGGATTCTGGAGGTTTTTTCTGGCTGTAGAGGCGTGAGTTTTGAGACATTTGGGTACCAGAAATTGTTTGTTCGCTAGTCTGGAGGTGGACTAGAAAGAATGCTTTAATTAATACGGGAATATTTGCAGAGGCAATGGGATCGATTAAGTTAGCTTTAGGAATCGACTACGGGCTGTTCGGCATCTTTTTCGTGTGTTGATGTCTCGTTACAAATCGGCTCATAGTCCACAGAACTACGAGCCCCCCATATACGGAAACCTCCCAAAACCAAAATACTACGAAAGCAAACCAGAACAAAACACTACACTGCCCCGCAAGCAAAATCACACCCGCCCAACACCCCGAAAGCCTGGATCCCAGAAACCACATTCATCGCACCTTTCCTCCAAACTCCAACATCACCAGATTTCTTGTTTGCACTGCATCGGCCAAATCGTGCATGACGAGCCGACAGGGACCGAAACGAAGGCAGTTCGCGTTGTTCAGAGGCGGTTATTGACCCATGGAACCGAGAAAAGACAGACAATGGAAAAGAATACTCAAGTCCGGATCCGGCAGTAATGGGGCTACAAATGCACGTAAATGGATTAAAAATAGCGAAATGGCTACTTGACAACACCTTGAAGGGGTGAATGGGAGGGGCCCAAACTTGTTGACAATACCAAGAGACAACTCCGATTGTTTAGGGCACTTGCTCGCCCGAAAAATTGATCTAGAGCACTTGTGGGTTTTTGATGACTGAATTTGGCTATTCTGGGGTATCCAGACGTTTCTGGGCCACCAGTTCTGGGGAAGTGTTTTTGTCCTCAATGATTCAAGTAAGGTGCTCTTTAGCAACACCCAGAGTATTCAAGAAGTCTACAGTCAATTGATAAATCTATCTGTTCATTAATGTACATGGCAACGAGGGTATAGCTAGGCAGCGGCGTTGGAACATAGGCCCCATTGGGCAAGATATAAATAAGATGCGACGAAAAGGGCAAGGCCCGGCGAATAGACGAAAGTCCAGAATGCAGTAAAAAGATGGCGAAGCGGCAAAAGCCAGTAGTCGAAGTAGATTGTCCAGTGAAAGTGAAAGTGAAAGTGGGTCCAAAAAAGCGAAGTAACGAATAGCGAATAGCGAATAGCGAAAAGGAAAATGAAATCCGAAAGATCAACTCTGCTCCGGCGTGAGCCAGTCAAACGACGTCTCGAACGCCCGGAGTGAGTTGGATTCTTGTAGCATAAGAATCACGAGAAGCTCGCTGAATGAAGTAGTGAAGGTAGCTGAATGAAGCAATTGAGTGAATGTGGCAAAGAAGGCCAAACGGCGAAAGTGTCGGGTATCGAAGCGAAATGTAAACGTGAAAGGAAATAAAAATGTGAAATGTAAATGTGAAACTTCAGAATGTGGAAAATCCGGAAAACCTGGAAGCCTGCAACCAGCCTCGCTCAACGAGGCATCGACCAGCTGAAACGTGCCGAATCAGCTTAGATGGAAAGGTAGCTCTGGAAGTCAAACTCCTCCTTGAACTTCTCCTCGCCATAGGCAAAAGAGCCCATCTCGTCCACCATGCTGAAGTCAAAGCCGTCAAACTTCTCTTCCTTGGACACGTGCAAAAACTCGTCCATGCTAGGCGGCGTAGGAGCCTGCTGCTGAGGCTGTGGCTTCTTGGCTGGCTCAGAAAAGCATCTTCTGTGGTTCTGCGACTTTCTCTTCTTCACGCCGCCATTGGGCCCCTTGTAGCTCTTGAAGGTGAATCCGCCAGCGGACTTTCTTCTCTTGTGCTGAGGCTGCTGCTGTTGTGGTTGGTGCTGCATTGGCTCGCTGAGCTGCGTTGGAGAAATGGGGCTCACTTGACCAAAAGACATGTCAAACTGGGGAAACGCCTGCTGCTGAGGCGTTATCGTTTGTGTCTGGGGCTGTGGCATCTGAACAGGCTGGGGCTGCATTTGCTCTGGGAAATCGACTCCCATGAGGCCGAGTCCAAGAAGACTCTCGTCGAAGCATGGTCCGTACAAGTCGTCCGAGGCGTAGTTGTAGTTCGAGAAGCTCAGGAAGCTCAGGCTGGGCGAGGCGTCAGAAAACACAGTGTCAACTGTGGGCGACGAAACGTCGCTGTCGGTGTTGCCTGGAAGCTTCTCCACGTTTTCTTCAGAGAGCTTCTCTTCCGACTTGACAGGCGAAAGATCCACAAAGACAAAGTCCTTGGGCATGCCAGGCTTCAGCTTGGGTCTCTTGAGAGGAGGCCTTCTCAGCATAAATTGCTTGCCTGCTGCCAGGATTCTTTGAGACGAGTTGTAGCATTCGAGAGATGAAGAGGCATCTGCCGATGAGGGCAGACCCGAAACCAGTCTCTTGATTCTCCAGAGTTTCTTGCCGTTGGCTGGGGGAAGCACGTGCATTGTGATTAATGGAATAGAAATCTTTTCTGGCCGGGGAGGGTGGCCGCCATTTATAGGTGTTCTGATGGTGAATTTGCAACTCGCTGCACGGCCGGCACACCGCGAGATGCGCTGCCTGCACCCGAGCCGCATTGTCGACCCAAGCGGAAATCCCATAATACTGTCCGACAGCAGTATGCATGATATTTGCCTAAATAGGCATGGATGGCATGGCCCGGGATTCACGAGAACAAGATCCACGAAAAAAGGAGTAAAGATGAGAAGAGACGAACCGGCCACGTTTGGGTAAGCCCAGTAGTACCAGGCCAGCCCAGGGGCTCCGGCAATTGCCTCGTTTAGCGTCGCTAGTTGTTATATTTCCTATTGGGGTAGGCTGCACCTTCTTTACCTGATCGGGTAAATTGCGCGCAGTACTCAGCATACTCCGCACCCTAAATGGGTAGGTGCTCAGGCATGTGTATGCGCAAGTGGAGAAATCACTAAATCTTCGAGCTCCACCCCTCGAAAGCAGAGCTTCCTAAGTCGCTCAGGTTGGGGGAGCCACTGATCAAATAGCCGGGGACTTGAATCAAGCTTTAGCCGACAAAAGGGCTCAATTTTCTAGCCAAAATAACTCAAACCCGGCCCGGCCACAAATAAGCCAACTTCAAATGGCCCATTGTGGCTCGCTAGCCAGGCCTGTCTACGGTGCCGATCTCCCAAAAATGGCACAATTAATCGCCATTGCGCGAAGATGAAATGTTGACTTTTGCGGCGGTCCTAGTGGACAATAAGAGACTTTTTTTGCATTGGCAGAACCGGAAAAGGCCGTAGAAGCCTGCTGTGCCATTAGAATTGAGGAAATCCTGCTCCTTACTGAGCTTAAACTGTCAAGTTGATACGCCGATTCGTGCAGCGGGGCCATGGCCTCAGGGGCGCCGTATAGAGCCCCACCGGGCCAGAAGGATTGTGGGATGGGCCTTACTGGGAGACAAAATGGCCGCTGGGCCTAATTAGGCAATCCCCTCTTTTCATAGGTTGCAGAAATACGATACGCACGTAGCCTAATGGGGCAGGCACACCTCCTGTAGAGCCTGCACAAAGCAGTACACTGCCGAACGTTGCCGCAAGGACCGGCAGAGGGAGTGTTGGCCCTTCCGCTGTCCAACTTCTGCAGCTAGGATCTCGGAGTTTGGCTTCCCAACATTCCCAAAACTCTGTTTCTCAGTAACTTTGGGTATGACGATTGAAGCAGTTTGAAGACGAGATACTCCTTTGGGAACCCCACTTCCCCGATTAGACCAGACCTCGAATCCCTTGCTGCAAGTTCCGGTCGAAGATATGGCGGGGTTAATGGGAAGCCCTTTGCGGGCGAGGGGAGTGCCCGCGAGGTGCGCCTTTGCTTCTCCGCATTTCAAAAATGAGTATCGGGAGGAGAAAAAAATGACTGAGTCAGCCTACCTGCAGGACACACATCATACAATCTCGGGCTAATAAAGCCGCCCGTCACACAATTAATCGGCCTGGCCGGCCAATGTGCCAAATAATAAATCTGTTATTAGGCTTCCTAATCGGGAAGGACCACTTGGAATTGCAAGGGAACGGTATGTCCCGGCTGCACTAGCCGGACGTCCGTCGAGGACTGCGTTGAGCCCGGTGCTGAAGGGGAGCGACTCAAGCGCTTTCGTCCAGTGCAATGTCTCCGTCTCACACATTCTGCAGGACGCGTCATGGCACGCGCAACCTATAAGCTTCCCCGTTTAGGCCGACAGGTGCATGTACTGCAGGCGGCGCGTGGGCGATCTCTGACGTTATCAGCGGCTTTGTGTGTTGATGATCTCTCCGCATAGGGAAAGCCCATTGGGATTGGTCAAGCGGCATTGAAATCATTTTAGTTGAACTGGCCTGATTTTGGCGAGCACGGAGGTGTATATCTTTTTCAGTTTGGCCCCCGCAAGGCTGAACGGAAGCGGTGTGGAGTCAAAGGTGGGGGGACCAAGATCGAGAGGTGCACGGGTGCGCCTTGAAAAAAAGACAAACCCCCATAGTAAGCCGCACAGGGACACCAAAGCGAGAAGCGAAAAAGCGAAATATGACATCCCCACAAAAACCGCCCTAAAGTGGGGCCTCCTGTTGTTCAAATGGCACCGGCAACCCCTTCAGGACGGAAATAGCCAAAAGAAACCATCCGGACGTATGGAGCCCCGCAATCCGCATGACGACACCGTTGAGAGAGAGTACGGGATTCTAGACGCTGACTGGACTAACTTCCAGAAACATGGGAACCCCTCCCAGTTCGTATCAGCCGATAACGGTACGGATGGTTCGAGCCGAGTAGCGCTGATTCAGGGGCTCCAATTGGGCGATCTTTCGGTCAGTGCATCTCATGAGCCAATGGTGGATGGGCATGGATTTTCAGGATCAAGTTAATGGCGATCTGGAGATAATGCGTTGGGGGATCTGAAAATAATGGATCTGAAGGAATCTGAAGGAATCTGAAGGGATCTGAGGCCGGATTGGGAAGACGTTAGGCATTTGTGGCTGCGAAATAGGAGGAGGAACAAGGAAGTGTTTTCTTCAATTGGGCCCGAAATGCTGTGGTAATGGAAATGCCTTTGGATGAATTTGACGAAACTGGATGAATGGGCCGGTTCTTGGAATTCATGTTTCATGGAAGAGTGGCTCGAGGAGAATCGAGACTGCGAGTTGCAGCCAGACTGGGAATCAGGGAATCTTGGGATAAAGGAATGGAACGTCAATGGATAATGCCATGGCGAATGTTTGGCTGATCTTACCAGTGGACCAGGCGCAGTTGGATGTTCTCCTGGTAAGGATATAAGGTATTCGGAATGAAGCCAGTGAGGTGGAGATTCCCACTGAATGGTTTGGTAGTACCGTGAGCTGATGATCTTTTGATTTGTGAATAGTGAAATAGCGAAGATAGGTTTCTATCGCTTAGTCTGGCGAGTAAAGCGAAGACTTGTTTTGCTGGTCTGGCGAATTTAGCAATTGAAGCCGTGGACTCGATCATCAGGGCAATGGTCAGAGAGCTTTCTCTTGTAATTGGTGGTTCACAGCGTTTTAAGTTGTGTTCAGCCTGATGTGGTGGAAACATCGTCCCTGCTTTGATCGCTTGTGTCTCAAACGTGGAAAAGCAACTTCCTTTTCAGGACCAAACAAATGCCACAAGTGTCCAAGTGTCAGAAACGTCACAAACATCACGGGCTTCACAATTGGCCGTCAATGTCACAATCTGCCATAAATTCCACAAATGGTTGTTGATGAGTTCCATTCAATTGAGAAGCGGTCAAAGTCAGTTGGCTGGTTGATTGCCATGGCTGTACAACGAAACGCAAATCCAGGAGACTGGAAAGAACAAATAATCAATATCATCCTTCTCCAAAACGATCATTCACTCTCTGTCCTCCGTTGTGGCATTGCAGACATACATGGTGTTTCGCAGCCAAACGATGGTAACAATCAAATGAAGAGAAGTACCCCAAAGCGAGCATCGCAAAAGCGAGTAGTACAAAGACTGCAAACTTCAGGTAGAAGACATCCCGACATCCCGAGATTTTCAGGACCCTCGTCATCGTCTCATCCTCATAGTCACTTCTCAGGTACTAAGCATCAGCTTCGAATCAGCTTCGAATCAGCTCATTGGATCAAGACATCCAAATTCAAAAAGATTCTAGGTGCTTTCCGTCTCAGGCCTCCTTTGCCTCCTTTTCCTTCTCCTTCTCCTCGAACTTCTGCCTCAACCTCGCTTTCGCTTCGTCCGTATACTCCAAGCTCCGGGTCTCCAACGACCGCATTTCCAAACCGGTGCCTTCTTTCCGGCGCCTTTCTATCTCCTCCGGCAGACGGGGCTCGAACTTGACGAATTGGAAATCTTTTCCAACCTGCCAAAAAGCATAGGCTCCGAGAATGGTTGCAAGAGTTCCAACGACGACTTTGTGCGACATGGGCGACAGCGGGGGGACTTTATTGGGAGGCATTTTGAATTGTATTTTGTAGGCTGTTTTTCGTGGAAGAAGGGATTTATATCTGTGATCCTGGTGATGGTGTGGTGTGGTTCTAGAAAGTGAATGTGATTTTTTCGCGATGAGACTGGGAGCAATAGGCCAGGCAGAAAGGCAACAGAGCTGGAATCTGGGATATGGAAAATTCACGGGATTCAAAAAACTGTAGATAATATGGAGATTTGTGTTTCTGAAAAGTCGTGGATTCTGGGGTTTGGTGAATGGAACGGCTGCGAAAGGATGCACAGAAACTTAAGCGAGAAGGATCGTTTCTCTATTGGGAAAGGCCGGGAAAATGGGACGATTAATGGCCTTATTAGAAGCTGCTAGGAAAGTCAACTTGGAAGGAATTTGAATAAAGATACCCGTGGATACTGTAGTATATATGCAATGGATATGCTGGTATATGCAAGGAATATGCTGATCTCTATGCTCAATACTATGGATAGTTGATGAATCCTAATGGAATCTCAATGCCAAATGTGCTTTGTTCCCGGAAAATCACCGAACTTCAGCCGTAGGAAAAACAGCGTCCCCTGCAGCTATATATTCCCTGGGATTATTGCCCCTCTGCTGGTGATATGCCCCACTACTGCCAAACTAGGAAGGTAACCGTTGGCATCGAAGTTTGAGAACCCATAATGGGAAAGCCACAATGGAATTATACCCGATTTGGGAGTTTCTCGTCCACCTACTGGCTCTTGCAGCGTTCTTGTCTTGACAATTTCCTAATTGGGAAGGTGCTCTTGATTGGTATCCTGCACATAACGCTCTCACCTGCCTATCCTGGAAGTGTTCACCAGCCCTCGGCATACCCATTAATAATAGAGATGTGTCAATCATGGCTAAACAGAGGTAATGCGTTTTCTGGTGATTAGGGCTATCTTCAGAAACATGTGAATTTATTCGAGGGTTCAAATCTCGGAAATCAGGAGGTATGTTTGGGCTTGCATTTAAGCCCCGAGATAGACGGGATCGTTCTCTGCCTATCTGCAATAATCTGTTTTCCTAATTTGGTTAGATAATGGGAAAGGCTACATTGTTTGAAAACGCCCGATGGAGCAAAGCTTCTCGAATTTCCATGCTTGGGGTTGAAAATGTGTAGAAGTCTAAGCAAAAAAAGCCTCTTTTGATTCAGATGTCTTCAAAAATGCCTGCCTTTGAACTTGATTTAGGAAAAATCTTGAAAAAAAAAAAAAAATACAGATCTTTGGTGTTGGTGACCGCTGGTGCTTGGCACCGCTGGCTTATAAGCCTATATAACCCCGCCTGAGCTCTTGAATGCTATGAATTACGATTGAGTTTCTCGATATGTCTGGCCAGCTCCGTGTTATTTGTTTCTAACGATGGCTTTAGGTTGCGGCAACACAATACAAATGGATTTCGAAAGAATACATGGCGCCAGATGTGTAACAGTCGCGATACTGTTTTGGCCAGAACAATAGATAGCAAGCTACATTTTTACCTCGACTCCCAAAGCGGCTTGAAAGATTCTTTGAAAGCTTGGCCAGAACCAACAGTCTGTCATGGCAAAATAATCAAAACAATGCTGTACCCCTGCAAGACTCACAACGCCGATTTCCTTGGACGTCTAGTCAATTTGTTGATAAAAGTGACTTAGCAAGAACCATTTTGACAAAGCAAAAGAAATTACAATGACACTGAAACGGCGTGTTTAGCCGGGGAGGAGTCCGAATCCCTGGAAAATGCACTTTGGTGATTGGTTGTATGCATCCTTTTATTTTTGTTTTAGCACCAGAAGCGACTACCCAATTGAGTCTTGAACAGAACGGTTTCAGAACATTTGTGGGATTTTACGGTGGGTGAGGGTCTCTGATAATTCCGTGTTCTAAATTGGAGGAAGAATTTTGCATAATGGAGCAAGACTCTGCGTCGTTGTAGAAGGGAACTTGCAACTTAACCTCAAATTTAACTGATACAAGGCTCCAACACTTTCAAGGTGTAGCAAGTATTCATCCAGTCTCTTTCCTCCAGTTGCTTTTGACAATTGGCATATATAGTTGGCAGATGTTGCAAACCTATAGGATAACTCCTAGCTCAAAACTATTACTCTCAATGGGTTTAGATTATCTTCATTATGACTACTGTGACGGCTAGCTGAAGGTTAGTAGTACTTGCCTAGCTGTCAATTTTATTTTTTCATAGCATACCAAGAGCAAAGCCATCGAGCTGGTTTTGAATTTCCATTCCGTCATTTGATTTAGGAAATGAAAAGTTTCTGGCCCGCTTCACTCTCATATTCATTACTGTCTTGAAAGGGACTTCGTCATTTCAATTTTCTGTTTTAGTGGGCTGGACCGACGCAGAACTTTCTTATGTAGGTTCCAACTTTACCATGTCTTGATTTTTTGATCGGCTCTCTGACAAAATAAGCTTTATCGGCTGATAACGTTTCCTCTTCTTGAAAAGATCACAAATTTGCACTGCAACTGAACCCGAGCTACCTCTTGGTATAGGCCAATCAGAGTTACCTCTCAACGGTGGATCTCACGTATTCAAATACCAAATCTCTACAAACTCTTCTACTTGAAACTAGCGCTTAATGCCTCAAAACCACGATTTGCTCATAAAAGAACTTATGCAAAAGCTAGCTTAAACTGACCTACATGGTCAACTGTACCATACCACTCACATTGCTCCTAAAGTGCACCAAAAACCAATCTCCTTTCCTAGACTAGGCCACATTATTTTATCAAAAACAACCCCAATATCAAAAACCCTGATTCCCAGCTCAACCGTCCCAGCTCAACCGCGGCTTTACAACCCACATGAGTTGCGCACGACCACCCTATATCCTATATAAATCAGCCTCACTTTCGAACTACACCCCTATGGCTGCCCTTCCCAAAAGAATCATCAAAGAAACCGAGCGTCTAGTAAGCGACCCTGTTCCAGGAATCACGGCCATTCCGCTGGACGACAATTTGCGCTACTTTGAGGTGACCATCGATGGACCCACCTCCTCTCCCTACGCTAACGGGGTGTTCAAGTTGGAGCTCTATCTCCCGGACGACTACCCCATGTGTGCCCCAAAAGTCCGTTTTCTCACCAAAATTTACCACCCCAACATCGACAAGTTGGGCCGGATTTGCCTCGATGTGCTCAAGGATAACTGGTCACCGGCGCTTCAGATCCGGACGATTTTGTTGAGTATCCAGGCGCTTTTGGGCGCCCCCAACCCGGACGACCCGTTGGCCAACGACGTGGCGCAGGACTGGAAAGCGGACGAGCAGAAGGCCATCGAGGTGGCGAAGCAGTGGACCCAGAAGTACGCCGTTGAGGCTCCATCCGAGGCAACGTAAGCAAGGCCATGCGAGCTGATGTGAGCGGAGGTGGAAGGATACATTGTTGAAGGTTGCCAAGGGCTCGAATTGCGGTGCCGGGTTGCGTTTTTGGTGTATCTGGGCATTTACCGGGTACCTGGGTGTATCCGAGGATAAGGTGGTGCATCGTGGAATCAAGGTTGGTGCATCGTGGAATTGCATTTAGTGCAATTCTGGCTGTATCCCTAGTTGTGGCTGGCTACTGCTGCTTTGAGAACCAGGCCGACAATGATAAGTCCATTATGAACCACCTTCGACGCCTGCCAATCTGAGCATGTCATCCGAGCAGCCCGGAAACCAGGATTCTGAATGGAGCCCACTGGTGGGCCGCCAGCCGCGTGCCGGCGCTCCCTGGCTGCTGCACTGAGCATAATAGATAACTGTTAAAGGTCGAGGCTTCGGTCTCTAGAACGTAGGTTGTAGGCCCAGGCGGTTTTGCAAGTTTCTTCGTAGGAATCATACTGATTCGGAGCTGGTTTCAAAGCAAAAAAATTCCAACAAAAATTGGCCGAGGCGTTCTGTATTCTTACGATTGTTAGATTTACCTGCTTACAATGGAAACCTTACTGTCTCGTTGACTACCACATCAGGAGCTACACCTATATTTCTCGTTCAATTCAGACTTTTAAGTTCTCGGTACCGGTTTGTTTTTTTTTACAAAGTTTATATTTTCAGTAAAGTTTATAGTCTATTGCAATTTCGCAAGAATTGGATATCTTCGGCAAATCTCAAAAACCAAAAAGAGAAAACCCCCTATTTCACAGGTCACCAGAAAGTCACCTAATAAATATATTATATGTCTATTACACTTTTTCTTATGCTTCAAAAAGCAGTTCATTTCATCATTGGGGTTCTGCCACTCTGCTGTGAATCCACAAACTCGAGCGTGATGGAACCAAATCCTTCCTTTCTTTACAAAGCTTAGCACACCGATGGAAGAAGACCCACGCTCCAGTTGTACAGCCCCACCACCAAAACCATAATGCAGAAACCAACAATCACAGAGCCCGCACCGTAAATATAACTGTGTATCGTAGAAAGGCCAAAAAGCTCCGCCACAAATGTAGAGACAGTGGTGAGGGCCCCGCAAAAGCCATCATCGAGACCCATAAGCACATGACAACCCACAACGTTGGTGACGATGGTAATGCTTCTGTTGCTCAAACTGCGTCCACGAGCAATGAGCGTGAAAACAGCAAGAAGAAGACACCCAAGAGTATTAGCGGCAAACGTGCCCATGGGGAAGTTCTTCACCTTGCTGTTGAGGAACTTCAGGAGGTAGTACCTCAAAAAGGCCCCCCATGGTGCAAAAAGCACCAGGAAAAGCCACAGACGCCAGGACCCATGGTTTTGCGTACAAATGAGCACGATAATGACGATGTAGGCGGCAATACCGATGATGCAGCTGGCAAAGCTGAGAGTATGGTGTGCTTTAAGTGAGAGAGGCGGAACCCGGGCATCGACGCTTTCCATGATATGTCTGCCCAAATGGAAGCCCGAAGCCGAGATGCTTACGTGAGCTATGGCTACTGCAAATGCCTCCATGACACCGTAGCCTGCTGTTGGGTAGTCGTACTGATGCGGTAGGGTATTGGCTGCTTTGTTGAAGCATTCTAGGATGAACGTGGAAAAGGACGAACAGGTGCCACAGAACCCCGTGGTGACGCCCGCATAGAATGGAATTGCACCCTTATTGGCGAATTTGCTTTCGGTCAACCGGCTCCAGATTCTATCCAGTGCAACAAACATCCCCATGACCAAACATGCTGTGAAGTTGGCCCAAATGACGCCGCCCAAGAATGTACCATCATATGTAGTAAGTGTCATGAGACCCTTTCTTGCGAGTACGCCCCACACAGCGCCATTGGCGATGTTCAAAAGAGTGGTAAGTGCAGGTGGAGGATGGAAGTGTTTTGACTCTTTTGTTTTTATGGATTCTTCCGAAGTATTGAAGCCTTCCGGCAAAGCCTCATGTAGCGACTCTGACTCAAGCTCACGGAGACGAGTTTCAGCACGTCGTATTTCTGCGGACAGGGGCATGCTAGAAAGAATGTGGTAGGTAGTTAAGAGATGTTGCTCAGGATGTTGTGACATATTTGACGTGGGTATATGCAGTACACTAATAATGGAGTGGTTGATGATAGTGACTCATGTGGGCCAAAAAGGCGATAACGAGGTATTGAGGGGAATCGGAGACATTTATTGGTCAGGGTAGCGGTGGGCTGCTTTTGGGCGAGTATGTGTTGTATGGGTGGGCTCCAGTGGTAGATAAGGCAGTGAGGCTTAGGTGAAATTAACGGTTTTGGCACTGAAGTGAAGGAAATTTTGAGCTTTAGTAGAAAATGATGCTTGGGCATGGATTACCCTGGTGGCTGGGCTATACTGGCGGGAGGCATTTGTGGGTGTATAGTAAAGCTTGTGCTTGGAGCACATTTGATTCAACTTGAAGAAAATTGTAGGCTCAGAATGGTTTAAAATTTGGAGCATAAGTATTCTTTTTTTTTTTCTTTTTTGTCTGATCATTTGATTGAAGTTCGCTTTGGCCCCGGTTGCCCGAGTCCTCGGCTCCAAGTCCTATAAATGTATTTAATAGTCCCATCTTCATCAACTACCTTGTGCTCATTGGGTTTCGTTAACTTTCGCCCACTAACTTAGCTTGCTAGAGTCTACCACAATTGATGGTTTTCTCTCATACCCTCGTCGACATTCGCCCGTGAAGCAACCGTTGAAAAGATCTGATAGCTGTAGTCCACATATGCTGCCAACAGCGAGTTTGCGGAATTGGTCCCCCAGCCAGTAATGGAGAACTGTAAGATTTAGCGAGACTTGGAGACCATGCAAACCTGGAAATACCCTTACTTCTCACTCTGGACTCAACGGGCGACAATGTCAAACTCACTCAATTAGTCTTTCAAGTTTCCCCACATCTGCCGCATCCATGTCCATTTGCCCAAGCCGGCTTCACTACCATATTCCTCGGCACCATACAATATCACAGGCCGTTGAGCCAAGATACACTTCGTAAACTCGTAAACTGGGTAGAATCTGGCGACTATTGCTCGGTACTATCCCAAAATTCACAAATAAACCAAACTCACCTGGAAGTTCATCAAAGTGTTCACAAAAAACCTAAAATATCGCTTATTTCTTTCCAACTGCAACATTACTTAAGAAGGCACGCTCTCATCGGTATGTCTTAGTGCACAGCGGCTATTTGCAATAGCCGAGAGAATTCGGATATGAAGAGCGGTTCACCGAGTAATAATGGGTTTCTATCAGAATAGCCATACAAAGAACAACGCAGAGTGGCGCATCAAAGACGGAAACAATAACCAGAAGAAAATCCGTTTCAATGCTATTTTAGCCTGAATGTCTAAAAATATAGTGGCTGAAGTAAACAGAAAACGGCCGAAAAATTCACGGCTATTTCTGTATAGGCCGGATCAACAGAGCAAATACTCCAATTCCCCAGAAGGTCAGGAGACAAATATCTAATCATTCTGTAATTAGTCAAAGACGGCGGGGATCAGCTGGGAAAAAAACTAACTGTTTCTGGTCTACTGAGGCCGTTGGGTGATTTAGACACTGTTTTAAGTCAGCAGGTGCCAAAACCGGAGCGGGGCGTTTTGACGGTTCCCCCTTCATTCCCCGCACTCGAATATAAATAAGAGCAATTCCCCATCTTTCTAAAACCAAATATCCTGGTTTTCTCTTTGCCACCACCGATCTCCTCTGAAACCGCCGGTGGACCCAGTGCCTTGACGCGCGATCTCGTAATCCTCTGCAGGCGCAAGGGCGCAAAAAAACGCGGTCCATTCTCTCGGATCCGGGATTAACTCATCTCCTACTCCTTGTGGGACATTGTTATTTTTGATTTTGTTTGTTTTATCGTTATATCGTTTTACATTAGCAATTCCACGATCCGTTCCGAACCTCCATGTCCTCGCTGAAATCGCCGTTTCAGGACCCTGATTCAGAGATCTCCTTCACCTTCTCAGACTCTGAAACCATTGACCTGGTGGTCCAGCTGCCCCAGCTAAACGTCAACAAGAAAAGCGGCTTGAGATTTGCATTACCTGAAAACAACGCCGTCGGATCCCCTTTTGCCGATTCCCAAGATGATTTCGAAGAGACCCCCAGTCTGCCGATGCTGGCATCTTTTGATCCCCAAGCTCCCATGAAACGCCTCCGATGGGGCACCACAAGACACGCCACTGGTCGGCCCAAGAAGGAGTCGTTGGGGCGAGCGAAAACGCTAAAACTGGTGCTTCGATCGAAATCGAAGAGGCACCCTCAAAAACCAGTCGACGAAAGGCCCCCTTCTGAGATCGATCTAGACATCATCGACGACTACCAGGACGAAAAGCCTGCCGTCGACGTGTCTGCGGACACCAAGGACCGGAAGCACGAGACACGTACAATCTTTTTCAACCGCTCGCTACCGCTGCTGATGTTGGACCCGAAAACAGGGAAAGCATCCACCAGCTACCCTCGTAACAAGACCCGCTCCGCCAAATACACCCCACTTTCGTTTGCACCTAAAATGCTCACCAAGAGCTTCACCACGGACTACGCCAATTCATATTTCTTGTTCCTCATCATTTTGGGAGCATTTCCCATTTTCGGCGTGCCCAGTCCAGTATTGGCTGCTGTGCCTTTAATTGTCATTCTTATCATCACGGCCTTCAAGGAGATGATCGAGGATTCCCGGAGAACCGCTCAGGATATCGAATTGAACAACCAGGCCACCCATATCTTGACTCAGGTCAGAGAAGACCCCGACTATACGTACGAGAACCGCAATGTCAACGACGAGAAGGTCTCTCTCTGGCGTCAGTTCAAAAAGCTTAGCTCCCGTGTTATGTTCAAATTCATCCGGCTGGTACTCAGAAATTGCACTAAGAAGGGCAGGGCCCAGAAAAAACGTGAGGAAATGCAGCCTTCCCGTGAAACAAACCGTAAAAGCTTCGATAGCATGGTGGACCTTGAGCCCTCGACTACACGAGCGTCGATGGCCGATAACCGAAGGTCTTTCGCCTCTCGTAGGTCCTACCACGGTAAGGACAAGACATTGGCATTTCAAAGAAAAGCATGGAAGGAGGTCAAGGTCGGCGATATCATTCGTGTCCAGAACAACGAGGAAGTCCCAGCCGATGTGCTTATCTTGTCTTCCAGTGACACAGACAATTGTTGTTATGTGGAGACCAAGAACCTTGATGGTGAAACAAACCTTAAAGTCAAGCAGGCCATGAAGTTCTCTTCCCAAAATCATGATCTTAAACGAGCCAACGACTTCATGGGCATCGATTTCGAGGTTGAAAGCGAGGGCCCCCACCCCAATCTCTATTCGTACCAGGGCTTTGTTTTACACAGCATGCAAGGCGAGGCACTGAAAGAGCCTGCCACGGTCAACAACTTGTTGCTTCGTGGTTGCACTTTGAGAAATACAAAATGGGCAGTTGGCATTGTTCTTTTCACCGGCCCAGAAACCAAAATTGTACTCAATACTGGTGCTACCCCATACAAGAAATCCAAGTTGTCACGCGAGCTCAACTACTACGTTTTGGTCAACTTTGCCGTTCTTTTTGGTCTTTGTTTCGTCACTGGTCTCTTCAACGGTATATATTACCGGCAAGAAGGAACATCTCGAGATTTTTTCGAGTTTGGCACCATCGCTGGATCCCCAGCTGCGAACGGTGTCGTTGCATTCTTTGTCGGCGTTATTTTGTACCAAGCTTTGGTACCGATTTCATTGTACATCACCATCGAGATCATCAAGTCTTTGCAAGCTTTGTTCATCTACTGTGACATTGGCTTGTACTATGAAAAGCTTGACTTCCCGTGCAACCCAAAATCCTGGAGTATATCCGATGACTTAGGACAAATCGAGTACGTCTTTAGTGACAAGACCGGTACTCTCACGCAGAACTTGATGGAGTTCAGAAAATGCACGATCCAGGGAGTTTCCTATGGAAATGCATACACTGAAGCATTGGCAGGATTGAGAAAGCGCCAGGGCATTGATGTTGAAAAAGAAAGCCGTGAACAAAAGGAGATCATTGGCCGTGAACGGGATGAAATGCTTCAGGATCTTCGTGGTATCAGCAATAACATATACGACGACGAGCTCAGCTTGGTTTCCAAACAATTTGTGGCTGATCTCAAGGGCCTCTCTGGTGCAGAGCAACAGAAAGCCACATCCGAGTTCATGCTTACATTGGCATTATGTCATTCAGTCGTTGTTGAAGAAGATCCCAAAAACCCCGACAAAAAGTTACTCAAGGCCCAATCTCCAGATGAGGCTGCGTTGGTCGGGACCGCTCGTGCTCTTGGCTTCTCTTTCGAGAACAAAACAAAGACAGGGTATACCTTGCTGGTTCAGGGAGTCGAAAAGGAGTTTCAGGTTTTGAACACTCTAGAGTTCAACTCCACGAGAAAAAGAATGAGTGCCATCATCAAAATGCCTGCTGAGGATGGCGAGAAGGAGTCCAAAATCATGCTTTTTTGCAAGGGTGCCGACTCAATTATATATTCTCGCTTGTCTCAATCTAAGAATTCCCAGGAGATGCTCGACAAGACCTCTGCTCAGTTGCAAGATTATGCAACCGAGGGATTGAGAACATTATGCATAGCCAAGAGGGAATTGACTCTTGAGCAGTACAAAGCTTGGAACAAAAAACACTTGGAAGCATCTGCTTCACTCGAAAACAGAGAGGAGCAAATGGAAGCTGTCGCAGACTCCATTGAGCGTGAGTTGGTTCTTCTTGGAGGTACGGCTATTGAGGACAGGCTTCAAGATGGTGTTCCGGACTCTATCTCCATGTTGTCTGAGGCCGGCATTAAATTGTGGGTCTTGACTGGTGACAAAGTGGAGACAGCCATCAACATTGGCTTTTCTTGTAACTTGCTTGGAAACAATATGGAATTGCTCGTGTTGAAGACGGACTTGACTGACAAGGAGAGAATGACACATGGTGTCATCCCAGGCGATGGCAACGATACTGTCATTGACAGATTGATCACGAACTACCTCTCGAACTTCAACATGAAAGGATCTGTCGACGAGCTTGAGCATGCCAAGAAGGATCACTCAACGCCGGATGGAAGGTTCGGTGTTGTCATTGATGGCGACGCTCTTAAAATTGCTCTTGCAGACGAAGACATCAAAAGAAAATTCCTTCTTTTGTGCAAGCAATGTAAAGCAGTGCTTTGTTGCAGAGTTTCTCCGGCCCAGAAAGCTGCAGTGGTACTTATGGTCAAGGAAACCCTTAAGGTCATGACTTTGGCCATTGGAGATGGATCCAACGATGTTTCCATGATTCAAGCCGCTGATGTTGGCGTGGGTATAGCTGGTGAAGAAGGCCGTCAAGCTGCCATGAGCTCTGACTATGCGCTTGGTCAGTTCAGATTTTTGACTCGTCTTCTCCTCACCCACGGCAGATGGAGTTATAGAAGAATGGCGGAAATGATTCCGTGCTTCTTTTACAAGAACATCAACTATACCTTCGCTTTGTTTTGGTACAGTGTCTTCAACGACTTTGACGGCTCGTACTTGTTTGACTTCACATACTTGGTGTTCTGTAACTTGGCTTTCACATCCTTGCCTGTCATTGTATTGGCTGTGTTCGACCAAGATGTGAGCCCAACGGTATCGATGCTTGTTCCTCAGTTGTACAGAGTCGGAGTCCTTCAGACGGAGTTCAACCAGTGGAAGGTTTGGATCTATATGTTGGATGGATTGTACCAGTCTGTCGTTGCATTCTTCTTCCTGTGGCTCATTTTCTATCAGGGCTTCCCCACCATGAGTGGCATGCCTTCTGACCATAGATTTTACATGGGCGTTTACGTGACATGTATTTCATGTATCACTGCCAACGCCTATGTGTGGTTGCAACAATACAGATGGGATTGGGTGTCGCTCATTTGCAATATTTTTGGAGCCGTTGTGATTTTTGCATTAACTGGAATTTATACGTCCATTCCCTTGTCGCAAGAGTTCTACAAGGCTGGAGCGGTGGTGTTTGGGACTTTAGCCTTTTGGGCCTGCTTTCTCATTGGAATGGTGATCAGTCTTTTCCCTCGTTTTTGCTTCGACGCTATACGAAGATTGTATTTTCCACGAGACGCAGATATCATCAGAGAATGTGTTAAACGAGGCGACTATGCGAAGTACCCGATTGATTATGACCCCACGGACCCTAATCGTGTTCAGGTGGACCAGCCCAATAGCGAAACGGATGCTTTAAGGGAGGAAAAGTTAGAGTACGTCATGCCACAGCAGAGAGCGCTGGTGGTGGACATGGTGAGGAGACTGATGATTGGAAAGTCAACATTTTACAGCGAAAGTGCAGACATTATAGAGACATACAAGCTCGAAAACGTTAGCACTGCTGCGCTCGACAACCTCGAGGAGAACGTGGCGGTCCATACGATACTGCGCCAGCCTACCAATGTGAGAGCTTCGCTTGAGTTGCCTGAACTCACAACTGTGGGCTCTCTCAAGGAGGTTGCATCCCGGAAATCCGGGCAATGGGATTAATTAACGGTTTATGACAGAGGCGTGGCCTCGAAATAAGGGTATTAATGAAAAGCTACCTAGAGTAGTGTCATCTTAGAGACATGAGATGTAGATTAGGAGGGGTTGAAAAATCGATGATAAGAAATCAGTTCATGATTATAAAGAGGATCGATTGCGGATTGCAGCCTTGAAGATGACGATCCCCTCGTCCCATAAAATTAAAAGTAGTTGCATCCAGTCAAGGAGGCATAAAACTGGCTTCAGTTAGAGGGATTAGAATGAGAAGTAGCTTATAGAATCAAGTGTTTGCTGAATCTATTCGAATAGATTGTCATACTCAGGAGATGCAACTAGGCAATGAAGTATTCTGAATAGAACTACTCTTTAAATCAACATCGAGAGAAGCAATTGAACGAGCTGAATAAACCCAGAGAAGAACATGCAATCTTTACAGAAGCATTGGAAAACAAGCATCTATTCTAATCTTCACAGAAACGAAAATTGATCTGATGAAATTAGAGTGTTTTAGCCGTGTCGATGGATTCAAGTGCCTTGAGAGAATCTAAAATCCACTATAGAGCACAAAGTGATCGGCTACATAAAACTCACAATGGTTCAATTGAATCCCCAACCTTCGGCTGTAATTGACCAAAACCGCCTATAATTTCAGAAATCAACGAATCTCCTATTTCTCAACCACCAAAGACATTCCGTCACTTAAGCCACTTCTTCGTTTAGATGCACAGATGAGCCAATGCGGAGATATTCCGATTTACCAAACCTTCTTTACACAGTGCCGTTCGGAGTAGCCCAGAAATGCCCTCCATTGGATCTGTGGTCTGTAGCGAATCAGTGACCAAGGCCAGTTTGAAACAAATGAAAAACAAAAAAAAAAAAAGAGGTTAAAAAGAAACAAACGAATAAATGAAACCTAATTGAAACACTCCTGTAATTCTCGTTTCATTAGAAGGCCCCATTATTCGATGCCTCGATGGACTGTTTGGGTGCAAAAAGGCCAATAAACGAGCCACATCCTTATTCGCGGAACCAGCGACATTTCTAAGAAAACCAGCAGAAAGAGCCAGGAAAAATCGGAACCGGGCGAAATCAGTCTAAAATTTTACCAGATCCTCCAAAAGAACATCATCTCCAGTTTCCCGCCACTACATGAACATCGGCCCGGCGCTAGAAATTGCCGCAATTGCCTCGTGCTTTCTTGACTTCGATCGCGGTTGCAGGTGAGTTTGCACCCATTTTTAGGCCACTTGGACCGAGGAAGCACGACGCTGGGGTTTTTGCTCCAAAACGGCAACCCACGCCGGGGGCCGCTTTCCCCTGCCATAGGAACTGGTAGATTCAAACGCCCTCGCTTTTCACCTCTTTTTCTCCTCCACCGTTCCTTCGGGGCTTGCTGGAATCAAGAAATGTCGCGATTTCTTGTTTCTCATGGCGTTTCTTTTGGCGATCCCCGGGGCAGGAATTTTTGGCCGTGGTGCACGGGTTTTTCGATTTTTCCGGCCCCCAGGTGCCAAACGGGGCTTTTCCGGCCCTGTCGCTTTGATCCCAGCCCGCAATGGCCTTTCCCGTGGCCACTAAGCCAGTTGGTGGAGCAGCTGTGGCCGGGGTTGTTCTGACGTGGCCTGCACACAGCCTCAACGAGTGTTTTTCCTGGCCAATAGGACGCGCGCGTTCGCAGCAGAGCCCGAAAACAGCCGGCCGGTCACGTGAGTGGACGCGACATTAGGCTTTTTTTTTCACTATCAACGTTGCAAAAAAAAAAAAAATTTGGCGGCCGCGAATTGTTATATAAACGACGTCCACCCCCCTTGGAAATTTTCCCTTTTTTTTTCTTCTCTAGATTTGTTTCTCGGCAATAATCTATTCATTAGTTCAAAATGGCCATCCAAGACAACTCTTTTTTGATTGACTTTTTGATGGGTGGTGTCTCCGCCGCCGTCTCTAAGACCGCTGCTGCTCCAATTGAGAGAGTCAAGTTGTTGATTCAGAACCAGGAGGAGATGCTTAAGCAGGGCCGTTTGTCCCACAAGTACACCGGTATCATCGACTGTTTCAAGAGAACCGCCGCTGACGAGGGTGTCGTTTCCTTGTGGAGAGGTAACACCGCTAACGTTATCAGATACTTCCCAACTCAGGCCTTGAACTTCGCTTTCAAGGACAAGTTCAAGAAGATGTTCGGTTACAAGAAGGAGGAGGGCTACGCCAAGTGGATGGCCGGTAACTTGGCCTCCGGTGGTCTTGCCGGTGCCACCTCTTTGGCTTTCGTCTACTCTTTGGACTACGCCAGAACCAGATTGGCTAACGACGCCAAGTCCACCAAGGGCGGTGGAGAGAGACAGTTCAACGGTTTGTTGGACGTCTACAAGAAGACTTTGGCTACTGACGGTATTGCCGGTTTGTACAGAGGTTTCGGTCCATCTGTTGTTGGTATCATTGTCTACAGAGGTCTTTACTTCGGTATGTACGACTCCTTGAAGCCAGTTGTCCTTGTTGGTCCATTGGAGGGTTCTTTCATTGCTTCTTTCTTGTTGGGTTGGGGTGTTACCACCGGTGCCGGTGCTGCTTCTTACCCATTGGACACCATCAGAAGAAGAATGATGATGACCTCTGGTGCTGCCGTTAAGTACAACGGTGCCTTCGACTGTTTCAAGAAGGTTGTTGCCCAGGAGGGTGTTGCCTCTTTGTTCAAGGGTTGCGGTGCTAACATCTTGAGAGGTGTTGCCGGTGCTGGTGTCATCTCCTTGTACGACCAGTTGCAGGTTATCTTGTTCGGTAAGAAGTTCTAAGCTCACCCTCCCGTGTCTTTAGAATAAATTATTGAGAACATTGCATTTGGCTCTTATGTATATAAAGTTTAGTTCAATGTGATGTGTTGTACCAATTGCTTTCCACTCGTAGAGGTTACAAGCTTCGTTCTTATTGGCTTGTGATGTGCCCCGCACGTGATTTTTTCACTACCGTGTTTGTCTGCCTGGCGTCTATGTGTGGAGAACGACATTTGTGCTCGTTGTTTACGTCTTTGGAGGCACGGCGGAAAAAAACATAAATGCTTGGGGAAATTCCCGACGTGATTTAGAGGGTCACGTGATTGGTCACGTGAATTTGCAACCACCAGATAATGATTTCTCCGATTTTATACCTCTACATTGCGGTCAGGGCGCTACGGATTATTCAGAAATCATACTATTAGTGTTCCCGGCGAATAATGTACCAGCAGAAACACAAGGGTAGGACCCAGGGCACACCACCAAAGTACCCTTGGCCCTACCAGTGTGTTGCAAACTGATATCCCCCAAGATTCACCAGCAGACACATATAAAGCGATTTGTGGCTCGAAACAAACAAAACTTTTCATGAGGAAGACCTCTCGAAGTTCAAGTACAACAAGTCATAGGCACCTTTCAAGTCGTAAGTCACCTTCTCCTGTTTAGCATAGCCCAATTTGGCCACAGCGTTAGTACACGAGGCCAATTGAGAGAAACAGGCCGCTTCCTTGGGCGACTTTTCGTTGACCAAAGTCATGGAGAACTTGCCTGGGTGGAAAATACGCAAAACACGAACCAACACATCCACAATGCCCACAGGCGACGTGGCCAGAAAGGGGTAGTTGGTCTCGAACGATGCATAGGACCAGCCCAGCTCGGGTGTGATGTGCAACGTGTAGTAGTAGCCTGTGCCGTTTTTCAGACACACCGAGTTGGACGAGTATCCACAGGGCAGAAACGCAAAGGCGTCATGAGCAAATTCCCACTTGTCGTCCTCCTCATCAGAAAGCTCCATATTCTCGCTCATTTGTGGCAGTGGCATATGAAAAGGCGAGGTGACGGCTGGAGCGTAGTTTCCATGAGGATGGGCATTGGAGGCCGGCAAAAACAAGTTCTCGAGGCCCGTGTCACGCATGGTTTCCAAGCCCTGGTCGTGGCCCAAGTCGTGTTCTTCTTCGTCGCTCGAATGGGTCACTACGGAGTCGGGGCCTGGTTCTCTCGAGGTGACAAAAGAACGGGCTCTTTGCGGGTCCAACTGGGTCATCAAGATCTCGAAGGTCTGGTCTTTTCCGCCCATAGGCAGGCTTTTTTGGCGACCGCCCATGTACAAGTACCAGTGGTCGTCGGAGGTGAAGTCTCCGACTACATAGGACTTGCCCTTGACAAAGTGGGTGTTGAGCAACTGAACCTCGTTTTTCCAGTCTGTGTGGACGTGCTTCTGCTTTTCGGGAAACATGAACAGACGGCGGGAGTAGAAGACCTGGTGGGCGTCCTTGGAGGAGATCTCATACTGCAACTCTTCTCTGGCCACCTCAAACAAGAGATCAAGGCAGGCCAACGTGGTGGTGGTGCCGCACGTCTTGAGCACGATTTTATGAGGAAAAACAAAAAGCGACAGCTCCAGAAGAAGGTAGGCATCGACGTCTCTGGACAGTTTCACCGAGAGCACCTTGCAATTGACCAAATCCAACACACTGACCCATTTAGGCAAGGGCACGCGGCGGAGGCCGTTGCTCTTGGGAGCGTCTTCGGCAGAGGGCCAGAACCAGACCTCAAGGAGCTTTTCCGGACCTTCAAAGGCGAACGTGGAGTCTAAATTCGCAGAAAGTACATGGTCAACGTAGTCTTCGTGGACAACCATAACAAACGCCCGGGAGTGAGAGGGCGTGAAGTAGACGGGTCACAGAGGGTGACTTTCGAGTGCAGTTGTACGGTTGTACGGCTAATTGGCGAGTCTTTGAGCGTGCTTTGCTAGTTCAGCAAATGAGCAAAAGGCTGATTTTCAGGCAGAGCACCGGCACAAGAGCGATTGGGAGATCAAAGACCGACGTAGACGAGCTTCAGTGTGGTTCACCCAGTTCAGTGCTTTCTGTTATGCTGGGGTGATGTGCTTACCGTGTCAAAGCTCTCGATTGGCTGTGGTCGGCGGGACAGTAAAAAAACTTGGGGTCTTTCACTAGCGGCGGAAGGGGGAGGGTCGACAACCGGTAGTGAAGAGAGGGTGGCGGTGGAGGCAGAACTCGGGTGTTATCCGGGTTCGACGGTCTGGTTATACAAGAAGGTTAGGCTCGATCGTGAGGGTTTCTTGGGCATAAACCGGCAGGGGTTTCTTAGGGGTTCAAGGGACGCTGTCTTTGGGATGGGGACAGCGAAAACTCAAAAAATCGGGAAAAAAGCGTTTTTTCTTCGAAAGAAGATGGAGGTGGTGGTTGCTCTGGAGCAAATTTTCACTCCTGCAGTGAGCCAGCCAAGCAAGAAAGAGGTGGGGAGGACGTTTTCGATGGGTTTCGATTCTCAGAGGTTGATGTTTGGGGGGAGTTTTTGGGGCGGTTTGGAGTAACTTTTTTTTTGTTTTGGCTTTGCTACGGTTTCGGTGGTTTGTCCACCGGGTGTGACTCAGAACGGCTGCGGAAACCTGGGGAAATGCTGTGCGTAGGAGTAATAGGAGATACAGTGACCGGGCTTTGGGGTCAGGAATTTGACCAGGCATTTTGAGAATACTAGGCATTTTGAGAGGAAAAGGTGGGTTTTTATAGATTTTGGGGTCTGTGGGGCGATGTGGTTGGATTATGGGAACTTGGGGCGTATCAGATCTGGATTAGATAAGCAAGCCAGGTATGCATTCTGCCTTCAAACTGATTGGCAGGGTACGTAGTAAAACTTTGGAATTTATTATATCATGGCTTCAAACTTCATTGAATGGTCTCTTAGTGGCCTTTCTCTCTCGCTCGAGGTTGCCCTTTGTTCACTTTGAACGGCATTCCAGAGTACTATGTATCGCCAGAGCTCGAGCTATCGTTGCAAGTGTTTTTCATTTAAGAGGCTGCCTTCAAATAGGGCTACCTAAGAAGGATTCGCTCAATTTTATAAATTTGAAGGGTTTGCGTGGGTTGTTTTAAGCACTGATACGGCCTACAAGTCTAGGAGCTTTGGATTGGGAAATGGGGTCTGCCGAGCGTCCCGAAAACATCTAAGTTTACATAAACTTAGAAAACGATGTTAAAATGCCAGCTTTCGTCCCCGGACATTTCTGATCCGTATCCTAAAGGTACATCAAAATCGAAATAGCCTTGAGAGGCGCAGTCAGGTGGGCTCATGTAGAAACAATCAATACGACGAGAACTCTGCTTCTATACTTTTGTAGAAATTAATTTTGTAGACTTTAACTGTGTTTGTGCGTCTGAGGGCCTCCAAGGTACAATTTTTTGGGCTTACAGGGGTTGTTCTACTCTATTCGTCCGGTTTAGCTAGAGAAGTGTTCTGAAAAAACAATAGAGCAGAGGTGTAGTGGATTCCGTAGCAAACTAATCCCTCAGGACTTAAATCACCTTCACGGTGAGGATCATGGTTGTGAGGGATTTGGGTAAAGAGGGTTGGAAGCGAAGAATGAATATCGAGAAATTGGAGGTCGAAGAACTTCCTACCCATAGATTACAACTGGTAGACCAGTGAGAGCACTTTTTCAGATTTGCTTGAATGACACTTTTTCCCTCAGCACATTCAAATTTGACGCCACTGCTAGCAAAATCGATACTTTTGAGCCTTAGGAAATATTGAATCAGAATTACCAGGCACCTCACAGTCTCCAGATAGTCACTACTTCCAGGCGCTTACGGTGGTAAAGTGGTTATTCTCGATCTCCACATAAACAAGTTATTTCATCGCCACATGATTAACTAAAGGCTTTCTTAAAACAACCCTCAAATCAGATCCACCGCTGCCTCTTACCTCATATCCTGGTACCTCGAGTTTCCAGCATAGCAGTCAAAATTTCACAACCAATCAAATTTTAATCTCTCATGGAAACAGATAAAAGAACAGGCTTCGAAAATGCAAGTCCACACCCTCAATGTCCTTCAAAGTCTAGGGACCCTTACCTTTCAGGACCCACCATATGCTCTCACCTACCCTTCCTTACACAAGCCCAACGCTGAAGTTTCCTTATTTATTATTTTTTTTTTTTTTCATCCTCTTTCAAAGATCTGCCTTCCCCAAAATCCCACTAAATTCAAAACCCCTACCCCAGATCCTCCTCCTGGAAACTCCGACCTGAGACATGCGTATGCCGTATTCTCATCACCCAACTACATGCTCTTCACCTTCGACGAAGACCCTGAACCACCCGACCCTGCAGGAATCCCAATCCCCCAAAACGGCAAAGACGCCCTGCTTCTCCAGCCGCTGCTGGTGGGCTCCTTGCTGCTGTCTTTGAACCGGGCAGAAAATGCAAAACCTGGCTCCTTCAAACAAGGCAGTTTCCAGGAACTCCACAGCGGTATTGGCCGGGCACGGCGCCGTTCGTCGGTGTACAGGCGTCTTTCGGTTCGGCTGGTCGGATCTTCGGCTGGTATTCCGATTCCCGTCGGTTACAGCGACGAAAACGGGAAAAAGAGCCTTGGTGACTTTGTTCCTTTGAGAGTACTAGGCCAGGGCGCCTACGGCAAGGTGCATCTTGTCAAGGACCGGCAGAACGGGCGGCTTTATGCACAGAAACAGATCAGAAAACCCCAGATCGATCTTCACGAGGAAAACCAGCAAAATGGCGCCCATGTGAGCCACATCCATCGGACCCTAGCAGAAAGACAGATCCTCACGCTGGTCACCCACCACAGGAACATCGTCAAGTTGTTCTACGCGTTGCAGGACCAGGACCGGTTCTACCTCCTTTTGGAGTACATTCCAGGCGGCGAGTTGTTCTACCATTTGACGCTGGGCAACGCTTTGGGAAATGTGTTTCGAGAGGACCACGTGGCGTTCTACGCCGCCGAAATGGCCTTGGGGCTCCGCCACTTGCACCTGTTGGGCATTGTGTACCGGGATTTGAAGCCGGAGAACTGTTTGCTCAATGCTGCTGGTCATTTGGTGCTTACGGACTTTGGACTCTCCAAAGCCATTTCCAACGACGACGACAGCGCCTGTCGCTCGATTATCGGCACTCCCGAATACATGGCACCTGAAACAATCAAGGGCGAAGAGTATGACTATGCCGTGGACTGGTGGCTGCTTGGATGTGTGATTTACGATATGATGACGGGAAAAGCGCCTTTTACGGGGAAACTGCACGACGTGATCACGAAAAAGATCCTCCTGGCGAAACTCAGCTTGCCCTTCTACCTCTCGCTCGACGCCAAGGACTTGTTGAACAAGCTTCTCCAGAAAAAGCCCGAGAAGCGGTTCCAGGTGAACAGCAAGTGGGAAACATTCCAGAACCACCGTTTCTTCCGCAAGATCGACTGGCAGGCGCTTGCCACCCAGGACGAGTCGGTGGTGCCGCCTATTGTGCCTACGATTTCTGACCCAGAAATGGCAGAGAACTTTTCCGAGGAGTTCACTTCAATGAAGGTGAGCGACTACGAGGTGGCTACTGCTCAGGCTACCGCTACCAGGAACACACAGGAGCTTTTTCAGGGCTTCAGCTTTGCTGCCAGCGGCAGCTACATAGACAAGTTTGGACAACTTCGGATGCGGGACAAC
>PPOB02000020.1:0-136452 GCA_003708405.2 Candidozyma heveicola
GAAGTCTGGTTCGTCTCCAGTAAGGGGCTTGAGTTGTAGAAATAGCTTCCCTTCTTTGAGATTCCACCGGTAAATTTCTGAGGATAGCATAATAATTGGAGGCTAACGCGTCTTTCTCACTTTGAGCAGTATCCCTGCTACTGTCCAACATTTGGCTGTTACAAAGCTTGTGTATCAATAATACCTATTTAAGTCTTTTATTTGTCTTTTTTTGTTTCTTTTTATTATTTCTTCATTTATTCATCATCACTAACAACTTCACACTTTATGCCACACACACTACCTGGTAGTCTCCTGTCCTCTATTTCATTCAAGTCAATTTCATTGATAGTTCCGTCGTCAATAGCCCTGTATGCTAAGCCGCTGTGCCCCAACCTATATAGTTTAGCTGCCTTACGGTAGTGAGTGCTGCTGTTGTAGCCATCCAAATATGTCACTGATATCCCTTGCTATGCCGGTGTAAGTACTGGCTAATGTCGGGTCTGTGTACTTCTTCAATTCGGGAGCATCAGCGCGGTACCTCATCACCATTTTACTGTCATATATTTGCCACAACCTATCGTCAACATAGTCAGACATACCATACAACTCTAAAAAGGCAATCATGTTGTTATCAATACCGCTAGGTAGCATGTCATATTTCTCCTGGTAGTTTGCATACGGATACTTTGTACTCCCACCGTCAGTGATTGCATTCGTGGCCATAATTGTTGTCAATAATATGACAATAATGTGAATCACAGGTACGACCGATTCCAAATTCCTCGTATTGCTTAGTGCAATCGGGCGGGGTTGAAACTAGAAAGAAAGGATTTGCGGCGGGGGATGTTGCGGAAACTGGCGGGCTCCCGCGCCTACTTATATACTTGGCTGTGGGTCGCCGCACTGCACTCTGCCCCGCTAACACCACAGAGTGAAGAGATGAGAAGAAACCTGAAATTAGAGAGATCGCGTTCTTTGCTTTTTTGCTGAGAAATTGCTGTATGCTGCCTTACTCATGGCCTGTTTCAAAATCTCAGACTCGCTCACATTTCAACGAGCGTATGAGTGTTGCAAAATGCAATTAAAGAGATTCTCAGAGAAATACCATAAGTTAGTTCAATACCCAAGCTTCGCATATGATGTAAGTCTCTTGCGATAATGGGTGTCATTGTGGAATGGTCAATCTCAGAATTGCTCACTTCATCCGCTGAGGGCAGACAACAGGACTCATGGCTAACTCAAAAGCCCCTTATCAAGTTATTGCCAATTAGCTTTGCAAGTGTCTTTCATGGCGCCGTCTGAACTGAGGTGTGCTTTGAAATCTCAAAATTGCTGATAGCACAATCACTAGCTTTCTCAATGGTGGTCCAGATGGAGGTGTAAGTGGTCCAAGGACAAGGAAACAGACTTTGAGCTTCCTATCACACACTCCCATGCAAGTCACACACTCACATGCAAGGCGCAGAAGTTGACATGTTTGTGTGCAATATTGCATATCGGGGCGCATGAGCGTTTGACACATGCCTTACTTGCGAAAGACCCTACAGGTTATTAATTCAATGTGTTCCTATTGAGGTGAAGCCGCTTAAATTGAGTGGCCAGACAGCTGTGCGGCGTGCGGCACCTCCTCCAATGTATTTGACAGATTGTAAATGCCTTCACAGCCCCCCATTGACTTCTCAAATCGCATCACTTTCAGTAATGTAGTTGTCATATTTCAATCAACAATTGAGTTAAAGAAATGGCCAATCAAAGCGTTGAAACCGCTTCCGGCTCTGAAGAATATCAATGCAGCTTTTCTGTAGCAACCAATGGCAAAAAATTCCGCACTAAGACGCAATAAGAGGCGATAAGATGTATTATACTTTGCAACATGATAGTGATGTTTTACTCTAGTACGTTCGAAGCACATAGAAGGCGCTTAACCTCTCAATTCAGCTAGTTTAATGTTCTGGTTGCGTTTCCGTATACTGCTTCTTTTCCTAGCTAATAGTTTTTAATAAATTGTTAGTGTGCCTCATGCGGCATATCCTGCAAGACATATTATAAGTACCCCTCCGCAACCCTCTCCGTCTTCACGCCCAACCATGTTTCTTTCATTTCATGAATCACTTAACAATATTGAGTCCTATGCTATTTGGTCAAGTAACCCTGAGGTATGGCTCTACGATTATCTAGTTGAGAATTCCACAGGCACATATGCTGTGTCTGATGCTTATTATGAGAACAACACATTTGCAGGTACATGGCTGAGCATTGTCGGTGACGAATGGAAAACTTTGAAGAATTCTTGGAACGATCTCAATGCTGATAGTTATGCTTCGAGGGAAGATGCTATTAGCTACATACGGGAAGTTTTTGATCCAGATACATTTACCGAAACAACCTCCACATCAGGTGAAGTCTTGGAATTATTGTGACCCAATGCAGTAAATGGGGCCAGACAATCCGATAGCATATCAGAGGCTCAAGATATTTGTGCTTTTCTTTCAAGTGGATTTGTGAGTCAAGTTATAAGAAATTCCGTGAATATGAGCAAACCTGTATTGAAACCAGGTATTTAAACCAGTGACTGGATAGATTTATCTTATCTCTGCTCATTTCTGGAGGCACAATCACCAGACTGAACCGCGTACCACAAACAGGTGAGCAATTTTTCAAAAATCTCTTGCATACCGCAAAAATAAAGTAACCGAGCTGTCAACTAATTTCGAAGTTCAAAAAAGTATAACGAGGCTTTTAGCATATTGTCTTGAACTGAAATCTCTATTCTATAACGAAAAGTTAATTTAGTCTTTGTCAAAGGAAGGCAAGATCGCCTGGAGCCGCATCTATAGATAGATTTCAAGTACAGGACCAGACTTGACAGCTTTCGGCAGATTTGTTCTTCTGTATGCGCAGTGGAAGTACTCTAGGCTAGAAGGCTATGAAGACGTTGTATCTAGCGAAATTTGATAGATACAAGAGGAGGCAAAGTTCATTTTGAATGACGCGTCTTACAACACTGATGTCATTCGCCGTACATGTATACTCATACTTTTGAACTCGAAAGTGAGAGTAATCCCCGTGGGATCTTTATAATCACTTCTTCTCTGCGAAGCGATTCTTGATAATGAGCTTATTAATTTGAGAGTGATGGATATTTTGCTGAGAAGCAAGAACTACGAAGGGGAGCAGATGATCAAAAGGTAGATCCCTCCTAGGTCTTTTTTTGATTTTTTCACCTTTCTAGATGATTTTAGACTCTTAAAAGTTATCAAAATGATTGTCAAAAAATTCTTGATTAGTGGCTAATTTCAAGACCACGGGTACTCATTGTGTGAATCATTTGCGAAATTGGGATAAAAACAGAAATGAGCTTTACAAAAACGTCTTTAAAATTCAGAATCTCGATAGAATTAGCAGAGACCAGTAATGATGGCTTTAATAATTATTTGTCAACCGTTTCTAGGTAAAGCAAACACCCTTTTTTACGAAATGGCCCAAATTCAAGGCCAAAATTGCGAGGGTAAGGTGCTGAGACCCCCTGATGATTGTCAGTGCGCCTTGGTTCCTTCCCAAGTGTATCAATCTTCCCTAAACCACCTTCTGGTGATTATGTTTATAATGAGTTTATCGTTGATAAACCACCTTTTCAGAGGACCTATGTTCGTCCAAGTGATCGGAATTGTTCACAAGCTCACAAATATAAATGGCATATACTGACAATTATTTCCACACAATTTGGCTTCAAATTTCCATGAAAATGATGAGATATCTCAAAATTACTCAATTTTATAACCCAGAAACCCCCTGAATGCAACCCCGCGTGAGGAGTTGCTCACAAAAATGATGATGATTTTACTGATGTATACCGGACCTATGGTCGAATCTTCATATTCAAATTAAGATATGATGTGACAATTATAATTGAACTTTGGCAAATTCAACAGCGGCTCAGAGACTTTCTGGCTTGAGAGGTTCTTTTAGAGGAGAGTCGCGTTCCTTCGGGTTCACTCAGCTTCTGTTGACAAACATTGAGGGGTTTACTATGTAGTTAGCTATATAGGTTTTGTTGGAGGGGATTTATTCTCTCTGGCGTCCTCTTAATTGATAATCGAAAAAAAAAAAAAAAAAACCGTTCTTCTATTTTAACTTTTGTCTCCAAGTTTGGTTCCTGAGATATGACGTGGTGCAAGAACTGCGATTTTCATACCCACTCAACCCCTTACAGAAGAGAAAGACAGAAAAAAAAAAAAGAGTATTTTGAAAGAGTATTTTTAGTCTCAAAAGTCCTAGAGCTTATTTTAATTGATTAGTCTGAAGGGTGACTTGAAACGCAAACTTGTAGAAAAACAAATGCTGAGATACGACAATTGAAGAAATCCAAGTGACGCGCTCTTAATGTATCAATAGATTCCTTAGCATGCACTGATTAGCTTCGTGATCAGTAAAAAAGTTTGGACGCTTGTAGGCAAGTTTGATTGTTGTCGCTGTGCTTCTGTAGTCCACTGCACTTTGAAAGTTCGATACCATGCTGAGATCATATAGGTTCTAGAGTAAAAGCTCACAGAAATGCTTTTGCCTGAAGTATTTGAGTTACTATTTCAAATGACCCCATGTTTACTTGTGGGCAAGTCTGCGCCTGGGGCTAAATATCCACATTATAAAATTATTTCAGAATTTCTAGACTTTTCAGCGAAATCACTCCATGGGTAACTTGGACAGCTTTAATTTCTTATTTATTTTGATATCAAAGGGAATCTGAAAGGGAACATCAGGCTTGACCTAGGCTTGAGATTCAGGAGAGCAAAAGCCAACGAGACTGACACAAGTTGCCGGTCTTCAAAATAACCAGAGTAAAATCTCTTGAAGCTACAGTCAGAACAAAACTTCCCAGGAGGCGCAAAAGCATTCTCTTTGGCACAATGTACGTTATCACTACCGGGATGATCTCTAAGTGCAAAAGGACTAGTTTGACGACGGAAAGTGTTAGAAGCTTTAGCTTGAGCTATGATTTCACTAGCGATGTCACAATAGTTTGTCGATGCGTTTTAAACAGGAGAATGGTCGCTATATTGGGTGGCATTGATAAACTCACTTGCAGAAGCTAATGTTACATTACTGTCTGAAGTTGTCACGAGAAATAAAGCATTCATACCCATCTTGGGTAGATAGCCATATATATAAGGTGACCCTGGTCGCCGAGCATTAATACGAAGACCATACATATGTATGTAGCGTATTTGGTTGTCGTCTAGATTTGTTGTCAAAGTAACGTTAGTCCCATCTCTTTTCAAAACTTGCGCATAATTTGCATAGGCTGAATTGATGGTTAGTATGATGAATATTAGTGTTCTTAACATTCTAGAATTTGAAGTTGTGTTTAGCAAAGATATTAAGTGTTTTTGTCAACGATGCGCTAAGTGCTTCCGGGCGGGTACTGTTTGAATTAAAAAAGAGGGGATCAAGGTGTGGGGGAGGGGCAATGGCCTGCCGGGGCACCCGCGCCCTCTTATACCCCACTGACGATATCTTACCAAAGGGGAGTGTTGAAGTTGTGTGAAGGATTGACACATGCGGTAGAAGAGCTGGTGTATTTTGCGGAGAAAAGCATGATTCTTTCAGATGGGAGAACTCGATCCGACCCAATACTGAGGGGCACCCGCGCCCTCTTATACTCCTGCCAGCAGGGGCGACAAATGCTGCGCATGGCGGGGCACATGAGGCGGGGCCGCGTCGGCTTTGGCCCCAGTCGCCCGTTCTCACCACATAAAAATTCATGTTAAAACGACTAATGGGTCCGTGTTCTCCGCTTCGGTTGCCCCGTTTCACGTGGTTTCGCCTCCATAGCAACCAGCTGACCTTGATCCTTAGCTGTATTCCGCAAAGCTCAAACCCACCCCACAAACACCACCTTGGTATCTCCAACAAAGTAAAAGGCAAGCGTGTCGTTTTCTTGCTCCGAGTATATTTGCCACGGGCCTTCATGACTCTTCTTTCTCCAGGCAGCTAAAACGGCCAACTTTTTGGAACTGAAAACAATCATTCCTGTAGCATCATCGGGCCTATCAAAGTATTCACCCCGGCTCTCCACGTTCTTTACTTCAAACAAGTTGCTCAAATCCAACTCGTCTATGGATTTGGGGAACAGCTTCTCTTTCCACCAAAGAGCGAAAATTCCCAATTCTGAATCTTTTTGATTCGACAAAGTATAAGATTCGGCAATGGTGTACATCTTTGAAAGATATGGGCTAATGAGAAGGGATTAACGTTTGGGATTTTGGAGTTTTATTGTTGAGCGGTACTATGGTCTTAATATAAACAATAAGCCTCGCGCCACCCTAACCAAAACAAGACAACTTCTCATCAGTTGCATATGCGATACAGGACTTTGTGTCAAGACCGCGCCTCAAGAGCTTAGATAGCATGGAGATTCATTGATTGCTGTGTGGAACCTTGTGACGACAAACATTTGTCTCATGCAATATGAATTGTTAATAGTAAGGGAAGCTAAGAATTAGTTTAGGAGAAAAAGGAACACTTAGGTTGTTGTCAAGGTGCTTATGCAGGCGTGAATGATTGGTCCAGCTTGTTTAGAAACATGTAAAGGTCAATTTGCGCTTTTAAGTTAAAGCGCGCATGGAAGGTAGCTGTGGCTCACGATTGCACATGAATTACATAGATCTATTCGGTGGAAGTAGTGGCATAAGCCCCACACCTAGTTTGTATGATCGGATGGGTGCTCCACTCATCATCAATGAACAAAAGCTAGAGAAAACAAGTATTATAGGCTCCTGGAGACAATTTCAATTTAGGTAAGCCAGTAAAAACGCAAGCTTCTACTTGTTTTGGCAACAAAGTAGCTTTGCATGAGGGTCACCTAAAACTGCAAGCTACATCCCCATACTAGCTATCGTGCAGACATGTCTACCTATTACGCTGCAAAACATCCAATTCCGCCAAAACGAGCTGACTGTTTCCCAGATAGAGCCCATAGGTGTTAAAATGTCTGCATAGTGGAGACCATATCCGCTGACTGGAATGCTCGTGACGGTTGCATTGATTGCGTCGCTAGAGATAAACCAGCCGTTGTTGCGGATGGCAATTCTTCTCAAGAAGATCGTCCTTAGCAGGACTTTTAAAGAGGGGGACCAGGTATTGGTTAAGTTTAACCACTTGTAGGGTAAAGAGGTCCTGTAGGATGTATCAAGGTGCTCTTTCCACAGTTGTACGATGGTTACTAAATTTGCATATTTTTGACTCCGAGAACAATAAATTCTGAGAGAAGTTTTACTTATGAAGTCTTGTTTATCAGCACAGTGACCATTTCAGATTTCCTCATTCAAGACACGAAACAAGAGGTGCATTATATTTTCTGAGATCTGAGTTATTTTCTTTGAACCCGCAGTTGACATATACATCTCGATAATTCACGTAGGACACAAAGGCGCCTTCCCGCTTTCCGTTTAACAAATACCCTGACTTCACTTATATGCTTCATATGAGGGCCCGTTCAGTTCCAGGATCTGTGTTGCTCACGCGTGGTCCCGAGCTCGCTTCCAGTTGATGCATGCACCATAATAAGCCTCCAGTCATTTGGCGTGTGTCTCAAAAGCACCTTATGCTTATAAAAAAAAGGAGTCAGCGTCCGAGTTGTTCTTATGAGGAATTCCTTCCAAACTAAGCTCCTTTTTCTTACCCTCCTTTTTGTTCTTCGACTAAATCCCTCACGACACGTCATCTATCTACAAGCGGGGCGGGTCTTGCAGGGTGATCTACTTCTAAGCAGCTTGTGTGAGCTTATGCACTGCCTCTTAAAAGGGTAAAAGATGCCTTTATATTGCTAACTTCCCAGGTGCCACATACTACGGTGGCACTGTTTTCGAGCCACACGGTGTTTTTGGGTCTCTGTTCCACTATCTGATCCAAGCGTCTTGTCCGGTCACTGCGGCTTATGGAAATTTGTTTGTGGTATTGTCCAAAGCGAGCAACCGATGGAAAATCTACCGAGCTCGTACTCTTAGATGGGAATCGATAAGGTTTCTGTAATTCCCGTGACAAGTTGTCACTGAAAGGGGGGCGGTATCCAATACGTTTGAACCTTTCATGAAACAATTCCAACCCTATTCTGTTTGAAAGTAGCAAGCTCTCAGTGTTTAGGAATTATTGCGGCAATGTTCTGATTGTTTTCCAAATTGGGAATTCTGGATCATTTTGACACATTTTTTTCACGGAACCGTATTCGCTTAGGCGGACAAAATTACTCATTCGTCTCTAAGTAGCACAATCATATGCAGTTAAAGGTGGATTTCTAAGTGAGACCCGTTTTAGACCGCCGTGCAGCAAACGCCGACCATAATAAAACACGTTACTCCTGATTCAAAGCATTCTTCCGACGCCGATATGACGCAGGCTGACGGTATACATAAAGTAGGCAGTTTTCGTGCTGTCAAATTTACAAATGAATTTGCGACTTGCAACTGTGGTTCAATGCCCTACTTACGACATCACCTTTACTGTGGACCCTGATCGTGAAGATTTCCAGTGTGAAGCTGTTCTCGACTTGGAAGGTCTTGAAGACTGCGATAATATTCAATTGAATGCCCTGAACTTAATCATCAATGGGGCAAAACTCAATGACACTTCCGTGCAATATTCTGTTGACAAAGAGAATCAGACTTTGAAGATCCACCATGCTTTGAAGGCTGGCGAGAAAGCAAAGCTTTCATTTCTGTGCGCCGGACAATGCAGTAAAGATATGTACGGGATTTATAGGTCCTCTTACGAGGATTTTGGTGACGAGGAGAATGAACCCCAGTCTAGTCCAGACGATGATGGGGCTGTCTCCACGAATGATGATCTTGTACCTACCTCGGAATTGCAGCTACTTGACTTGTCGAAAGAAAAGACACCCACTTCTTCTGAAGAGAAATTCCTAATTTCGACTCAGTTTGAACCCATTGGTGCCCGGAGAGCTTTTCCTTGCATCGACGATCCAGCCAGAAAGTCCCATTTCACAGTTACGTTGGTTCACCCTTCAGAACATACCGCTTTGCTGAACTGCCCCGTTCTGCAGCTGACGAAGATTGATGTATACTGGCTGCGAACTAAGTTCGAAAGGTCCCCCCTAATGTCAACATATTTAGTGGCTTTTGTGGTAGGGGAACTCGAGAGCTTGAAAAGCGAGACACTTCCGATCACCGCTTGGACTGTTCCTGGAGGAGCAGAGGAGGCAGGCTTTGCGCTTGATGTAGCAGAGAAATGCTTTCCTCTATTCGAGGATCTCTTCGACTTCAAGTATCCTTTGGCGAAACTAGATTTGGTCGCCATTCCCAACTTTGCCAAGAGCGCAATGGAGAACTTTGGGCTTATCACTTTCAAAGAATCCGACTTTTTGGTCGGAGGCAATCCGTCAAAGTTTTTGAAGAGCACCGTGTTCGAAACAGTGTCTCACGAGGTTTCTCATCAGTGGTTTGGAAACTTGGTTACTATGGACTTTTGGGACGACCTCTGGCTTAATGAGGGTTTTGCTACCTGGTTGCTGTGGTATGCCATGGACCACTTTCACCCAGACTGGAATGTGTGGGAAGACTACATTGTCTACACGCTTCTGACGGCATTCACAATTGACAGCAGAGTCTCATCACATTCGATAAACATGTCGATCGAGACCTTGGCAGACATAGAGCAAGCTGGCGATGAAATCACGTATCAAAAGGGCTGTGCCCTCGTCGTTATGCTTTTTGATTTCCTAGGCAAGGACGCTTTTTTTGGTGGTCTCAAGCAGTATATTAGTTCCTATGCGTGGGCCAATGCTAAGGCTGCCGACCTTTGGCAGAGCTTCGCTTCCTATACTGGGCTTAATATTGGCGCCATAATGCATTGTTGGGTAACAAGGCCCGGTTTCCCAATTGTGGAAGTTGAGGAGTTAGAATCTAATAACTTGAAGCTCACGCAGAAAAGGTTTCTTCCAACTGGTGATAGCAGAAACGACGAACCCTACTTGATCCCTTTGACAATTGCTACCACCAAAGAAACTTTCAAAACCGTGTTCAAAACCTCCACAATTGAAATATCAATACCTGAAGGGCCATACTTCATCAACCCCTCGCACCATGGTTATTATGTTACATCCTACTCTGCTGAAAGATGGTCCAAGCTTCTGAAAGGTAAGTTGTCGAGAGTTGATCAAATTGGAGCGCTACTAGATTGCGAACTTGCCTCGTTCGATGGGCAGACTCTGGTGGTATCTTTTCTACAGGTTGCAGAGGAATTTGCCAAGCTACAAGATAGTTTCTTGATGAACGCTATTGTGGAGAGCTTTTATGATCTTTTGGATGCCTACCTCTTTGACGAGGCTGTATCAAAAGGAATTGGTCGTTTTGGTGAGATCATTATCAAGGAACACATCCCTACTGTTAAATCCGAGGACGACTCCGATCATGATACCCAGTTTAAAAATGTTGTTTTCCGTCTTGCAGCTTATATAAAAGCCCCCGAAATCGACCAATATTGCGATCAACAGTTTGAAGACTTTATCAATAACCAGAATGAGCTTAACCCAGACGAGGCAGCTATTATATTGAGAAACATCGTACGGAGGAATGGAATGGATATCTGGGACACATTGTGGGACCGGTATCAAAAGGAAACAGACATATACACGAAGGAGGATATTCTTTTCTCCTTGGGCAATTCCTCTGACCCACAAATATTGGACAAATTTTTGAAAATTCTTTTGGAATCTAGCCAAATTGATGCGCAAGATATTGTTTCATCTTTAGCACCAATCAAAAACACTGCTGTTGGTGTTGATTATTTATGGGCGTGGTTGAGAGTTAATTGGGAAGCAGTTGCAACAAAGTTGGAATATGGGTCGGTCGTACACTTGGGTGTTTTCCGTGCATCTACTTCTGGTCTTTGTACAAGAGAACACTACCAACAGCTTGCCGAGTTTTTTGAGGGGAAGGAGGATACGACATTTAAAAGTCCACTTGCCAATGCCCTCGAAAAGATCAAAGGAAGGTATCTTCGGGCACAAAGAAATCGAGAATCTCTTATCGACTGGCTCGGATCGAAAGATCTTTTGGTCAGTAAAAAGGTCGAAGCGTGACAAATTCGCCTGGAATGCAATTCAGTATACGTAAGACTACTTTGTTAATTAATTTCGTGTAGGGTGAAACTTCATCTTCAACCAAACGCTTGGTTGTTCTGTCGATAATAGTATCTAATAGCTGCACGTCAGAAAATAGGCAACACCCACTCTCAAACAAAGTATCATAAAAATAACCAGACCACTGAAGGCTCAGCTCTCGCAGTAGAATAAGTTTATTTGTTGATTCTTAACATGGGGTGCAACTTCCTGAATGTGATTTACAAAGGAAACAACTACCTTATTTGTTCTTCACGGGACGCCTGCTCTTAGACTGAAAAGCAGGATTTGTTCGCTCCATCGCTTTCAGCTTCTTTTGAATGTTGATTTATGAAACTGCGAACCTCGTAGTTGAACTAGCGTCATGTTTTCTTCTTCTTGTTTTTTGCCCTCAAAGTATGAAAACAAAAATTGGACAAATCCGTAAGGTCGACACTCATTCTGTAGGTACTTCGCGATTTCTCGCCAGTCGTACAAATTCTCGTTCTAAAACTGCCAAAAATCAGGCTAACATTAATATGAGCTCAAAAGCTGCTATAAGATCAAATCTGAAGAGGCGAAGGCCTAGAGGTTTTTTTTTTGCAAAACTTACCTGAAGATTTACGGAATATTTGATGTTGGGGCCGCACTTACAATTTTGTCAACGTAGAAAGGAACGCTTTTAGAGAATGGGACCAAAACCTTGAAGATACTTTAATGGTGAGAAAAATAAACCAGCTCAATTCGAAATCAGTCTGAAATGACGCAAAGTAGAAAAACATCTCACACATTTCGTTTGGATATAACGGGGACTTAGACGGCTGAGCAAGTGGCGGGATATCACAAGAAGAATATCTTATCTGAGATAGCGCTCTTAGTTAATCTCTGAATGGCAGCCTCTCATGGCAATTGATTGACAGGTTGGACTAGCATCAGTAGCATAATCGCATAACTAGCGCTGTCACTTTTCAGCTCAGCGTTTTCACCCCAGGTCAATGACACTAGAGTCCATATAAAATCACATTGCTTTTCGATTTCCCTCTTAATTTTCCGTACTCTCATTCAACAATCAAGCGCAAATGGAAATTCACCACCTTGCACATGCTTTCGCAGCCAACCCATATATCAACTACCACCTACTCCTTTAGAGCCACACAAAACTCATGCCAAAGCTTTATTTACTGGCCTACAATGCAATTTCTGCAGTAGCATGGGCCGCTATTCTCGGCCAGACCTTCCTCGACGTGCTCCCAGGCGGATTCTACCAAACTCACGCCTATTCAGATTATCCCCATAAGCTTCTTGTTCGGGTACAAGTGGTCAATGCTATTTTTGAGATCACCCATGCACTCACGGGGCTTGTCCCATCGCCATTATTTTCCTTGTTTCTCCAGTTTTTTGCCAGACTTATTATAACCGTGGGTATCTCGTGGTATGTTCCAGAATCCGCAGGTAACTTCTCCCTTCCCGCGTACGTGGCGCTTTCTGTGGCCTGGTCGGTGACTGAAATCATAAGGTACAGCTTTTACTTCGCTAAGCAACAGGGCAATGTCCCCGAGAAGCTTCAATGGCTTCGGTACCTGGCGTTCATTGTGTTATATCCTTTGGGCGTTATCAGTGAGCCCTGGGTGGTGCATTTGACATTGGACTATGTGCTGGGCTTTTACTACTGGTTTTTGGCCTTGGGAATGTTTTTGTACATCCCTGGCTTCGTGAAGTTGTACGGGTACATGTTGGTTCAACGGAGGAAGAATCTTGGACCGAAGAAGAAGGAGTAAAAAATTCTAAGGCTACTTTTTTCAGAAGAGCTCAATTCACATTTAAGGTTAATATAAGACAGTTATGATTGATGATGGCCCTGCTGGATGATCAAGGCAAGCTGAGGACTCGAGGGATCGAACTTTGGATACCAAGTCTAAAGTTAACCTCAATTAAAAGCATTGAAACATGACTACGAGCATGAATCCTTCGATAAGATGAAGATCTCGGCAAGCCCTACATGGTACTGTAATACTTTCATCCGACTCACGGGAAATGACCTCTTTCACACATATCTTTCATTGAGTCCATCAGATGATAATTCCACAACTCTAAAATACGCCAAAGTTTTCAGTCTAAATTGAACGTCATCGGTCCATGCCTCAATCTCTTGGTGTGATCAATACTCTAAACCAGGAACGCGAAATCCAACAAATTTCATCTACCAACCCCACATGACCACACTCGACGAAAGCCAATTCACCACGGAGCAGTCCAAACACCCTAAAAGGTGGTTGATTGCTTACAATTCCATTTCCTCTTCGCTATGGCTGCTTGTGCTTTTCAACACGCTTTTCCTTGACCGGTTCCTCGGTCCCATCTTGTTGTTCGAGAAGCTGCGTATCTTCCTCATCTTTGTCCAATCGCTTGCATTGATTGAGGTTGTAAACTCTGCTACTGGTGTCGTTAGGTCACCGCTTTTCACCACGGCCTCCCAGGTTGCTTCCCGGTTGTTGATCGTGTTGGGCATTTTCCTCGTTTTGCCTTACTCTCCAGCCAACTACCATTGGGTGTACGTGTCATTGAACGTCTCGTGGGCCGTGACGGAGATTGTGCGTTACTCTTACTACGCCCTGAACTTGAAGGACCCAGAGAATGTGCCTTACGTGCTTACTTGGCTCAGATACACGCTTTTCTATGTCTTGTACCCTGCGGGTGTGGCTTCTGAGGTGTCTATCATTTACCTCAGTCTTGGTGAGGCCGAAAAGGCTGTTGGTTCGTGGTACCGCTATTTCCTTACGGCCATTCTCTTCACCTACCCTCCTGGCTTGTACACCTTGTACACGTACATGATCAAGCAGAGAAAGAAGGTGTTGGGAGGCGGAAAGAAGGCTGACACAGCCAAGGAAACCAAGAAGACAGAGTAATGGTTTTGTTGGGTTAAGAAGGATCTGGGGCTTCCGCCCACAGAATTAGTTGAAAACGTACGATAGAGCATCTGTGGCTGATACGCACGAAAGTATTCTTCTCGTGCCTTTTAGTATCTTCAGTAGCTACAAGAAATTTGCTTCGTCTATCGCTTGAATTAGTTAGATTACATGTAGATGCTTATGCAGTGCCTGGTGGCCTATCCCAACTGTTCGATCCACATTAAAAGATCGTCGATGTAGTCTATCACGGTGTCGCCGTTGACAAAATCATGGGGCTGGTCAGCTTTCTTCTTAGAGCCACCAAACCATGCCAGAAACGAGAACTTGTTCAGCTTGCTATCGACAGCCTGAAGCTTGAATTTCTCGAACACCACCCGGAAAAGCGTCCTCACCTCAACAGGGTCCCGCTGCTGACAGAGCTTTATCAAGGTGTTGGTCACTAAGTATGAAGGAACGTAGTTGTACCAACGCAACTCCCACGCCACAAGCTTCATGATGTGCACAAGCATGGTTTCAAGCGCCATGTAGCCATTCACAAGCTGGTGAACGAAGTCACGGAACATTTTGGCCAGGATACTCTGGACAATAAGCTTGTTGGTGTATGAGTGGTTGTCGAAGACGCAATTAAGCAGGTCAATAGTTGACGCCTCCACATTGCTTAAGACGAATTCGTTGTAGATTTCGAGAAGTTTCACTGTGGCATAGTAGTCAAATCCACCATCTGCGGTCACTCCAGCAGCACATGTAGCCAACGAAGATATGCTGTCCTTCAAATTGTACTTGCACGCCCAGCTTACAAGGCCGATAATGCCCCATGCCAAAGCACTGCGATGGTGGTTTGGATCGGTGCCTCCAGAAACATTCATCATAGCGTGGATATCGTCGTAGACAACCAAGAAAAGCTGCTCGAGCCATGGCCCACACTCTTCCCGTTGTGCACTGGAAGTGTTTGACACAACAAACTCTTTATCCTGGATCAGACCCCCAGGAGACCGGAACACCTTTTGCTTGATTGCAACCAAATTCTCCCAGCCGATGAGGGCCACCAAGGATGTGAGCAAATCGTACGCCCTGCCCCAGGTCGATTTTCTGTCAAAGTCGAGAATTGAAGCCCACGGCACATTAGCAGAACGAGCCGCTAGCATGTTTTTGGCAGACGACGGACCCGACACTCGGATGAGCCCGCTATCTATGGCCGACATTTCTATGGGGCTCGCTGTGGTCAA
Source organism: Candidozyma heveicola (assembly GCA_003708405.2). Classification (NCBI taxonomy): domain Eukaryota; kingdom Fungi; phylum Ascomycota; class Pichiomycetes; order Serinales; family Metschnikowiaceae; genus Candidozyma; species Candidozyma heveicola. Next base: position 15,231 of record PPOB02000020.1, read on the forward strand.
CGAAGATTGGTAAAAAGGGCCCACCATCGGGTGCCGTGCCGACTCTCTCTTGAACATACCTCTCCACACAGACTGGACAGAGCCTGCTTCCACCATGTCATCGTTGCGGGGCTCCGGGAAAAACTCTACAAAAGTTTTTGCTCCTATGGGGATGTGGCCCCGTGACAGTCTGTCCATGAAAGTCAGCACATAAGTGTCAGCAATCCCATCGACGCAATCACCGTCGTAGCTCTTCTTAGTCTGGAGAAGCACAGGCAACGAGTTAAGCGTCTGCAAGGCGTCGTCGTACTTCTTCTCGAGAATGTAGCACACGCACAAGTTGTACCATGAATCAAAGTCAAGCGGAAGCATCGATACGGCCCGAACAGCTAGCTGACGAGCCACCGAAAACGATTCTTGCGATATTAGAAACCTCACCTGCTCTCCAATGAGAATGGCCGCCTGTGTGCTATCGGTGTCGACCGCCAAATGGTCTCTGACGAGGGAGAGAAACTTCTGGTGATTATTGCTTCCATGCTGAGCCCGAAGTAGCCTGACCTCCACTGCCGTGAACTCCCGGGCGGCGAATTTCGCTCTGATTTTTTCTAGAGCCAAGTCCGTGGCACTTCCTCGGGCGTCGAGCAAAACCACCCGAACAAGCGCATCCACAAGCCGGTTTCTGTATTTGGTGGTTTTCGCTGGATCTGTCCCGCTATTGCACGCCACACCGTAGTGGGAGCGAGTTCCGGTGAGGTGCCCCTTTGGCAAGTAAGACACGAGAAGATCAATTGTGTTGTGCAATTGCTCCTTGCCCTGGAGCTGCGTTTTATGGGAAACAGTGCCCAGAAGACGATGGGCTGGATCGTCCACTCCCACAAGCATTCGTATCAACAGCAGCACCGCTAGCTCTCGTAGGAAGGTCAGGGTGATTTCCTGGCAGTGTTCGCCAACGTATGTGTGCAGCTTTTTGGATACTTTCGACGTGATGGTGTATTGAGAGTTCACTACTACACTCTGTGTTTTTGAGGACGGCGTGACGATGTACCGGGCCCGAAACTCCAGTTTCTGGAAGCAATTGTATGCGCAAAATGTCACCACTCCTTCTTTGTGTTGCGCCAGTCCTAGCCTGCTGGCTAGTGTCTTCTTGGGTGCCCATATATATGACTCTCCGTTTCTTCGTAGTCCGATGCTGTGGAGTACCTGTTTTTCTATGGAGTCGGTGCCTTGCGCTAGATCAAGCCCATTACTGAAGTGGAAGAATCCAACGTATCCGTCCTGGTCTCGGGCGGGATCTGCTTCGCTGATGGGCGAAAAGTCGTTCTTGAGAAAATGTGACGACCGTTCGCCATACTGACGGGCCCAATGGATAAGATCTGCTGGGCCTAACGTCAGAGTCTTTTGATCAGCAAGCGCTTTGGCCCGATTGCCCAAGTTTTGGCCTAGTGTGGCCTCCCGGATCCATGGAACCGTGGTAACATTGGACAAGCGATGAGAGCTGAAGGAGGATTGGCGGCCCCGTCGCTGAGACTCAGCCAGCATTGACGACATTGGGATTGTTATTTATATAAGCGGGAACGCGCTTCCCAGTATTTTTCGTGTGTTTTGAAAGTGGTGCTGTTGTGTGCCAAGGTGGAAAGTGGTACAGTGGAATCCAATGGTCATGCACGTGACCACAATGAGCCGCGACCGGCACTGCAGTAGAACGGCTGCAAAATTCGCTATTGGCCGCCTCCACTGGCAGCTTGAATGAGACTTTTGACTTCATCCAAAAGCGACCATATGTCTGGACTGCGGAAGAAGTCTATTTTGCCGTTTCCGCCGTTCAGCAGGAGCATTGTCTGGCGGAGCTCGAGATTGGCAATGCTATTCTCGATTCTCGTCACCAGGTGGTTCAACAACGCAACGAGCTCCATTTCCTTGAACTTCTTTGCTGTGGACTCCAGGATCACCTCCGACGAGTTCTTCAGGAAACTCTCGTCCATTCTCATCCCCACATTAACCGCCGCACAAATGTTCTCCAACCGTAGTGAAAGCGTCCGCAATTGGTACACGGCATCGACAGGCACAGCACCCACGATCCGTCCTTTAAACATATCGTCCTCGTCAGCTCTTTTCTTGAAGATCTCAAATCTTATTGCAAGCCTCTTTGGGTATGCCAACGTAATCATCTCGGGCGTTTCGAGGCCCTTCAACTTTCTCTCGCCAAGAGGGAAGTACGAAACACCAATCTCTTCCAAGGACGCGATCTCTTTCTCGATGATCTCTCCCGCTCGAAGATTGCCTTCGTACGCAGCTTCCAAAGAGGTTTTTCCAGATGCAATCATCTCATGAATGTGGTACAACTGCTCCATCTCATGAAGGTAGTCTGAACTCACAGCAATTTGACCACCGTCCGCACTGGATTCAATTCTAGATGCACGGTTCACCATGGGACCGAAATAGTCCATTCTTCTCGTCACCATGTCAAGCTCGCACACAGGAGAGCCCCAATGGATACCCATACGGACAGACAATCCTCTGAATATAACGTTCTTTTTGCTGTCTGTAACCTCGCAACATTCGTTGGTCTCCAAAATCTCGGATGGCCACTCCTCGTTCAACAACTGATACTGAACGTTGAAACACCACAACAAAGCCGATGTTGGCGAAGGGAAAGTCACCATGAAAGAGTCACCTTCGGTCTTCACCTCGTAGCCACCGACAATTCTAAGTTGACGACGCATGATCGTGTTGTGCAACTTAATAGCGGAACGCATGGCCACTGGGTATGTCTCCCAAAGGAGAGTGGAGTTCTTGATATCAGTGAACACCAACGCAAGATCTCCAACAGGAGGTTCGATTTCATTGTCCAAAGCCCTAAGTGCTGTATCTCCAGACTGAGCTCCTCTGTCTCTCCTTCTCTTGTTGGCAAAGAGATCAGCTTCACGGCCCAAATTGTTATACAAGCTCTTCTTTTTCTTCGATTTGCGATCGCCAATTGAAATGACATTGACAGAAATCTTGTCTGTAGCACCGTAACAAATAGCGTAATCCCTCAATTTCTGTGCTGCGACCATGGGATCCTCTTTGCTTTGGCGGAGTATATCAACAGCCAAATCGTAGGAAACGTAGTCCCACAAGACTCTGGTACCCATGGCGAGTACATCATCATTGCCAGAGAGCGTATACTTCGAGATACTTGGACCCGAGTGTGTGTGTGGGAGGTAGTCGAAGAATCCAACACCACGAGATAACGGTAAAGTACCATCTAAAGCACCATCACCAGATACGTAACCACCACAAGCCCTGATTCTTTCAAACTCTTCTCTGCTTGTAGGATCATGGTTTGTAGTGAGAAGGACATGGTCACCGTTACTCTTGGACAAGACAAGCTGAATGTCTCCAATGTTGCCGCAGTAGACGGTTTTGTCCTTGATGTACAAGGCACACATGGAACAACCGATCATCGAGTCGTCTGGAATCTTAAGCGCAGCAAGCTCCGGGCTGACAGTGTTTGGCGCAAAGTAGCCTCCCTTTTTGGCGGCAAACACCGAGTTGATCTCCTTGTTCAAGGAGAGGAAGGCACGTCTCATGGCGTCCTGAATTTCATCGTCCGACTTGATCTTGTTTAATTCATTGGTGAAGTTGGGAACAAAGAATTGCTTGGCTAAGTATGAGATGAGGTGTCCGGTGGATTGGTGTCCTCCAGTCTTGCCATCGAAGGAACACAAGAGAAGCTCTTTTTCATTTCCTCTGAATTTCTGCATGAAAACATCCCTGAAGGACACATGATCACGGATTCCCATGGTATCAGAAACACCATAACCCACATTGTCAAGCTCAGATGATGCTGTTCTAAGGCGAACATCAACACCAGGATCTGGAACCGCTGGTGTCGTCAAGGTCACATCCATCAATCCCAAGACTTTCAAATCTTTGAGAACCAAGAGACTATCGAGGTCGTCGCCGGTGTCAGGATTCTTGACATAGCTTTGCTTAATCTCAAAACGCTTGTTTCCGGAGAAGTTAAGGTAACGTAACTTCTTATTGGCGAACCAATTCCAGTCATAAGGCCAGTTAGAGATGTTGTAACGCAACAGGTTCGATCCGACATCCAAATAAGTTAGGTTTTTGAGTTTGCTCAACTCTGCAGGGATTGTTGATAACTTGTTATTGTTCAAGTATAGCATCTTGAGGCATGTAAGGTCCTCAATGTCATCGGCAGGTATTTTTGTGAGACCATTACCGGATAGATGCAATTCCGTCAATTTAACCAAATTTGCGAGGCCTCCTTCAGGAAGCTCCAAAATGTCATTGTACGAGATGTTCAAGCTCTTCAACTGAACGAGCAACGAGATCGCCTCGAAGCAGTCGTCACTGAGGCGATTGTCTGAGAGTGTTAAAGACAATAAACTGTCAGCAAGTGACGTTGGCCGACTCTTGATAGCGGAAGCATTAAACTCGTTTGCTTCCTCCAAAGAGCGAACCTCATCAGCTCCAAGACTGGCGGACGAGGAGATCTTTTTCGCAATAGCAAACAGGGGTTGCGGAAACGAAGAAAGAAGGTTCGAAGCAACATTTAGGTAGGACAAGCTTCTCAAATTCCAAATTTCCGCTGGTAAACTCAGGATATTGTTTGAGTGCAAGTCCAAGTATTGCAACGACGAGAGCAGACCGATAGAGGCGGGCAACGTTTGGATATTGTTACCAAACAACGACATATGTGTCAATCTTGGCAAATTCCCGAGCTCATCTGGCAAGGTGACCAAATGGTTTTTGTCCAACACCAATTTCTCAATATGTGGAATCTTCGAAACAAACTCTGAAGGCAACATGGTGAGCTTCGCTTTGGACAAATCTAACACAGTCAACATCGGTAATAAGATCTCAAACTCCAAGTTTGTGATTGGGTTTCTGTCAAAGTGAAGCAACCTCAATTTCTCCATCTTGTCATTGAATGCCGAGATTTTGTTCTTCGAAGCATATACGACTTCTAAGTTAGGCAAATCGCCCAAGACGTCAACATTGGAGACCTGGTTATAACGGATGTCGAGTCTTTTGAGATTCGTTAAACTTTTGAAGCTTTCTGGTATGCTACCTGTCAACTTGTTTGTGCAAAGATTGAGTTTGATCAACTTAGAAAGTTTGGCGATCGAGTCCGGAATGGAATGCAAGTCATTATATGACAAATCAAGATCCTGCAAGTTCGTCAACTCATTGATGCACTCGGGGTAGTCTTCGAAGTAGTTGGAGGAAAGGTTGAGGTGTGACAAATTTTCAAGCTTCAGGAAGGATCTTGGAAGGCTGTAAAGCTGATTGGAATTGAGCTTCAAGTTAACCAAGTTTTTCAAATGACCAAACTTATGAGGGATTTCATCCAAAAAGTTGGCTTCCATGCTGAGAGACGTCAACTCCCGGGCCTCCAAGAAGTTGACTGGGAACTTCGAGCACCCATTTCTGGCAAAATTGATCGAAGACAAGTTTGTACATGACTGGATGAAATCCAAAGGAATATATATCGCTGGATTATCAGAGACATTCAACTTTTCAATTTCGTAAGTATGCTGGTGGAAGATGATCGGGATTGTCTTGAGATCGAGACTGGAGATGTCAACATCAACATAGTCTTTGGTCACAACGGACTCTTCCTCATGGGTCAAATTCCGCAACACCTTATTCTCAACAACAAGTTTGCAAACAAAAGACAAATCTTCACGTCCAATGATTCTAAAGTTGTCGTTTTCGGAATATCCGCTTAGACTCAATAGACCCATCTGTATTTTGAGAGGCTTTTCAAAAGGCTCGAGCACCTTCACGTTACGTCCCACATAGAGTGCAAGATGGAAGTTCGAGATCGACTCGAAGAAGAATTTTCTTTGTACGATTCTCAAGAGCTCAGCAGCATTCGTTTCCAAGGGACACAAGATGGTAGTGAAAGTGTTGTCCTCTTTGAAGACTCTCACGATGTGGTTGGGGCCCTTGGCTAACTTGCCGTCCGTGGCAGGACCGTTCGACCAAGTGCCATAAAGTATGGGAAGCTTCCTCCGGGGTATCGTGGGGCGGCTTTCCATCTTCAATTTCTTATTTCCCTGGGTAGGCTCCGCTGGAGGAATGCCTTCCGTTGAGGACAACAGGCTGTTGGACGAGGTGCCCAGAGAGGGAGAAATCAAGTGGCGTGGCACCTGGCGATTCTCGTCATCTCTGTCAGCGACATCGTCCAATGAACGATCTGGAGACTCTGCTCCTGCCAAAGTCTTATCTTGGGCAGTGCCAGGCGCCTCACCCGTGACATCCCACGAGTCAGGGGCCTGCCATCCAGCTGCATGCTTTGGGGGTTCCTCAACATGTGGCTCAGTGACGTCTGTGGTGCTGTTTCCTGCCAGTTGAAGCGAGGGCCGAATGGGCGCCCGATCAGGCTTCCTCAAAATGCTCTGCATCTCGTCAAAGTTCAAATCAAGATCAAAAACCTTTGAGGGACTGGTCTGGAGAGGAACGCCCGAGGCCGAGCTAGCCGACTTTCGACGTGAAGCGTCCAGGGCCTTGTCCGAACCGTGCGGGCTTTCCTCCGAGATCGACGTGTGGCGAGAATAGCGGTCTGCAGAGCTCTGAGTGGAATGGTGGTGGTGCAGTGAGATGGAGGGAAGCTTGAACTTGTGCTTGGACGAGCTTGTGGAGGGTTTGTGCTCTGCAATCGGAGCAGTATGGACGGAATGGTCGCTGGAATCCGAGTCCTTGCGATTCGAGTGGATGAGCTTGTTGAGCAAGCTGGAGCCCTTCTTGCGGAAGCGAGGCTTGATGGGCTGGCTCAACGGAGGCACATTGGCCTGCGGAGCCTTGGTGCCATGGAAGCCTCTGTAGTTGTTCTTGAGCACGCTGTCGTTGTTGCTCTGCTCCCGCTCCTTGGCGGCCTCGGGCAGCTGTGGCACCAGCACTACCAGCAGTCTGGGCAGGTAGTTGTCGGCGGTATTAGTACGGTAGAAGTTGGGTCTGACGGCGCCAGGCTGCAGTTCGTCCTGAATGACCGAACCGGACGAATGGGAGCGATTTTCCAAGCGATTGGGCGCCTGGTGCTCCAGCGACGCCAGTCCCAGCAGCAGGACCGGCAGAAGCAGCCCCAGGCCCTCCTTGAACTCTCTGTTCTTCTGCGCTAACGGCGTGAACGCCACGTTTGCACCGAACGAGGTATTGGTGGGCAGAGGCTCTGGCACACTGTTGGACTGGGCAAGCACGCTGGGTTTGAAAGAATGGCGGGTTTCCTGCGCCGACGAAGGCACCCTTTGGGATGCTGGGTGGGAAAGCGGCGTTGCCGAGGGTTTGCGGGACGACGGGGCCAGAAACAGGTTGATGGAGAGTTTCTGGGCAAAAGGGGTTTTTTCCTTCGGGGCCTGCTCCGCCTTATCCTGGCCATGGTCCTGGCCGGGGGTCTGGCTCTGGCTGGATTCCCCACGCTTCTCTGACCCACCCTGAGTGCTGCCAGCAGAACTCAACGAAAACGCCAGCCGGAGGTCCAGCTTGGACTTGTCTTTTCTTAGAAACGTCATCGGGAAAAGAAGGCTTGTCCAGGTCGCAGGGGCTGGAATTGGTTAATTAGCCGTGGAGGTGTTGGTGAGCTTTGATGTTGCGACCCTGCAGGGCAGTCTTTAGGTTCAGGAGAGGGGACGGTGATACCGCTGGGGAGGTCTTTTTTTTAATTTTTTTTTGGAGTGCTGGTTTAGGTTTTGGATTTTTTTTGTGCGTTGTCAAAATTGGCCAAATTGGGCTGGTATGGCGGGTTCTGTGGTGTTCTAGCCTCTGGGAATTAGGGTAACGCTAAGTGTAGGCATAAAAAAGATCTGGGAAAATCCGCTGCATTTCGGCAAATCGCAGTGCACCTGCTGACTGGTTTAGGAGGATTCTGAGTTGGAAGACTGGAAGTATTTGGTGTGGCAAAAAATGAAGTGCTTGATTTTTTCATCAATTGACGATTTTAGGGAAAATTTTGACTATCTCAAGGTGGTTCATAGTATGGGATTTTCATAGGTATGGTACCAAATACACACCTGTAGCTCGCAAGCGACATTAAAATTAACAGAACACAATCGTGCTAAAAATGTCAAAATTCATGTAAATATGTATCCATTGCAGCTTGAACTTTTCAGTAATTCTGCCCTTCCATTCGACATACGCAATTTCCAGCTTGTAGTGGCTTTGTGGAGTTGAATATGGGTTCCAATATTCAGCTTGCCAGTCTCCCAAGCCGAAACAAAAGCTAGCCGGTTTATTCTTGATCTGGATATTCAGTTCCAAAAAAAGAAATTTCATCATTTTACTTTTGACTTTGGCTGTGGCATCGAAGTTTCCTGTTCCAACTCTAGTATAATTGTGATTCGTACTCCGGACTGAATCATTTATAGCAAGGAACAAGTTGCTGCTCTTGGCTTTTGAGAGATCACAAACTATTCCATAAATAATTCAAAAAGCAGTAAATTATCCTCTCCAATATAGCTGTCTATTCTCCCTCCAACAGTGAATCAGACACTGAATTGACCGTTCTTATAGGGGACTAGAGAGAAGACATGGTCGATAAAAGCCTTCCAATATAGTTAAAAACAGCATGATGCCCACTTGAAGAGTTCCTTCAATTTCCCTTCTAACTGAGACAGCGAATTCAATGAGATATAACTCGTAAACCTGTCTAGTGTTAAATATTCTAGTCGGTTAGATTAAACAGCAATAACAAATGCTTTACAAAGTGCTAGAAAAGTATAGACCCCTTCAAGAAGCCTGTATGTCTATTTTTGTCTATATTGTCGGCATAGGTACTTGAGGTTTCAGCATTTGAGGACCCCTCCATAGTAATAGTTTGTCTTCGGAAGTGTGACCGATCCAGCTGCCACTTGGTGTCATCAATCATCCTCATCCTTGTTCCACCGAAACTCGTTCCCGTATACGTTTATGTCTTCCAATTTATGGAAGCCTTGCCCACTCTTGAGCTCACAAATTGCCCAGAGAGCTAGGAAAACAGCAGGGGTTGAGTAGGCACCAAGTAGCGCCAGGTAGGAGAAGTCCCAATAGCAGCTGAGCCCGTTGCACATCAATATCATGGCAATATTCACAGAGACAAACGGCGCCCATCTGGGCAAATTCCATTTAGAAGTATACAGAAGCCTGCTTCTGTCGACCCCAAAAAAAGTCAATGTGTTACTGAAACGGGTGTAGCTAAAGCCCACAAGACACCACATGAGCATTCCAGCGGATGCACAGCACGTTAGAAGAAAGCTGAAGACTGTGGCAATTGATTGATACCTGAGCAAAAGAGAGGTGAGCCCAAGAATCGAGGTCACGACTACACTAGCCACGGGGACTCCCACGGCATTGGATTTCGAAAATACTCTAGCTAAGGACGATCCCAGGTACTCTTCACAGACAGCCTGAAGGCACCTGGAGCCAAAGTAGATGTTGGAGTTTGCGGCGGAAAGAATGGCGGTGAAGATGACAAAGTTGAATGCGGAGAGCATGATGCCGTTTTCACTGAGCCCGCAGTTGATGAGTGATATAAGGAAAGGTGACGACAAAAGCTTCTCTTTGGCGCTGCCAGAGCCTCCTATTAACCTCTCGTCGTTAAAGCTGATTGTCATCGTAAGAAGAGCCACGGAAAGCAAGTAAAACACCACAATGCGGACGAAAATGAGTCTGGTGACTTTTGGCACCGTTTCCTGCGGTTTCTCCATGTCGCCAGTAGTGATAGCAATGGACTCAACCGACTGGAATATGAAGGACACGAAGACCAACGAGTTGATGAATCGGACAGTATAGGCAGATACGGAGTCCAAGTTCCCGAAAAAACTAGACGGAAGGTCGGCTGTGTATGTTTCCATAAAGGCCCCGGACCACGCCAAGCTGCCAAAAACAAACACAGTCCAGCCCATGATCGCCACCACCTTCACCAATGCAATCCAGAACTCAATTTCTCCATAGGTATCCACCGGAAGGAGATTGAATAGCGTTAGAAGGAGCCATATGCTGAATATTATCGTACCTTGGTGATTGTCCACAAACTGAGCGTTCCAGTACAGGCATGTGCTGGCCAAGATGGACAATTCAAGCGCTAGCGTGAATCCCCAGCTGGCCCAGTAAATCAAGTTATTTGCAAGCCCGAGTGGCACAGACAAGAACACAAAGTGGAACTTGCAGATCAGCCCGTTTCCTGGCATAAATACTGCAAGCTCCGCCGTCATCTCAAGCACGAGATTGACAAGAAACAGAATGTAAAACATGGCTACAAGGGTAGCAAAGGGTCCATTTTGAAGAACAGAAGATACCGAAAAAAAGAGCCCAGTTCCAATGGTGCCGCCTATAGCAAGCATCAGCACTGACGCCAGCGTGAGATGGTGACTAGCTACACCATGTTGGCTGCCAATTGGCGGGGGCAAACTTGACATGAAGTTTGAATATCAGTAGTTCGTTTTGATATTCTGTGGAGATATACTGCAGATACCACTGGTTGAGAGCTCTTGGAACGTCGTTTTTGTGGATTTAGGCAGTCGGCATTCTCCGTATTTGGAATAGTCCAAGATTAGATTTTCAAGTGTAGTTTGTTGATGGTCTGTATTTATATCTCGTTCAAGTATGGGGTACTACCTGCAGGTGGATCTACCCCGGACCAGGATCCATGCATGGATTGTTGATAATATTAGAGCCTACTTGAAAATCGTACAATCGGACCTCATAAAAAATAGAAAGAAAAAAAGAAGAATCAAATATCGACAGGTAAATCTATGGCGTCTTGTTCGCTTGAAGTGGTTCGACGATAAGCCCAGGCTTCGGATCCGCTTCCCAGCCAAGTGAAAATCACCCGTTTTTTCCAAGGCTATTAGAATCCCACGCTTCAGAATAGGCTCCCTAAACTTCTTTGATGTGCTTTGCTTTATCCTTGAGTGACCTTCACGTTTCAGCCCTAGAACATAATTGATCCACTGTTCAGCCTTTCGGCTTTAGTAAATGGATATTCTGGTCATTATTTGCTCAATCGCTCAAATCGTAGCGCTTTAACTCGATCTGCTATCGAGTCCCCCGGAGGTCGATTCCTGTCTAGCCATCTCTTCTAGCGCATTTACGTATCTTCTTTTGTGCCTGCGGCTGTTGGATGGAGCTTTTTTACTCAATGCCAAAATCTCAACCAAACCTGAGTCGTCTTCAGCAACTAATTCAGGTGAAGGGCTAATTGGAGTTGGCGGTAAAATTGGACCATTTTCTAAGGGGGTTTCTGGGTCAGACCCCTGAGTTGATCTTGGGGGATCTAGGTCTGCAACCGGATTGGAAGTTTGCATCCATCTATTGTGTTCTTCGTTGTAGTAGAAAGTCAAATCTGGAATTAGAAGGGAAACCATTTTAAGATAAATATCTGCCCTGGTAAGAAGGAGATCGTGGAGTTATCTACTATCTGCTATGCAGGCCAAACATACCCGTATCGTCACATGACCTATAATGAAGAGTAGAAGTAGCTCAATTTCCTTCAAGGCAATAGTTTTTCGTTTATAAATTTTTTAAAAGTGCAGATACAGAAAGGGCTGTTCTCTCCAGCTCAATCGTACAGCTTCTTACAAGAGAAAGCCTTCAGTTCTATTCCTTCTCATCTGGGTAGTATCACATCTTAGTGGCTAGATCCTCTGAGTAATTTCGCTTTGGTTTGTTTGATCTTAAAGTAATCATAATAATTTTCATATTCGAAGCTGCCTACTTTGATACTACAACTTCGCTTCTGTAATTTTGGAAGAAGCTCTTACAAATCAGTCTGAAGTCTCTTTAATTCGACATCTCCAAAAAAAAAAAAAACACGTTTGACTTTCGGATTCTGAGTTTCACATTAAATACCCCGGATGTGATGGGCCTACTTATATTCGAGGGGTTTTGTATGATTTCGCTGGATCTAAGGTCATCTACAAACCGGAAAGCTTTCCGAGCGGTGTCATGAACATTCTGAGGAAGGTCTTTAAGACTAATAGTGACGTAGATTACTGTGCCGCACAGCGATAATACCGACGCAAGCACGGGAATTACAGATTTTGTTCGACATACATGAGTTCTTCGATGAGCGGAAATCCTGTCCATCGCAGATGACGTACTCTTATCGTCTGTCCTAGTTTGATCGAAACCACAAAGACATACTAAATTACTTTTTCCAACTTAGTACACCAAGCATATTTCTTCCTACTCTACTGGGATATGTTTGACCATATTGTGGCTTTCAAAAGTAACGCGCTAAATAGTTTGTGGATACCTAGCGTGGCTAAATTGACTGTGGCTCGATGACTCCACTGAATGCTCAAAGGTTAAAAACCCCAGTAATTCGGATACTTTATTGGATCAAATGATTGAACCTGTCGAACGGCACGATCAAGCACAACCTGGTAAACGAACAATCGCCGCTAACAAAAGCACAGCGGCACTCATAGAAGTTTGATAAGGAGTGGCATTTCTATGAAAATCGAAGATAACGTTGGCCGGGTGGAAAATTTCAACTTACAAACTCTATCTCAAAAAAAGTAGATAACAGAAATCAAAGATGGGCAGGGTAAGTATCTAGAATTTTGCAGGACCGAGGCTTTGGCATTCGGAATTCGACTATCTCGCTGTTTTTCTGTAGGGCATGAAAACCCGGGCGGCTTTGCTACATGAGCCCTGAACCATACGGCACCAAAAACGGAGCAAACGAACCGACGCGCGTGTGGCATCAGGTGGCTCGCTCCTAAAGAAGATGAAATGACAAAACAGGGTAAATTTTTGTTTTCACAAGACGCTGGCAGAGGTTTTTGACTGGCTGAAGCCCAGAAATAATATATTCTTCTTTGCAGTTTGCCAAGTGTTTTGACAGCTCGCTTGGGTTGACAGATGGACGTGTGCAGTCCATGCAGCGGCGGTTAGAACCTGGCATGCCGTTCAAGAGAGACAAGAAGGTATTAATGAAATAACCTTCAAAAATCTGGAAAAAGCTTTATTCTTTAACACAGAAAAAGGGTCGAAAAGACATTTTTGAACTTCAAAAAGTTCCCTAAATGCAACCGGTGGTTAGACCAAACTGGGTGCTTATCTCTTCTGTCGCATGACATGAACGATGCAGATGTGCGTCCACTTCGCTGATAAGAGAACAATATAAATATGCGGTGAATTCTACACTTCCCCGGCTGCACAAAAATGTCTGAAAAGCCTGGGTTGCAAAACCTCACCAGCATTACCAGCAACACTGACCGCATGGATGCTGCCGACCATGAGGTCAATTTGCATGCCATTACTTCCCAGCCACTCTCGGTGGGAGAAGTTGCTGAAGATTTGACTTCTGACCAGAAGTATTTCATTTTGAGAAGGCTCAACTACGACCATCTTGAGTCGCTTGAGGATCTTCCTCCAGGAGCCGTGTTTATGCTTGAGAAAATCCAGTTTCTCTCTCTCGAACAGGCCCGGGAAATCATCTCCGAGTACCTCGAGAAACACATTTCCGATATGAACATTCCGGCTGAGGAGTTCGACTTTGTTGAGAAGTTGTACGAAACAGAGGGAGCAGGTTCTTCTCCTGTGAAGCAGTTGAATAAAGCCGCTGAGAAACAAGACTTTGTCGAGTCCACCGGAGAAATCGACAACCTGCTGATGAGCCTGGGTCCCAGCCACCATGAGATTGTGGATCCTGAGCTTCAACTCAGACTCGAGGCTAGTATTATCGCCTACTGGTCTCCATACCCGGAGGTCCGTTCTGTTACTGATCCTTACGATGACCCTTCGATTCCCTGTGAGACTTTCAGAGTGTACCTTGTCGGATTGATCTGGACGATTCTCGGTACTTTCATCAACACGTATTTCCAGGACAGACAGCCTTCGATCAGTTTGACCAGTGCAGTGGTGCAGCTTTTCGTGTACCCCAGTGGTAAATTCACGGAGCTCTTTCCCCACTGGAGTGTGACTATTCGTGGGTTCAAAATCGAGCTTAACCCTGGTCCCTGGACTTACAAGGAGCAGATGTTGGCTACTATTTGCTACAACGTTTCCTCTGTTGCTGCCTACGTTGTGAGTAACATCCAGGTCCAAAAAATGGAGATTTTCTACGACAACGACTGGGTCGACTTCGGCTACCAGTTTCTCCTTATGTTTTTCACCAACTTCATGGGTTTCGGATTGGCCGGTCTTGTGCGTAAGTTCGTGGTTTATCCCGAAGCTGCCATCTGGCCTACCAACCTTCCCACTATGGCCTTGAACAGTGCTTTGACTAAGCCGGAAAAGAAGGAGATCATCAACGGCTGGAAGATCAGCAGATACTACTTTTTCTTCATATCGACTGCAGCTTCATTCCTCTGGTTTTGGGTCCCTGAATACTTGTTCCTGGCGCTTTCCACATTTAACTGGTTGGCATGGATAGCCCCTAACAACCTCAACCTTGCTACCATTACTGGAAGTCAGACCGGTCTCGGATTGAACCCAATCACCACTTTCGACTGGAACATCATCAGTTTCAACAGTCCGTTGATTATTCCTTTTTACTCCCAGATTAACATGTACATTGGTACCTTGATCGCCTTTGTTATCACCGCTGCTTTCTGGTATACCAACTACAAGTGGACTGGTTACCTCCCCATCATCAGTAACTCCTTGTTCACCAACACCGGCGATTACTACGAGGTTACAGAGGTGGTCGACCTGAACAGTTTGTTCGACGTTGCTGCCTACGAAAAGTACGGACCACCCTTCTACTCAGCCGCTAATTTGGTGACCTACGGAGCATTTTTCCTTATTTACCCATTCTCCTTTTTCCACGTTTTGTTCATGCGCTGGGCTCAATTGAAGCAAGCCTTCGTTGGGCTTTACAGAACGGTGTTGAGAAAATCAGGCTCGACCTACGATAGCTTTGACGATCCATTCTCCAGGTCCATGACCAAATACAAGGAGACGCCCGAGTGGTGGTTTCTCGTTGTGCTTGTGATTTCCCTTGTTTTCGGTATTCTCTGTGTCAAGCTTTACCCAGCCGAGACTCCAGTTTGGTCGCTTTTCTTTGCCTTGGCTCTTAACTTCGTGTTCTTGATTCCATTGAGTATCATCTACGCTACCACTGGTTTCCAGTTCGGTCTTAACGTCTTGGTTGAGTTGATTATTGGTTACGCTATCCCCAACAACGGTCTTGCCTTGATGCTTGTCAAGGCTTTGGGTTACAACATCGATGGCCAGTGCCAGATTTTCCTTGGTGACTTGAAGATCGGTCACAACTTGAGACTCCCACCCAGAGCCTTGTTCAGAATCCAGATGATTTCCACCGTCGTCTACTCGTTTGTTTCCTTGGGTGTGGTGAATCTTGCCATGTTGACAATCAAGGACTACTGCCAACCACACCAGCCTCAGAAATTCACCTGTCCTTCTTCCACGACGTTTTACTCATCTTCTGTTATTTGGGGTGTTATCGGACCCAAAAAAGTTTTCAATGGAATCTACCCCGAGTTGCGGTGGTGCTTCTTGATTGGCTTTGTCCTCGTGTTCCCTGTGGTGTTCCTCCAGAAATACTTCAAGAGAAACAAGACCATTCAGAGATTCCAGCCCACTTTGATCATCGGCGGCATGTTGAACTGGTCTCCATACAACTTGTCGTACTACACACCTGGTGTTATTGCTGCCTTCTGCTTCATGCACGTTATCAAACAGCGTTACTTTGCCTGGTGGAGCAAGTACAACTATGTGCTTTCCGGCGGGCTTAGTGCCGGTGTGGCTTTCAGCAGTATCATCATTTTCTTTGCCGTGCAATATCACGATAAGTCCATTTCGTGGTGGGGCAACGATGTCAACAATTATGGTCTTGACTATGCTGGTATTTCATTGCTCAATGCCACATTGGAGGCACCTGATGGGTACTTCGGTCCACGTTATGGAAACCTTCCATAATCGGACGGCCGACTTTTGTATTTTAATAGAGAATCAACTAATGGAACCAAGTGAGGGAATTGTAGGCTCTGAATAGTGGAGTCGTCACCGAAGAGCGAAGGAGTAGGAAAGCTTCAATGTGGGGTCCAAGCAGAGTCAAAGAAGAACAGAAACACCGAAGAATTCCGAAACAGAGTTAATGACATGGGGAACAAAGGACTCTCAGCTAGACACCGAAAATGACTCAAGGAGACACTGTGAAAAGCAGAAGAGCATAATAGAGCGAATTGACCCCGAAATGCACCTGAAGAGGGTACTGGGAATCCAGCATCGACTTCAAAGCGCAAATGAGGCTATTCTGATTCTGAGGGATTTCCACCGGTCTGGAGATGTCTCCACCAAAACAAAAAGTATCCACATCTAGCCACATTTCGATTCAAGAATCTGGACACAGAGGCAATTTTACAGAAACATCAGTCCCAGTAGTGCCACTTATCTCACAACTCCTCCCGTGTTCTGGACATCTCAACTGGTGATTTTGCAACCACGCAGGGTCCTTAGTTGATACCACCTGAGGGGAAAAACCAGAAAATGCCTCATTTACAGCAATGAATGAGCTTTTTTATTAGTTTGATCTTTTTCAGACCGCAAATTACCTCAATTGAGGCATCAGTATTCACGGTAGTTAACCGCGGTTCGTCAATCCCAGTATTAGGAAAGACAGTCAAGACAGCGATTGGAGTTCTACCAGATGCCGAATCGGAAAGAACCAGGCTAAGAAGGCTCAAGGAAGGCAATTAAAAAAAAAAAAATAGTAAGAAAGCCCAAGAACAAGACTCAATTAACAAGGCCCAAAAGAGAAATAAACCGCCCCACCATCGTCAAACCACAATCAGTGGCTGCGAAACAAAAGAAAGAAGCCTGTCAAAAGCCTAAGCATTCCAAAACCCATTGCAATTTCCAATCAAATGCTGCCAAAATCAAATGCATTTTCCAAAAATTTCACCCCGGATTTTGCCCTTTGTGTCATGCCTCAGCCGCCTTATCTTGTCCGCTGGTCCAGCTAATTTAGCCTCATTGACTGCTCTGGAGCTTGTCCTGTGAGTAATACCTTCCGTGGCGCTCTCATTGGGTGATAAGCGGTGACTATATGCAGGACCTGATACTGAAATGGGCCGGTCATTTTGTCTGGTGGCGACGGGAGAAGGGTCATGGTGAATGGGGGGCTGGCGCCGGAGCTGGGAATGGCCCCGATCCCGCCCTTCTTTCACAAAAAAGTCCGCTTTTCGTAGAGCACTGGAAGTCAGGTCCGGATAGGAGGAGTCCGGATAAGACAGGTGCGGGACCAGGCCAGGCCCCCTTGGCGTGATATCCGGAATAAACACCCGGCTGAACGGGTTGCATACATTGGCGAGGCGATTCCAGTGCACCGCTCCGCCGCGATTATCCGGATAGGAGAGGTGTGTCCGGTTCAACACCTGCCCTACCAGGATATTTCCTGCAGATAGACCGGCGGTCGCACACCGCGCTTGGTTTCTTTTTCTTTATCACACCGCTATTCAGGCCCGCCTAGCATTGCACGTTTGCTATATATACTGGAAGGATCCGCCTCTGCTTCTTTTTTTATCGACATCGTTTCCACTTTCTATTAACTTATTTTGCATCATGACTGGCATTACAGAACAAACCGCCATCCTAGCTAAGTATTTTGACTTGAACCAAAACGGCAAGGTTCTTGCTGAATACGTTTGGGTCGATGCTGACGGACACACAAGATCAAAGTGTAAGACGCTCAGTAAAAGACCTTCTGCCGTTGAGGACTTGCCCGAATGGAACTTTGACGGTTCTTCGACCGGCCAGGCCCCAGGCCACGATTCGGACATCTACCTCCGTCCAGTCGCTTTCTACCCAGACCCTTTCAGAAAGGGCGATAACATCATCGTCTTGTGTGAGTGCTGGAACAACGACGGCACCCCAAACAAGTTCAACCACAGACACGAGTGTGCCAAGTTGATGACTGCCCACGCCGACGAGCAGGTCTGGTTTGGCCTTGAACAGGAATACACCCTTTTCGACCAGTACGACAACGTGTACGCCTGGCCCAAGGGCGGTTTCCCAGCTCCTCAGGGTCCTTACTACTGTGGTGTTGGTACCGGCAAGGTTTACGCCAGAGACGTCGTCGAGGCCCACTACAGAGCCTGCTTGCACGCCGGCATTAACATCTCCGGTATCAACGCTGAGGTGATGCCTTCCCAGTGGGAGTTCCAGGTGGGCCCTTGCTCGGGTATCGAGATGGGCGACCAGTTGTGGATGGCCCGTTTCCTTCTTGAAAGAGTCGCCGAGGAGTTTGGCGTCAAGATTTCCTTCCACCCTAAGCCTTTGGCTGGCGACTGGAATGGTGCTGGATGCCATACCAACGTGTCGACCAAGAACATGAGAGAAGCCGGCGGCATGAAGTACATCGAGGATGCCCTCGCCAAGTTGGCCAAGAGACACAAGGAGCACTTGGTTCTTTATGGTTCTGACAACGACATGAGATTGACTGGCCGCCACGAGACCGCCTCCATGGAGGCCTTCTCTTCCGGTGTTGCCAACAGAGGTGCCTCCGTGAGAATCCCAAGATCCGTCGCCAAGGAGGGTTACGGCTACTTCGAGGACAGAAGACCTGCCTCCAACATTGACCCATACTTGGTCACTGGTATCATGGTCGAGACGATTTGCGGTGCTATCCCTGACGCTGACATGTACAAGGAGTACGCTAGAGAGTCGGAGTAGATACGCTAGAGCTTGCATGAGGAAGTCACACTCCTCACAAAAAAAATTGTTTGATTACACAACACTCACATCTAATTAGTTCACTTCATTATTTAGAGTCTTAACGCATTGCCTTACAGACGGCCTTTCAGGAATTGTTCATTGTAGCGCTACAAATTCGCTCAAAGAGGGGTGGTTCTCCGCTGATAAGGAATCCTCCAACCACAACTCGCGGATATTAACTCATTACCGATAAGCTTTGGAGGGGTGAGAAAATTGAGGAGACGGCTTCTTCGTAAATCGGATTAGAGTTTTCTTATCAGCCTTTTCAAATTTACCGCTTATTTTTTGGTTTCGGAGGAAATAAGCTTGATGCCATATTCCTTATCTGAAGGAGAAGAACGATTTCAAAAGTTTTCAACCGATGCTTATCTGCTGTTTCTGCTGATGAAGCACCACAGCTAATGCAACACTCCCTAAGCTGCTCGAACAGGATGACAGTGGGAGGATTTGATTGGTGATTACTTTGAGGCATATCCTCACATCAAGACCATTGGATATTTCACTGCTTGGCAAGCGGAACAATGGTCTCACTGAATTTGAGGCATTTTTGGGAGTTAGACAGCTTTAGGAAAAAGAGTTGGATATAGAAGACTCATTGTTCCTATTGTTGAGGGCATGGCCATTGTTGTGGCCTCGACAATGGCGCTTTTCTTGATTCGTCTAAACGAAACTGGTGTTTCCAGTCACGATTCCGTTGTCACCAACGCTTTACTCTGGGACCTTTATTCTGAGACCCACCAGTTACAAGCCCCGGAGCCTCGAGATGTGAAAGCGCAAAATGACTTAATCAACCGAATCTACAGAAAATATCGCAGTTACCGAGACTAACCATGTGAACGTAGAAATTCAATATCTGATTATGTGCGTGTTCGGAACTTAGCGCCATTTTAGGATAAACCGAATGGATAAAGCCGAACATTCATGCAAATACCTAGCTTGCTTTTTTTGCCCATGGGTATCACAATGAATGTGGTGATCCTTTGGACCTCCGTTTCTGCGAGTCTAAGGCAGCAAAAGAAAAGCCAGGACCAAAAGGAAGTCCGAAACCTTGTGATCAAGCAAAGCGGCTTCCAGATCACAGGCAGGTCAAATGTGACAAATGAATGGTAGAACTTACTAATAGCAATAAGGCCTTGCAGCCACAATAGATGTATCAGTAAGAAATAAAACCGCCATTCTCGGAAAACCTAAAAATGTCTTTATGCCTGTTTAGACGTTTTCAAGGCTTAGCTGCACCGGCACAATCGACTTGTCAACCACCGACAGAGAACTTTAGACGAGCAGCTAGACCAATAATTGCGGGGTCCGGAGTACGGGTAGAACCCGACTTTTGATACATGAGAGGCTTTCGTAAATACGGCTGTAAGCGTCGTCATCAAAATCCCAATCTGAAAAGTGCCACAGGATTCTTGAAAGGCCACAGTCGTATCTAGGCGGTTTAAAGTTTCGGAGAAAATGGATTCTTTCCGGGTTGCCCAAAAAGTTAAAACGCTTATTTCAATGCAGATAAGTGAAGAGAGGGAATGAGAGGATAGCTCCAGAAACTAGAAGGTCCAGTTTTTCCATTGGGCCGGAGCTGTTTCTGTCGTCCCTTTCACATTCCTCTCCAAAACTGTAGTGTAAAAAAATCTAGACTGAGTACAGTTGCTGTGTGCTTCCAGATAATCACCCTACGTGAACATGCAGCAGCAGCTAATAAAGCATCGAGCAAATGACAGTTCTGAGGACCAGCGGTTGGCCATTTCCATTCGGCATCCTTGATGCGTGAAACGCGCTCTGCAGCAATTGGCAACCGGAAACGCTCAAGTAGATTTGTTATCGATCATGGATCTCTGCATTGATAGTTGCTTTGGGGGCTACAAACCAAACTGGCCGCACCCCACACCGGGGGTATCTCCCACCAGGAACAGCTTTTTTTCGAACGAATACCCTTGTGTTTGAAATGACAGGCTGACAGGTTGACAGGTTGACAGGTTGACAGGTGTCAAGTCTCGGATTCTCTTCCTATTTAGGCAATAGACCCTTGATATGCAAGACTACGGAACAGCGCCGCACGAAATCTCGGATCTCACTGCGACTTTCCGAGATGGGCTCTATTTTGCGCCTCACTGGCATGACCAGCCAATATCATTAGATAAACGGCATGCAACTATATTAGATCCGGGCTTGGCATTCTGAGAGCGGAATGTCATTGGTCCTAGGTTTTCCATTATGTCTCGGCAAGTCTAGAAGTGATATCTGAGTTAGTGGCGTTAAAAAGTTGGTACTGGGGCTAGAAAATTGCAGGAAGTTGGTACCCGCTTGAAACTTTATCTCTTCGTACCTTGACTGCTTTGTGCAAGTCTTCGCCGTCATAAATATTGGAGCAATCCATCTTGTGGAAAAAACGAAAAGCAGCTTCGCGCAGGCCGCATGCACGAATCTGCCATATGGACGCATCCAGCTGCAGAGGAAGCATCCGACTCTATAGGCGGCATTTGACAAGCCCCTCGCCTCAAAAAGATCCGACAGGTTAGCACGTCAAGCACAAATATGCTATTTCCAGCCAATGACGCGCTCGCATATGCGGATACAACCGAGCCGCTTAAACTAACCCGCTCGGCGTGAACACAAGATGCACATTGAACTGCAGCTCTTCTCCAACCATTGTAATCTCTATCCCAGCCGGTCGGAGCCGATTCATATTGCAGCAGCAGGAGTGCCGGCAGATCTGAAAATATAAAGCACTGACAGATTCCTCTGATCTGATCAGATATTTCCATCTGCAGCAATGGCGCCTCTCGAGACAGAAGAGAAGAACTCTACCGATGAAAGGTATCTCCAGAACCTGAGCGATGAGGCCAACTTGGGCTCCAACAACTTCTCAAGTCTGGAAGATGAAAAGAAGGATCCCGCCTTGGAGGCCGTGGAGTCCAAGAACACCTTGGATACAGATGATGGATTCAAATTCAACAAGGATGATATCGCAGCCATTTTGATGGAGGACGATGATGACATGCCCGCTTTGACATTGAGAATGTGGGTCATGGCCGTGTGTCTTGCTGCTGTTGTGGCAGGCGTGGATGCGTTCTTCAACATGCGTTTCCCCACGATTAACATCGCCGTCGTTGTGATTCAGGTTATTTCCTGGCCCATTGGTCAGGCCTGGCACTATATCATACCCAAGTGGACCGTCCCAATTCCGTTCGGATTGTCCTTCAGCTTGAATCCCGGCCCTTTCAACTACAAGGAGCACACGTCGATTTTCATTTTCTGTAATGTCGTTATCAGTGCTGGTTTGGTGAACAACTTGGTCATCGAGGACACTAAGTTCTTCAATAAAGACATTGGTATCCCCCGCCAGATTCTCTTCAACATTGCCTGTTACCTCCACTCGTTCAGTCTTGTTGGTATCTTCAGAGACATCATGGTTACGCCTGCTGAAAGAGTGTGGCCTGGTGTGCTTTCCAACATTGCCTTGTTCAAGACCATCTACTCCAGAGAAAACCCGGTTGTGCACGGCTGGAAAATGCCCCGTGGAATTTTCTTCGTCATTGTGTTTATTTGCTCTTTCGTGTACTACTGGTTCCCCGACCTTATCCTCCCCTTCCTTTCCAACCTTGGAGCCTGGATCAGTTGGATCAGACCAGACAGTGCTGCCCTTTCCCAGGTGTTCGGAGTCAAGAACGGTCTTGGTCTTTTCCCTCTCACGTTGGACTGGACCCAAATCACCTCCATCAACAACCCATTGACCACGCCTTTCTTCGCTGTGGCCTCCATGTTTGCATCCTTTGTTTTCTGGATCTGGATTGTCATGCCTGGCCTCTACTACCAGAACCACTGGGAAACCGCCCACATGCCTATCATGAGTAACTCTGTGTTTGACGAAAGCGGAAAGCAATACAACTTCAGCAGGGTTGTCACCGAAGATTGGACGCTTGACCAGGAGAAGTTTGAGAACTACTCCCACGCATTTATGCCTATTGCGTTCTTGATGAGTTTGGCGCTCAGTATTGCTGTATTTGCTGCCCTTGTCGTCCACACCGCTTTGATGTTCCGTACCGAGATCTGGTTACCTTGGAAGAACAGATCCACCCATGAGGACATTTTCAACAAGGCCGTGAGAAGGTACACAGAATTCCCCAAGTGGATCTACGTTTTTCTGCTTGCAGTGGCCTTGGGGCTTGGATTTGCCTTTTCAGAGGGATGGGACAACTCTCCAATTGATGCTGGCGGATACTTTGTTTCTGTGGTGATTGGAACAGCGATGTTTGTTCCCCTCTCCCTTCTTGAAGCCAGAGCCAACACCCTTGTCTCCTTGCAGAGTTTCTTCGAAATTGTCAGTGCTAACTGGTACAAGGGTGATGCCTACACTTTGCTTTATTTCTACACCTTTGGCTTCAGTATCATCCAACACGGTATGCACATGGGTGAGAGTGCGAAGATGGGCCACTACATGAGAGTTCCTCCTAAGCACGTTATGGTATTGCTTTTCTTCGCCGGTATTTGGGCCTCTCTCGTGTCCCCATCTGTGACTGGTTACTTGTTGCACCACATCGACGATATCTGCACCGACAATGCTAAGAACAATATGGTGTGTCGTAAGCAAAAGACCGCCTTCAACACACAGTCCATGTGGGGATTGTTTGGTCATGACATCTTTGCGGTTGGAGGCAGGTACTCCTGGGTCTTGTGGTTCTTCCTTGTTGGAGCTCTTGTTCCCATTGCTCACTGGGCTTGGTGTTGGTTCAGACCAAAGTCTTGGATCAGACGCTTTGACCCCATTTTGTTCTTTGGCGGTGCTGCCCAGATTCCTGGTGTGACTGGTTTCAACTTCTCCACCTGGTTCGTTACTGCTGCCATTTTCAACTACTTCATCCACCGTAAGTACACTGCTTGGTGGAGAAAGTACAACTTGGTGAGCTCCATTGCACTTGACAGTGGTGTGGCCATTGCGGCTATTTTGATTTACTTCTGCGTGGTTTACACTGGGGCTTCTAGCAACTACTCCTGGTGGGCTACCGAGGTTTCCTCGAAGGGCTGCGATAACAAGGGCTGCCCACACCTTTCCAAGAAGATTCCCACGCCAAAAGGCTATGACTACTAATATGTTTAATCAATAGAAGACCCAGCGCTTGTAAACACTCCGTTTCTGGCGCTGATCTTTTCTTTTAATTACTTTGTTTCGATTTTGCAGGTTAGCATCACTAACTTGTGAGTTAATAAACCGGCTTTAGCTTCATTTAATAAAATGAGTAAATTCTCCAAAATAACTGAGTACTAAATCTCTATTAACCACAGTGGGTGGTTTAGTTCGAGAAAGCACACCAGATCACCAACTACATATTACACAAAGACTTGCCGGCAGATAATCTCTGTGCCTGATAACTAGCTGTGGTTCTTGTCCGGTATTTTATGGACAAATGCTGAATGTGGTAGCAGGTAGGCCTAAACTTGGTCGGAATGTGAACTCACGCCAAAAATACTTTGAGCCTGGGTGGAAGCACGAAATATTTCAATTGTAAGCATTTGGCACCAGAATCTACCCGGAGATTACCTTCCTAGAAGTAGCTTTTAACTTTGCAATTGCGGGTTAAAAGAATGAAGAGGCGTCAAAGACGAAGATACACCTGACACTTCATTGAGGAGTTTTTGATATGAGCGATTGAATGCATTTGCTGATATCATCGAAGAGAATTCTTTTTCCCATTGGCCTGTGTCCAGATCCCTTCTGATCTGCTCATGGAGAGATAAAGCTCACAGATAGTCTTGTGAGCAAAATGAACTTTGGTGAGCTGCCTCGTTCTTTCCAAATGCCAAATATATTAGTATCGCAGTCAAAGCCAAAAAAGGCCAAATACCAAGACCCTCAAACATCTTCCTGCTCCATAGTTGAAGATGCAGTTTTGTAAGGCCTAACCGCTGCGTTCAAGATGGCACCACCCCCTTTCCATCAAAAAGGCACACTTTACTCCGTTCTGTACTTCGGTTTTGCTGGCACTTTGTCTTTGCTCTTTCCAGGCACCCACTTCTTGAACCTCTTCTTCTTTTCCCGAGCCTCCTGTTCTCTTCGAAGCTTTTGGGCTTCCTTCTCACGGGCATGTCTTCTCTCACGACAAACAGCAGCCATTTCCCGCTTTTTCTTGCCTGGTCTGCGCTTTCTGCTCCGTTTGAGCTCTCTATCCACCTTTTCATTATGCTCATTGACATTCAACACTTTCAGCGAATGAGGATCGGAAAACACTGCCTGAGACCAGCTAATGATCAATGAAGCATCCACTGCGGCAAATTCGATTTGGTTCTTTTCCTCGGCTGTGTAAATCGCTCGGTAGTACGATTCTGGTCTCTCGTTGTTGATCTCCTCTTCCTCTTCGTCCTCACGCATCGTCACGGTCATGACCTCGGCGGCGGGGGCTGAAAATAGGGGAAAAGCAAACTCTTCTGGTTCGTCGCCGGCGGCTTTATTGGGTTCCTGGACTTCCTGGTTTTCATCCACTTCTATTAGTTCAAACTCCATATTGGGCAATATAACAGGCTCATGGTCGCTTCCATCCTCCAGATCATAAAGATCTTTCCTGTCGGTTCTAAAGTTAGTATTAAGCCTTATCATAGACGTCTAAAAGTCGTACCTTTTCTGATCCACCATGGTGATGCTTTCCTACTACTGCGATGCGCATCTGATATAGCTGTACTAATATACACGTCGTTACTCATTATGCCCAGGCAGCGCCTACCACAAAGGCGTATGTGCCGAACTGATGGTTCGAATCACATCCTGGCGAAGCTTCCACTTGGGAGGTACAAAACCGGTTTTGGGATTGGCGCCGTTTTCCAGACCTCGGGTATCCATTGGGACTGCTGGATTAGAATCAGTTAGCACAGGCAACAGGGCCAAATTAACTCGTGTCTCTTTCTTCGTCGACCATATCTTCTCGTGAAGATCTGCGTCGCTGACCCTGACGTACTCTGCCACTGCCTCGTAAGGCAAGAAGGAAACCTGAAGCCCTAGGAACTTGGCGAGCCCATCTGGTTCGACCTGGTAGTTTTTTCCAACACCCACCATTGGAAAGAATAAGGGCCACACCTTCGTCTTGGCCTCGGTGTCAAGAACTTTCGTATCGCCTGCGTTCTCATGACACCGCTCGTGCAAGTCCGCAACAGGCTTGGCAAGAATAAGCGAGATTTGTAAATCAATGACAAAGCTACCTCCCTCAATGTCAAACACATAAAGAGGGCTGTACTTGAGACGCTCGCTTCCGCTCATTCCCAGGCCGAAGACGAATTGTCTGAGACCAATAGGATACTTTTGCAAAATAAGATCGGCTTCTAGCTTCTTGCGCCTGACTTCCAAATCCTTTGCGAGTTTCTCGGCCTCTTGGGCTTTCCTGATCTCGTCTTCTTTGGCCCTCAACTTCTCCTGCTTTTCGAGCTCAACTCTTCTCTCCTCGTCTTCCTTCCGCTTCCGTTTTTTCTCCTTCTCTGCTTGCAAGAACATTTCCTTTCTGGCTCTCTTCTTAGCCTGCACTTTTTCTTGCCATATCTTTGCTTCTTCCAAGGCCTTTTGTTTTTGCTCCTCTTGCGCCTTGGTCATTGGCCCCGGCGACAATGAAGTGCTGCTTGCCGACCGATGGATCTTGGCCTTCTGCTCTTCAGGTGATTTCTCCTTGCCATCGCCCAAAGGTGAGCCCATGAGCTTTTTCTCTAACTCCTTGGCGTCTTCACCGGTAGCCTTGGTTTCGTTGATGGTATCTTTCACCGCCTCTTTGCGTTTCTTTATACCCTTCGCATCAACATCTTCCAGGTTTTTGCGCTTCTTGAAGTTTGCTTCTTGATCAACAGGAGGCTTTGATTTCGTCTTCAGACTGTTGGCTTCCAAAGCAGCCCTGTCATGATCTTCAACAGCTTCATCTTTGACCCGGGCAGTCTTGCTCTGGCTCTTTCCTTCTGGGGTAGGACTGGACGGAGGATGAGCGACAGCCGTCTTCTCAGTCTCACCCGCCAAATGGCGTTCTAGGAGAAAAACTTCCCTGGGATCGTGCTGCGCTGAATGCTTCGCAATCTGAAGAGCATTCAAATTATCGTGTTGTCTAGTAATCAGCGGATCGGCTCCTCTAGATAATAGAAACCTGACAACGTCATAATTGCCTCTTCCCACGCTAGCCAAGAGAATGGAAACACCAACCTTATTTTTCAGGTTGATGTCAAAAGATCCGGGATTCAAGCCCAAGAGAATGTCGACCAACTCGGTGTGGCCATGGCGAGCTGCGAGTATTAGGATATCAGGCTTCTTCTGTAATGAATGGCCATGGAGGATGAAGTCTTCAGCTGCCGCTTCTTTGAGATTCTGAGCCACATACTTATAAATTGCAGACAGCTGAGACTTTTTTCTTGTCAAATCATTAAAGTATCCTTCGTTTGGATCCTCGATGATTTTACGGGGCGATTTTGAGAATGCTTTCAGCGTCTCTGTCTTGTCTGCGGCAGCGCTCAAAAGGCTGATCACCTCGTCGTAGTTATCTTCCTCTGTCTGGAGGTGGTATAACTTGGTCAAGGCAGAAAAACCATCGACATTGGTTATGTTTGGATCGGCACCATTCTCAAGTAAAACTCTCACAGTGTCGACGTGTCTGTTTTCCGATGCATCCATTAAAGGTGTTTCTGCGTCACCCGCCTCCAAAGCCTGCTTGTTGACGTCGGCGCCCTTTTTGATCAAAAATTCAACAATTTCGGTATTACCTGCCAATGCTGCTTCATGCAAGCAAGTGAAACCTCCAAAGTCACTTTCATTGGCATCTGCTCCTCGGGCAATAAGGTTCTTCACTGCCTCTATGTCACCCTTCTTGCATGCTCTTTGTAGCAACGAGCGACCAGTAGAATCTCTCTTCATCTTGTAAGAGGTAGACGGTTTCGTTTCCTGTCTAAATTGTTGTCTCGCTTGAGCCTTTTCTCTGTCAGATTCATCCGAAGAGTCAGCTCCTGAGCGGCCCTCCAGTCTGTTGGAATCGGCTGAACCTCTCCGGCCTTGAGCGGAATACGACAACGAAGGGGTCGTTTTCTTATCCAAGGTGTTGCTTTTTTCTTCGGTCGGCCTTTGCGAAGAGGAGGGGCGATACGAGTCGTCGTCATCTTTCTCGTGCGTGCCTTCACCTTCGTCATCACTCTCATCGCTCTCGTCGGAGTAAACTATTTTGCGTTTGAGGCGTCTGCGCTCTTCGTCTATCCCGCGTTTTCGAACGAACAGTTTGGCCACATCTGTTGATATTGGCTCGTTTGTGATCACAGTCTCGGCCTCTGATTCTTCTCCACCGTCATTATCAAGAGGGAGTTTGTCTTCGGCCATTTTTGGCTCATCAACTGAGTTCTTTGAATCCACTTTAGGAGACGCCTTTTCCAAAGTCTCTGCAGGCTCCTTCTTGTTCGAAGGCTCAGCACTTTCAACAGGCTTTTTGTTATCCAGAGGCTCCTTATCCGTAGAATCCTTCTTATTCGTAGACTCCTTCTTGTCCAAAGGCACCTTCTCATCCGGAAACTCCTTCTTATCCAAAGAATCCTTCTTTATTATGGACTCCTTCTTATTCGTGGACTCCTTCTTATCCAAAGACACCTTCTTATCCAGAGGCTCCTTCTTGTCCAGAGACTCCTTCTTGTCCAGAGACTCCTTCTTATCGAAAGACTCCTTCTTATCCAAAGAGCCCCTCCTAGCCGAAAGCCCCTCTTGCGTTTTCTGGGGCTGCTTCTCCTTCCGGCCCTCCTTTGGTTCCTCCTTCACATCGTCGTCAAAGAGATGGAGAAGCTTTTCATCTTTTATCTCAGGCACACGGGATTGTTTCGGAAGTTGGTGTACTTTCGTATCACTAGTCAGTGCTGGCTCATCCTTAGGGGCACGTGCAACAGGCTCTGACGCGGGTTCTGAATGGCGGTGTTTGGATGACTCTGTGTGGTCTCGTGTAGAATGTGTCTTCTGTTCGTTTCTCTCCTTGTCCTCTTGAGAAGGTCTTCTATCCTCAGGCTTGTACTCCGAGCGTTCTCTCAGCCTGTCGCCGGAATTAGGCTTCCGCTTATCATTCCACGAGCGCTGGTTCTTGTTTTTGCTGCCCGGGCGGTATTTATCGTAGCTTTCCCTTTTTCTGTTTCCAGAATAACCTGGTTTCCGGTAGTTTCCCCGGTAGCCAAAGTAGTCACGCTGTTCCTGGCGCCGGAAGGATTCTTCGGGATGTCCAAATACAGAAGCTGGCGGGCGGATTCCCCTGTCTCTGTCGCCTCTATCTCTGTCTCGAATAGGCGGTTTTGAGAATCCCTGCCTGGGTCTATCTCTATCTCGATCACGGTTGGGAATACGATTTCCCTGTGAATTATATGACATGAAAGGCAGGATGGACTCAATATATACTTTGACAGAGCAGATTTATTGAGGGGTTGATGGTTTTGTGGTGCGGGTTGTGCTGGATGAGTTGGTGATATTTGTACAGTGTATGCAGGATATTTCGATGGAGGCTCTTTAAGTAGGCATGTTGGATACGTGAATGGGAATGTATTACCCGTTTATCAATTAATTTGTTAGGGTACTTTTTGTTTGGTGAACTATTCGTGATTTTTTTTATTACGATGATATTTAAAGGCTCCTTTGAGCCACTAACTTATTCGCAGTTGAAGGAATGCTGGCTAGGTGAGTGGATGAAAGGTTTTTTTCTTGCTTTTTGTCTCATGTTGACTCTAGTGACTTGGAAATATGATTATTTTGGCCAGAGCAACTTCATCTCATCATCCTCTGGGGGCTTTGAGCTGCCTGTGTGCTTAGTGTCCCTTGGACCATCACTAGTTTGAGTTAACTTTCATGTCCTTCTTTGATTTTCTTGGAATATAAGCTCCTTTAAAATTTACTTCCATAAAGTAATCTTCGTTTGCGCTCCTCAGAAAGCTTGAATGACCAAAACGTGAGGTTGTGAAGAAGGCAAGCAAACCATAGTTGTTGATATCTCGTCTGGCACAGATCTAGGGTCCATAAAATTTATGTATCAACCTGAGCCTCATTTACTGTGCTGTTCTTGTTTGTAAGGGTCACAGAGCTGTATATGCTTTCAAAGTGCACCAAAACCAGACTAGAAAGTTTGAAAACCGTGCTTTGTTTTCTGGGGGCTCAATATTTCACCAGTAACAGTCTTGAATTGCCAAAAACAGTCTTGAGTTTTTATCTCAGAAAATCCAAGTGTTTGCATGGATTTGGGAGCTTATGACTCCCTTCAAAACAAGCCGATGTTTTGACATGGTTGTGATCTCCTTTAGAAGCTATTAGTAGTACTTGCTTCTTGTTGCCTGAACTTGTAACGCCATTGAAAACTATTATTTCGTTGAGGAATTGTTTGGATCAGGCACTGAGGCTCTTCGGAAGAGCTTCATATCAGCTGTGACTCCTTGGCTCTTTCAAATAGGGAAATTTTAACGTACCCTTATTCTAGAGGAGTAGCAAATCAAGAATAAGTATTTTTGGAGCCGTTTTTTCTTCGTTTTTTCGACCTCTCGAAAAGATCATTGTTTTCCGTTGCTGTATATCCTTTGCTCACGCTTTCGCTGAGCTAACGGCAAGTCGATTCACTGTTCACAACGCTATTTCACGGCTAACTCTTTCTGATTGAATATTATTTTTGACGGAAATAGCGGTCCTTCCCTTCTTCAGGTAATTTGGTTCTGCTTGATCTGCTGGTGCTTGACCCTTCACCGGTCCACAATCTCGGGGGTTACGACGGGCCGATCATCGTACGGCTCTATCCGTGCGTCAACTCCCATCTACAGCAATACCAACTTTTTAATTTCTCGCATATTCAGAAAACAAAGACAGTGAGTGAGATATGCCACAACGAATGCCATATAAATATATTTTATTGAATCCTTCTTCTTCACATATCAACATTCGAGTGTTGCGAGTTTATTTTTTTTTTTTTTTTTCATTTCTTATCATTACAAACTATTACAAATGATCCCCCCTTCCTCCTTATCAGGTACTACAGTTGGTCATAAGACATGTACCGGAAGCGAGCGGCTCCGGGCAATAATGATAAGATGGTGCCACATGAACGGAAGATATGCACAACACGGGTCCACTGGAGGGCCGGGGATTTACCGAGTTACATGCGTCATTGATATCTGAAAATTCGCTAAACATAATCCGGGCTTGAGCTATCCACACATGTCCATTTTACCGCTTGTGGATTGATAACACGAGTGAACGCCTCTGATAACCTGGGACACGACCTTATCAGTGACTATTCGTCAGTCATCTTAAAAGCAACATGTATACTTCGAACCCTCGTTTGAAGAATAAGAGGGTTGCGTCTCCTGCGTGGTTTTCTTCAAACAGTAGAATCAACTCCGTGAACCCCGGATGCCTCACAAGTCGTAATTTGCACTGAGGTTACCCAAAACGCCGAGTGCAATTAAACTTCATGGACCCTTACAGTCAAACCCCATTTCAAGCCACAGTCGAGTGGCACAAATTCCTCTGAAGCAGGAAGACGCACGTAACCAAAAATGACGCATGCCAAGTGCTTTGGTGCTAAGGCTTAGGCTTCGGTGCGCCTTTGCGATCAACCGTGCGGCCCTGTCAAGACTGTCACCGGCACCACAGTTTCTTGGCACGGTATCACCGTCAGACCCGAATCCTAATTGGGAAATAAGTGCCACGAGAGGTTCCGGGCTTCCGTTTGAATCCGCCTTTTCTGTATTTTTTTTCTTTCTTTTACGTCGTCCACTCCTCATAGTGATTTCGGGAATGGCTGCTTTTTGAGCTGCACGATCGCCCTCACTAAGGAACCTAATATGTGGTGTCAGAGCCATTTAGCCGCACGGAAGGCAGAAAAACGAAACAGTGCAGCCGAAACACACTTCGGTTTTTTGCAGATACACTTTCTGATAGCTTTGGTCTTTTTTGCTGAGGTGGAACTTGGGCTCAAAAAGCACTACTGGCAGTTTGGCAATGGAGAAAAATAGTAACAATCCTCTCTCTTCTCAGTAGACAGAAGCCACACTTTCGAGACTTGCCACAACACTGATCCCATCGGCGGTCAAGAATAGCCGAGTCCATTTAGCCTTCATGCACCTTGGTCAAGCCACACTGTAGACTGATAACCACAAATTTCTGACGAATATTTAAACAGCCAAATCACGGGGTTATTTCTGTCAACCAGAGAGCGGCCCATGTCTGAGAAGGCAGAAAATTTTACTAGCATCACTAGTATTACTAGCGCTGGCGACAGACACAATGCCCAAGACCATGAGGTACATCTTGATGAGATCAGATCTCACCAATATGGTTTTGCGGAGATTGCCGAGGACTTGACTCAGGACCAGAAATACTATGTGATCAAAAGATTGAATGCGGAGAATCTTGAGAATTTTGAAGACTTGCCGCCCGCTGTTGCCTTTATTTTGGAGAAGATCCAGCACTTGACGGTGGAAGAGTCTCAAGAGATTTTAAAAGACTTCTTGGACGAACATGGTGGTGACATTAACGTGCCTATTCCGGACTACGACTTTGTAAAGGAATTAGTGGAGTACCACGGTCCTACCTTTTCTGAAAAGTCTCTGGGAGGCTACTCTTCAGACCAGAAAGGACAAGCTGATGTCAAGGAGCACTCCATTAACTCCGTTGAATCGGCAGAGCCCGGCAAGATTTTTGACTGGGAATTACAGCTCAAAACAGAAGCCGCTTTGATTGCTTACTGGTCTCCATACCCTGAAGTGAGAGCTGTCACTGATCCCTTTGACGATCCTTCGATTCCTTGTGAGACACTCAGAGTTTACATCATCGGTATCATCTGGGTTTCCCTTGGTACAATTATTGGCCAGTTTTTCTCGGAGAGACAGCCTGGTATTAGTTTGGGATCTGCAGTGGTTCAGCTTTTCGTCTACCCATGCGGCAAGTTTCTCGAATATATTTTGCCTGCAAAGACATTCAAAATTTGGAGATGGAAGATTAATTTGAACCCTGGGCCATGGACCCACAAGGAGCAGATGCTTGCTACGCTTTGTTACAGTGTCAGTGGAGGTTCTGTTTACGCAACTTCCTTCATCAACCTCCAGAAATTGGACAGATTTTATGCCAATCCCCACTTTAAGATTGGTGCTCAATTTCTCATTGTGCTTTCTTCCAACTTCCTAGGCTTTGGATTTGCCGGTATTTTCAGAAAGTACGTTGTGTACCCAACATCGGCCATCTTCCCAAACCTTCTCCCCACCCTTGCCATTAACCGTGCTTTGGTGCAGCCAGAAAAGAAAGAAAAGATTAATGGTTGGAAAATTTCCAGTTACAGTTTTTTCTTGATCGTTTTCGCTGCTTCATTTTTGTACTTTTGGGTCCCTAACTACCTTTTCAGTGCACTTTCCACATTCAACTGGATATCTTGGGCAGCACCTAACAATTTCAACGTTGCCGCCATCACAGGTTCCCAAAGTGGACTTGGTTTGAACCCGATTACTACGTTTGACTGGAACATTATAAGCTTCAACACACCCTTGGCTATCCCCTTCTTCTCTAACGTCAATACGTATATTGGTGCTTTCATTTCTTTCTTTTGCATTATTGGTCTCTGGTGGTCAAACTACAAATGGACGGCTTACTTGCCTATCAACTCAAACCTGGTTTTTACAAACACGGGTGATTTTTACTCGGTTACCTCGGTCTTGAATGATCAAAATAAGCTTGACCAGGAGAAGTATGAGAAAATTGGACCTCCATTTTACTCGGCTGCCAACATGGTTGTATATGGCACATTCTTTGCCATTTATCCCTTGAACTTCTTCTACGTTGTCTTGACTGAATGGAAGAAGCTCAAGTTTGCGACGATTTCCTTGGTGAAGTCCTTCAGATTCAAGAAAAGAGCCTCTTCTTACGATGGCTTTGACGATCCTTTCTCAACCTCCATGAAAGTGTATCCCGAAGTTCCAGAGTGGTGGTTTTTCATCATCTTGTTGATTTGTATCGTTTTCTCGATTATCACGGTGGAGGTTTACGAGTTGGATACTCCGGTTTGGACGATTTTCTTCGCCCTTGCCTTGAATTTTGTCTTCTTGTTGCCCTTCGTTGTTGTGTACGCTGCAACTGGTACAACTATGTCCATTAATGTGTTGCTCGAAATGATCATTGGTTATGCCCTTCCAGGAAACGGTACTGCCTTGAACTACGTTAAAACTTTGGGCACCAACATCGACAGTCAGGCTGAGAACTATATCACCAATCAGAAACAGGCACACTACTGGAGAATCGCTCCTCGTGCTCTTTTCAGAATTCAGATGGTGTCATGTGTTCTTAACAGTTTGATTGCTGTGGGTATAATTAACCTTGCTTACAGCACCATTGACGATTATTGTGCTCCTCGTCAAGACCAGAAGTTCACCTGCCCAGGAACGAACACTTTCTACTCCGCCTCCGTTATTTGGGGTGTGATTGGACCAAAACGTGTGTTTAGCGGACTTTACCCAATCTTCCAGTGGTGCTTTTTAATTGGGTTTTTGCTTGCCTTCCCATGTTGGATTTTGAAGAAGTATTACGGACACACTGTGATTGGTAAGTACTTCCACCCCATCGTCCTCACCAATGGCATGATGAATTACGCTCCATACAACCTCAGTTACTTAACTCCAGGTATGTACATGTCGTTTGCCTTCATGTACTACCTCAAGAAGAAAAAGCTTGCCTGGTGGAAGAAGTACAATTTCCTTCTCTCCGGTGGTCTTGACGGAGGAATTGCGTTTAGCAGTATCATCATTTTCTTTGCAGTTCAATACCATTCCAAGTATATCTCCTGGTGGGGAAACAACGTTAACGACAATGTGCTTGATGCTTATGCTCCTCCAAGACTTAACGCTACCCTTGAGGCTCCAGATGGGTACTTTGGCCCTCGGATCGGTCAATTCCCATGAGAATGTTTTTCTTTTGAATAGATAATTTAGTGTTACAGACTGCAGTAGCAATTTTTTATGTAGTTAAATTGGTCAAGTATCGATCAGCTCTGAGAACAAATGGCTTCGATAAATTCAGGGCATGAATGACATTTTTATTTGTCCACCTCCTTCAATCCTAAGTAGTAGTCAATGCATCATGATTCTATACTTCGAACTTCGCTCATCAAATTTTAAGTGTTCGAACTATCAAAATACTCAAGGCCCAACGGATTTCGTGTCTCACTGTTCACCACCCTTGAGTACTTGGGGCAAAAGGACGAAACTGTGCAAGGTAATAGCTTTTTTTAAGGTGTCTACAAAGATAAGCTACATGGAAGAACAGTCAGTGACATGCTTGCATGGTAAAAGCCTATCTTTGTGCTCCATTGCAGATTAAATTGTAACCATTCTCACTTCTTTATTCCATTTTTAGCCGTGACTGTTTTGTTTTTTGATATACTTTTGGCTGTAAAACAGAACATAGACATCCTGACTTTGAAGTCTCCATGATGCTATTAATCCACATTACTTTCAAAGAGGGAAACGAGTTTCTACTCGCAGTCGGAGGAGATAAGCATACAAAGCTACACTCATAATATCTACCACAGCCTCAAGTCGGGCTCTACAGACCATGAATCTTTGCGTTCTATTCCAGTGTCGTTTCTTCGTTCGTTGAGGTACAGACTCGAGACTAAAAAGGCCCATCTATTATTCTGAAGGATCTTGGGCCTTCCTAAGATCGTCAAAGTCCATCAACTCAAATATCAAGCTCATATTTGGGCAGATGCGCTCACAAGCATCAACATGGTGCCCTTCACGGGCTATCCGCCAGTTGCAAGGCTCAGCTGAGTTTGCTGTTCCAGATTTGAGAAGCTCGTAAGCCTCATTCACCAGAAGGTGAAACTTGACCATGAAATATGCTACAACCACGCACGCTGACCGCAGTACACCACATTGGCAGTGCACAAGCGTTCGAAGCCCGGGCTGGTCGTAGCGTGCTATCGTGTCAGTGATGCATAAAAGCTCCTTCAGGATCAGTGATGTATGAGACCATGGCACATGTAGGTAGGTACGCAGCCCGCCTCTGGTATCAAATTCAGCCAGTAAGTCATCACAATCACGGGCCACGTTCACAACAAGGTCGTAGTCGTTTATGTCCACTGGGCGAAGAGAGTGTTTTGGATCCAGGTATAAGAACAAAGTCGTGTCCAATACCCTGGCGGGCCCATTCGGGTAGGCTTCGAGATTGGACTGTTCCTGGAGCTCCTCGGGTGGGAGAAACAGCTCCCTTGTGGACGGCATGATCTTGTCGCTGATGTTATCTGCGAGCCCTGCTTCGAGGCCAAACGGGCTCAGCAAGGCGATCTCTGGGCTTTCGGGCGCAAAATGGGGCGGCGAGACGCCTAATGTAAATTCTGACGGCGGCATCACAGGCAGCAGGCGAAGCGATGCTGCGCTTGTGTTCTGTGGGGGTGGAGCTGGAGGTATCAAGGGGGTCAGGGCTACCACCGGGGTGATCAATGCAGAGGCCAGGCCCAGGGGAATAGCCAATGCTGAGGGTTTTTTAGGGCCCTCTCGAGGCGGCAGCGATGTTGCCTCACCGGTAGGCTGCGACGATGAGCTCAAATTGAGCAGAAGTTGCTTCATGTTGATATTACGCAGGCTAGATAGCAGGCTGGGTTTGCGAGAGTGCCGAGGTGAGTAGTTCATTGTTGAAGCTGGGCCGAGTCTGGACCGGTCTGGGTCCAGGTATGCCATTTTGATGGGTATGATGGTGGAGGGTATGGGAAGGTGTTTCGGTGGAGTTTGATATAATTTGCCGGAGAAATGCAGATTCTATTGTGGAGCCTTCGAATGGATGCTTGATGGCGTTTCGGGGTTTATTGCACCCTTGCAACTTGGACAGCTTGGACAAAACAGGAATCTAGGCTGCTCGAAGATCGATTGAAGGAAAGTCCACTGGTTGGCTCAGCGAGACTGAAATTCAATGAACGTAGAATCTAGAGTCGGTGTAGGCGATGGAGCTCTAAGCAGTGCTTCTATACCTCTTCAGCAGAAGAAGTAACTAGGGTCGTATCGGTAATTCGGCCCAAAGAAGCCAATCTCAGAAATAGCCCAAGACGTGATACCTAAAGGGTGCGGCGAAAGGTATGGATAAGATTGGAGTATCTGACACTTTTCGTTATGGCAGCCCGGAGAGAATTGGTGTGACAAGCCGGGTATAGTGGACGAGGAATTTCCGTGGATCTGATCTCTGATCTCTGATCTCTGATCTGCCAGGAAAGAGTCGGTATGGCGCGTCGGGCGGGTTGAACCAAGGCGTTTTAACTACCTGGAGGCGTCTTTTAGTAGTATCAGGTATAATCGACCAGCCGGCCGTGTTCTTTGAGCAGATCCAGGTGTGGATGAAGAAGATGGATTAAAAATGCCAGGGCCCCGGCGCAGGAATAAGGCACGGAAGAAAAACTGGGAGAAGTCTCAGGGCGACTCTCGGTAAAACTAAAGAGAACCTTTTGGTGGGCTTTCTGGATTCAACGTGGCCACTTTTGGCGGTGAAATTCTCTTTCAGGTTTTAGATTCTTTGTCTGGCAAAATTCGCTTTCGCGCCTCCATGTTTCATACGATGTATCAGCCAGGAATGGCGCACCTGCCAAGTTCTAGCAGGGGTCTCTAGATATATATAGTAACGAAAAAATCGTCGAAGAAGGCGAAGCTTGGGTTGGGGTCTAAGGTTATTCTCATTGTGCCAATACTAAAAACTGCTTACGTAAGTGGTGTTATTCCGCGTGGCTCGTATCATTGAGTAGATAAAGGTCCATGGTTTAGGGTGAGCACACATTTGACCGAACTGTGGACGTTGTGTGGAAAGAGAATATGGCATTTGACTCTTCTTGTTTTGCTGGGTGATCTGTTTTTTCGGAAAACTTCTCAACTTCAAGTAGAGTGAAACCACCTCGTAAGCTACCCGTGCTCCTTCAACCTTGAGTCAACTGCAACACTCTGGCTCTTCATCGATTTCTTGGAACTTTCCTCCTGTGATAGCATCTCAGTCATGTGTGAAAAATCACAATTTATTCATTATGTGACAGCGCCCCCTTGGTTCAACAACTGCCAAGAAACGATCAAGAACGACCTGGTAGTGCTCTTAAAGAGCCCTAAGGGTTCCAAGTTAACATCAATTTTTTTTTAAGCTTTCACAAGTTTCATTCTCGTCAACTTATCGTACGATATATCAGCACTTACATAGCATCAAACGGCATAGGTCAAGGGATCCGGTTCACGCCACCAGTGGTTGAAATTCCAAAAGCGGAAAGTACCATTAAAATTTCTTTGATTATCGGCTGATTATCAAACTCTTCTAGAACGAGTATACAAGTAGTCGCAGAGCCGGCACTGTAGCCTCATGATCTGGTGTATCAAGAAAGTTTACTTGTAAAAACAGAATCCGCTTATCATATAAGGTGAACAAGCTTGATTGCTAAGCATTTTTGGAAGCAGATACCAACTCTATCACTAGTGTCAAGTAAAACATGGAAAAAGGACGCGAATCCTCCAAGATCCGGAGTCAATGAACCGGAGCGTCAGATAAGTCCTTAGTTGCACTGTTCTTTCTGCCTCCTGTAAGCAAAGAACATTTTCCCTGTCTGCTCTTGCAAATGGAACACCTTTCATGAGTATAAAAGGGTTGGGATTTATGTTCATGCTTTGTAAGGCACGGGTCGTTTTCATCATCTCCTGAAACGATGGTGAGATTGAGTTCCGGTAATTTTTTCATTAAGTCGATGTGCAAGTGAAACAACATGCTGTCTGACTTTGATATGATAAATTTAAGTGAAGGTGACAGAAGCTCGGCTTTTTATGTCTCTTACTGCCATGCACCAAAGAGGCTGCATGCAGCGGCACGTGTAATTCAATCCCTCAATTTTCGAGTTTCTGCACCTAAAGTAAAAATAGTTAATTATAAACGAAGCAGAAAATATCTCATACATTGAAATCCTCAACAAACACGTAGTCAGGATTCTAAAGATGCAAGTGCTTCTTTCAATGCCATTTTTCTCAAAATCGATGCCAGAGTATATCTGGGCTCAAGGAGCAAAGTATACAAATATGCATGGACTTCCCGGCATTGTGCGGCTCCATTGCCTGCAGCGCCCACATGCATATTCGAGCCATTTGACAGCATTCTTGTGGTTATCGAAACGTCTGTAGGCAATTTCCAACGAGAATAAAAATCTATGGTAGTAGCTCTTCATTCACTGTGTAATAACCCACTCGGTGCTGTTTATGAAACAGTGCACTTTTCACTACCACAAGCGCTGTGGCATAAATTTGGGGCGACTTTCAACGCGAAGTGTCTTCTGAAAGATAATGCACCTCCCAGAGTGGACAGACACAATGACTTCTTAGGTCTGGTTACTTCATCGGGGGGCCATTTGATGAAAACCGCCTCTTGGCAGATACTCTAGAAGTATCATGACAAATTGCGAGCAGATGTTTGACATGTTCTCGTCAACCATCACAGCTGACAGGAGATTGCGTTCCAATAACAGTACTTAGAGACACTTTCTTTGAGACAAGGAAGCGGTATGCTTCCTGGGTGCCCATTCATAATTTTCCTGTCCCGATGAAGCACTCTTGGATACCAATGTGTCTGGCCATACAGCAGCACCATAGGCATCAGCAAACCTGAGAACAAGGTATGCAAGGACTGAGACTGAATAACTCAAATTGATTCTCATCTTGTTTTCGGCAGTTGTCGACCGCAAGTCTGCTTCAAAACATGCCGTTCTATAACCACTAGGGAAACTGGTAGGAATATCACTTTACTCATGTGTAAGACGCCAAATTTGTTTTGTCGGAACTCTGACGCTAGCACTTTATTTTGAGCCTGTGACTGTCAAACCCTGAGAAATTCATGTTAGTCTGACTCGGAAT
Source organism: Candidozyma heveicola (assembly GCA_003708405.2). Lineage (NCBI taxonomy): Eukaryota > Fungi > Ascomycota > Pichiomycetes > Serinales > Metschnikowiaceae > Candidozyma > Candidozyma heveicola. Next base: position 54,729 of record PPOB02000020.1, read on the forward strand.
CTGTTGTAGTGCACTCATTTCTACAATTTCGCAGCCATCACAGACAAACCACAAAATCATAAACTTCCCCCAAAAAATTCGAATTAGCCCCGAATTTGTTTGCGAAGTTTGCAGATGCTTGGGAAATCCTTCTATGTGGGTTCTAGGGAGAAAAGGGGGAAAGTTTGCTCGATAATCTTGTTACCGGGGTTGAAAGCTGCTAGGAAAGTTTCTCCCCAATCAAAACTGCAATTAAGCTAAATGCTTTGAATCAAGCAAAAGAACTAACATCAATTGATTCTCTAAGAGATTTACAATATGTTGGAGTCGATATATTCGACTCTGTATCTATCAGAGAAATAATACCAGCCGTTTTACCAATGGCTGCATAGTTGATTAAATCAGTTCATACATGTGGGGCCTTTTCTCGTATTTAGAAGACTGCCGAGGCTGATCCTAATTTCATCAATTCAAACGCCGCCCAAAAAATGCCTTCAGTCATTTCTTGGTGCTACAGTGAACCTCGGAAAAACTCCGGGACGGGGCTATATATCCGGCTTAGCGACGTCACTCTTCGCATCGATAACACGAGATTTCCTTGTTGACGACAATGTCGTCGCTGTCTCAGCTAAAACCCCCAACTCAGGAGGCCACAAAACACTTCAATTTTTTTAATTTAATAAATTAGTATTATAAATTAGCACTCTAGAAGAAAAATAAACTTGTTTTCACTCTTGTAGCCCAAGTACTTGCTGATTAATAGCACCTCCAAAGCCTCGGAACAACGGAAGAAACGGCGCCGCGACATTTGAGTCAAGCACCAGTCCGGGGTTGCCTCGAATCATATAAATACTCCCACGCCACCAAACCTCATAAAGTCACCAAAAGCAACAAAACAAAAATGTCTCTCTTCAGATCCTTGCAAAACACCCCTGCAACGATCTCAATCTTCCACAATGCCCGTGTTCCAGCCCTGGCCAGCTTGTTTGCTCATTTGGAGAGAGCCTACTACCAATTGAACGACGACAAGAACCTCTTCCAGTTGGACATGAACGCTAAGAAGATGCCCACATACGACCAGTTCAAAACCATATACTCCAATTGCGTGCGGGGCGACCGCTGCCAGACTGTTTTGAAGGAGTGCTTCCCCTTGCTCAATGATAAGTTTACCAAATCGGAGCATTCCTCCGTCACCGTGAAGAGCCTTGGAATCAGAAACGACAGAGGGTTTAAGATCTTCTCTGAGAACGAGTACACTCACATCCACGAGGCTTTTGAGAAGCTCATCAACGAGCTGGAGCCGGATATCGACCCCAACCAGCTCTTCCAGGCCCCCTTGCTTATCGACTGGGATCAGAACATCATTGCCAACAACAGAGATGGGTTGAACTTGATTTTACAGAAGTACAAGGAGGCAGCCAAGGAGAAGTGATTTTGACTGATACACTCGAAGCTCGAGACCGCCAGTTGAGCATGGTGGAGGCAGAACACGCTGTCCGCCTCTTGAATTAATGATTAGATACTAACGACCCAACAATAAAACTATTTATCGATATGAACAAACCTAGCCGCCTTTTGACTTGGACCAATGGCACAGAATCTGCTAAGAAATGATCGAGAGGTTAAGTTGATTGCTATTTTGGCCGAAACCTTATCAAGAGAAGGATAATAGAGACCAGCGTAAGGCGAAAACACACTGGATATCCTCCAACGTTTACTAGTGGTAATTGAGTGATCTCAAAGGATGCCACTAAACCTCGCAGCTTCAAATCTCCAGTCAGCATAGCATTTGACCTTCGACTCAACTACAGCAAAGTAGTGATCTAGGTCGCTGTTTTGGAAAACTTTAGTAACTGATAATTGTCCCGCTTGCCTTTGGATTGATACACTTCCCAACTGGTATATCAAGCTGGGCTCTTGTAACAGAAAGGTTAACTTATTGAGGAAAACGAAAGCATGGTTCGAACAAGGGCTGTCCTTTCGAGGATATTCTGTGGGTCCAAAGCCTTTACCGATTAACCGATCTTTTGAAGAGAATCTTCGAAATTGTGAAGGTGATGTTGCTCGAGGTTCCACTACCGAAAGTACACCAGAGGAGATTATGGTCTACTGACAAAGGCCATCTTTTGCCGCGGACCCTTTACCTTCACTGCATCAAAAACACTTCTTGCTGTCTTCAAGGCGCCTATCCGCATATGAAAACCGCTTTAGGTACCAACGCATCATGCACAATGATAAACAGACGAGCCACACAGCTGCGTGGAAACTGATAAAGGCCGCTTTGCGGCATTTTGCAATGTGTCTGGTTTTTTTTTTTTTTTTTCTTGATAGGAATATTTGAGAAGTGAGGAGATAAGAAAATCACGCATCCATGATTCTCAGGGCAATCGAACAATAAGTGATAGGCATTTGGTGGGGACTATCAATTGATCCGACTTAGCCGCCGTGGCCCTGCGGTGATTTCCATAAACGGCTCCGGATGGCTCTGAGAAAAGCAATTCGACATTGACGTGTTTATGTAGAGACACTACTTTGGCAGCTGTGGGGATCCATAATGACAATTGTGGAGTTGCGATAAAGTCGAGGCATGGTACCTTTAATATGAAGTTTTGAAGTGAATCAAAATAGGTTTGCTGATAACCTCTAAATATAATTTCCTCAACACTCCACCGAGAGTGACAAGTTCAGCAATTGACTTCAGCGGTTATCAAATTCACAAATTAGCACATACTGCAGATCTCGTCAAAGTTTTTGGACATGGTAAGATCATCATGGGTATGGTCAACGAGATCCAGGTATTGATTCTCGAAGCACACTTCTTAGTATCTCTTTCACTTAAATTTTTTTGAATGTTGATTAATTTAATAAAATCTCCTTAAAAGACAGAATCGGGCTCCAAACCTTAATCTGGTCAATTAAAAAGGCCCTCCCTGAATCCAGTCAATACGGAGTTGGAACGTTCGCACAATGAATACTACTAGAAAAGCTACAAAAAAACCACTGTGTGTTTTCAACTCGTCTCTCATAAAACACCGCTCGTATCGGATCACAAACAAAACATTTTTAGTCACTAATAATCAGTTGACAAGTGCAAGTGAAGCATTGGTTATAAATGGACAGGCAAGAGGCTCATTGTAGTAGATTCAAGCGAAAAGAAACACCTTTGAGCAGATAGTCATGGAAGTCTTTCTCGGTACTACCAAAGACGGTTCCAAAGGAATTTGTTGCAGAATACTAATACGGCGACTCCCAAGAGCCTATTAGATGTCATTAATTTATCAATTATATTCATTCAAGGGCGTGGATCAAGGCGAGCAACTAAAACTAAAGTAGCTATGAAACTCAAAAAATTCATTGAAAGGCAAGCTGAAGATGTGGCACTAAGATAGAGCCCACCTCTGGTTAACTATCAGGATTATCTGGACGCTGCCATTCCAAATATAAAGAAGGCACAACAGAGAAAAGTAGCTCCTGCTATTGCCAACCAGGTCTTCAATTCTTGTACAGTCTCAGTAAGATCCTTTGCCCCTTGACCCTTGCCTGAGATATCCTTTGCCTTAGGAGCCAACTCTAACAAATCTTTACCCTCATAGCTGGCTTGATCCGACGGTGTAAACTCCCCAAACTCTTCTTCAGCTTTATTGAGATCTTTCTTGACTTTCAGCTCACTTTCAAAAGATCTGACCAAAAACGCCATACCCAGAAACATAAGAAAAACACCCCAACCTATTACAAATTTGCTGGAGGATGGTTGAGACACATTTTCATCACCCTTTGCAGCACAATTTTGTGCCGTCAAAAGTAACAAGAATAAGATATGTTCAGTAAAAGCCATCGGGAAGGTAGAATGGTTACAGATAAAGAGGATTGTAATCAGCTTATAAGTCCTTGAATGCCGGTTGCTGAAGGGTACGCAAAAGGAAAACACATGCAGAATGGATTTCTTGTTTTGAGGTGTGGCGCCTGTCTTGGAGGCGGATCTCACAAGAAGATAGTGACATCTATCTAATTACCGTGTCTATTTTTGAAATTAAAGAGAATATTTGCTAGAGAAATGATCTAATGTATAACCTTTATTCAACAAGTGCGATTTAATCTAAGAGACTTTCTCGTGTATCAGCCAAAGGTTGGACCAAACATAGCTCAATGAAAGAATCCACAACCTAATCGTCCTTATACTTGATACTAAGTTCAATCCACTCCTTGAGCTGATCAGAGCTGTCACCAACAACTCTTGCAAACTCCATTCCGTATCTGAAGAAGATGAATGTTGGAAAAGCTTGGATGTGAGGCAGTTGCTTCATAAACACATCATCTTGTCCCTTAGTCATGGGGCGCTTTGCCTTGTAGAAGTCAAACTCGTAATCGTCAGAGAGTTTCTCATAGTGTGGTGCTACATTCTCACAAGGCCCACAACCAATTCCCGAGAAAAAGACGAACAACGGTTTTTCGATCAGCCTTTTGAGAATCTCGTCAAATTCTTCGTAGGTTTCAAAAGAAGTAACGGTCATGTTGTATCGAGGGTCTAAAACTTTTACAATTGTGATTGACGGGGCCAGATGGCTACATATGTACGGCACTAATTTGCCGTAGAAAACAATAGCGACTCCCCATTTCAATGGTGTTTGACGTGGTCGGATGGCTGCATACATACGACACTACCTTGCTGCAGAGCAGATGGTGACCAACCCCTCTTCAATGAGCGTATGGCTCTCATTCGTATTCTTTATCATTTCAGCTGCACATGCTCGGCTTTAGTTGCTCCCGATACAGGCATATGCATGCAGGGAAAGCCACATAGTTGACAGGATCAGCGTCAGGCAAAGCGCAAAATAATGAAGACCAAAACAAAAATTGGTTGGGCCATGAACATCGATAGCGTCGATGCCCAATAAATTTATTTATCTTCTGATATTCTACCAAAAAATGAATGTTGATACTTCCGAGATTAAAACCTTCATAGAGACCTCCAATCAAGGTGTAGGTGAAGTTCCCTGGCAGGTCTTTAACAATTGTTCTATATCAATCACAGTAACTATTTATTTCCTATTTTTTTTTTTATTATTATAATTTGAACTAAACAATCAACACAACACAAAAAATAACGCAATTACTTGAAGGGTTGAAAGCAGGGAGTTCCTTCAATCAGATCAGGCCCTCAGGTGACGCGTTATATATTCGTTGTTAACTAAAATCAACCTCTTGGGGAATACCTTTAACACTGTATGAACCACTGGTGAAATCATAGCATAAACTTGATGCACCACTGAACAAGCCAATGAAGCGTGCTGCTGGTATCTAAGTCATGACCTTTTCATTCAAGGACCCTGTCTCTGGCTCAGAATGCTCTTCGGTTTCCTTCTCCGTGGGTTCTTCTTTATCCTTTTGATAAAGGCCAAAGACACCTATGATTTTTCCGCTTCCCAATTTGAAGCCTTTGTACTTGTCGTTAATGACAGAGCCAAAAAAGATAGCCATGTTGTAATGTGATAAAATTTGTTACCGGTCTTCCCACTAAGGCCGGCCTTGCATTTTTATACACACAAGTTTGGGCGACGGCACGACATGCCAATTGATTTAGGGGTTATTTAGGCTTGCTGTAACGAGCCAAAACAGGTATCAACTGTGATAGCGTTTAATCGAAGCCGCACAGTGGAAGGCAATGCGGCAATACCGTGTACCGGAGTTTGAAAGCTAAATTGACAATGAGCAGTAGATAAGAACTTTTTCTAGCTTCTGGTTTACAGTTGACGACTTCTCGTTTTGGCTCTCGGTCAATTTGGTAGCATCACGCTATCGATTCCTCTAATGTTTCAGATATGGTTCGTAAATAAGATGAATGCAAGAGCCCCCGTGTTGCCAATAACCGTCCTTGCGCCCTTCACGGTTGACTCCCTATTCAGAACGGTCACGGGTATTGTTTGACGCCACAGAAGAGCCGTACGGTGCCGTTTATAAGACCATATCAGCTATCTCGTCAGAACACTTCTGGAGGTTTTATGATTCTGACCTTTTCTAGTATGACCCAGAAATGAGGAATCCTTGATTATCTCTAGGGTTGGAGGCTGAATCGATTATTTTTGATTTTGGTAATGGGTTCAGATTGTCTCACTATGTATACTTTCCGACTTCGCGTTACTAGACAGATTTTGAGTGACTCAGCCAGACTTACCAATTCGAGATGATCAGGTTAAGACAATCACATGAAAGAAAATACTTAACGAGTCTAGCTGAACCGTTATTAATGGAGAAGTTCTCCAAAGGAGAATTGAGACCCGTAACTCAGTTCTAGTTGATTCGAAGATTAACGTATACGTACTTAGCCACTGGTTAAGCTGAGGAAAGGTTATATTCCTAAGAAAAGTTTAATTTTTCTTCTGTCGCTTAAACATCAATAGTTGAAAGTGTTGTCCCCAAAAAGGTTATTTACCTTTTCGTGTTAATGCTACGGAGGAATTGAATGATTGACACAACCAAGACAAATCTACCTCCATCGGGTCCATCAGACAAGTGGTAGTATTTCTCCGTTGTGAAAGTGATTGCTTTGAATCAAGTGCTTCTATCATTTACTTTCTATGTCTTTTTCTTCCATAATTTGAATGAGATAGCAGCATTCACGCAATTACCTTAAGGCTCATGATAAAAGCAATTGGGTGAACACAACTCAATCAGATCAGAGAGCATCAATCTCCTAGAGAGATTTTGCTCACAATGTATAGCCCGTATTGTAGACCCACGGGATTAGCTTGATAAAACACGCCAGTATAGCATAGTGCCTTTCGATCAGTAGGGGTTTCGACCTCACGGGAGAAAGCAAATTAACGAGATGAAAAGAACCGGGCAAGAAAATAAAAGTCTGGGGCCTACACTATGTCCAGCAAGAGGATAACTTCCAGCAAGAGGATAACTTCCAGCAAGAGGATAACATCCAGCAAGAGGATAACGTCCAGCGTCGAGCGAATAATTATTAGAGGACAATATTCCAATTGGTGGCTGTGTCTCTGATCGGACTATTCATCCATTTTAAATCTATTTTTTTTAGATCAATACCACTCGGTCGTAGCCAACGGCATGCTGCTTATTAAAACACTCACTCAGCATGTGAAGATACAAGCCAGTATACCAAGAGCGGCCCTTCAAAAAATCAGCTGATACTAATACGCTCGCCAGCATCTGCACCAAAGAAGTACAGAGGATTATTCTGATAGACAAAAAAGGCCGTGTCTTCATAGCAAAGCCCCTTGGACCGATCACAACTGCATGCTACGTATTATGTTCATCGGGTTCTTCTTGTATAGACAAAAAAAAGCCTCCAAGATGACGCACAATGCTATCGCCCGAATATCCCGCAAAAGGGCGCGTTGAGAGATAAACACCGCCTGGCTAGCTGTCAACTTTAGGCGCCTTCCCTGCGTCCAACCACCTTGCTAAAATTGAGGCGCCTGCCGGTGTTCGGGAGTCCACATCCGGCAGCAGCGCTTTATGCATAATGATAGGTGAAAGGGCCACACAGATGCGTGGAAACTGATAAAAGATAGCAGTGCGGTAATTTTGTCAGTGGTCCTGTGAACGATAGTGGAGAGGATTAGGGAACAAGGACCACACTGGGACTGAAGCGGCAACAGTGGATCAAAGAGATAATTTCAGAAGACCAATTAAGCCTCGAAATTGGCAACCAAGTGGTGCAGAGAGGGACATGCGGTGATTTCAGAAGTGGCTTTACGTGACTATGACGCAGGAGATGTGGTTGAACGTTGTCGTTTTTGTGTGTAGTCGTCAATGGTGGAAGATATGGAGTTGCGATAAAGCAACGTACATGACCCCACTTGGGCTCTTATCAAGCGAGACGAGTTTTTTAATATTTTCAGCCAAAGCGAAGAATAAGACGCTGTTTATCCATGACACGTTAAACCCCGACTCCATAAATCCCAGCTTTCGCCGAGATAGGACAAAACTAGCCCTTGGATCTAGTAGTTGACAATCGTCCAATGGAAGAGTGGTGCAGATTACGTTACTAGCGAATAAGGCCGACCGGTCGTGAAGCCGTACGGCAATGGGATGCATGCAGGCGGGCCGTTACGCCCGAGGGACTTGGAGACAAAGAACGCCAATTTCAATGAGAATCTTAACATTTCTATGGAAAACACGTAACGACAAAAAACGGGGTATGGGGAAACTGGCTCAGATCGCTGTCTCCCCGTGGAGTTTGACACAATTATACGACAGATTCTTGGCGTCTCGACGAATTGACGCACGTCATATGCGCGAGGCGCTCACAAAAGAAAAGCCGAGACAGGCGCATTTTGCAGCCACACCACCGACCAGTCTTGTTTCAAGAATTTAAATAGCTCCAAAATTCCAGGATTTCGAGTCAACTTTAGGACATGTCCGAAAAAGCTCACCAAATCACTAGTATCACTAGTAACCCAGAACATGGCAGGCTTGATGCCGAGGCCCATGAGGTTGATTTGGCTGCCGTCACTTCCCAGCAGTTCTCGTTGAGCGAGATTGCTGACGAGCTCACGCTGGACCAGAAGTTCTATATTCTCAAGAGATTGGAGTTCGGCCACCTCAAGTCCTTGGATGATTTACCTCCCTCTGCAGTGTATATGATGGAAAAGATCCAGGGATTGAGTGTTGAAGAGTCCGAGACCATTTTGAAAGAGTTCTTGAAAGATCATGAGGGCGACGTCAATATCCCAATGGAGGACTACGATTTCAACGAGCTCCTTGTGGAGACTCCCTCAAACAAAAACACTATGGGCCTTGAAAAAGCCTTTGACCATTCTTCCAGCGATGAAAAGCACGATCATTTCATCCAGGAGAATTCTGTTCACCTGCTTGAGTCCAACGATCTTCACAGGGTTTTTGACAGAGACTTGCAGCTCAGAGTGGAGGCTAGTTTGGTTGCCTACTGGTCTCCTTATCCTGAGGTGAGAGCTGTCACTGATCCTTTCGATGACCCCACTGTTCCATGTGAGACTTTTAGAGTGTACCTTGTGGGCATAATTTGGGTGATTCTCGGTACCTTCATCAATGAGTACTTCACGGAAAGACAGCCTTCCATTTCGTTGGGTACAGCCGCTGTTCAGCTTTTTGTCTACCCCAGTGGTAAGCTTACCGAGTACATTCTTCCAGCGAAGTCTTTCAAAATCTGGAAGTACGAAATCAACTTAAACCCAGGCCCTTGGAGTCACAAGGAGCAGATGCTTGCAACCTTGATCTACAGTGTCAGTGGTGGTGCTGCTTACGCGACGTATTTTATCATCGTGGAAAAGTTAGACATGTTCTACGGCAACCCAGCGTTTACTATCGGCACACAGTTCCTTGTTGTGTTAACTTCAAACTTCATGGGTTTTGGTTTGGCCGGTCTTTTCCGTAAGTTCGTGATTTACCCTGTTGTTGCAGTGTGGCCCACCATCCTTCCAACTCTTGCTATCAACAAGGCCTTGATCCAACCGGAAAAGAATGAAAATATTCATGGTTGGACTATTTCAAGATACACCTTTTTCTTGTTGACGTTCGCAATATCGTTTTTCTACTTCTGGGTTCCTGACTACCTCTTCACTGCTTTGTCGACTTTCAACTGGATTTCGTGGGCCGCCCCCAAAAACTTCAATGTTGCAGCCATCACGGGCTCTCAGACCGGTCTTGGATTGAACCCTATCACATCTTTTGACTGGAACATCATCAACTACAATTCTCCTTTGGCCATCCCCTTCTTCGCCCAGCTCAATCTGTACATTGGCTCGTTGATTGGATTCTGTATCATTGCTGCTCTCTGGTGGACAAACTACAAGTGGACTGCCTACTTGCCAATTAACTCCAACCTGGTCTTCACCAACACCGGTGAATACTACTCCGTCAGAGATGTCTTGAACAGCGAACAGAAACTCGACCAAGCCAAATACGAGGAAATTGGACCACCATTCTACACAGCAGCAAATTTGTTGGTTTACGGCGTATTCTTTGCCTTATATCCAATGAACTTCTTCTACGTCTTGCTTACAGACTTCAAGCAAATTAAGTTTGCTGTGGTTGGACTCGTCAAGAGTTTGAACTTCAAGAGATTTCGCTCGACTTACGAAGGTTATGATGACCCATTTTCGCTGTCCATGAAGAGGTATCCCGAGGTGCCAGAGTGGTGGTTCACTATTATTCTCGTCCTCACCATTGTGTTGTCGATTATCACTGTCGAGGTCTACAAGTTGGAGACACCTGTTTGGTCTATTTTCTTCGCTATCGGCATGAACTTTGTCTTCTTATTGCCATTCGCCGTGGTCTACGCTGCCACTGGTACACAGATGTCTATCAATGTCCTCATTGAATTGATTATGGGTTATGCTGTTCCAGGTAATGGTACCGCATTGAATTACGTCAAGACTTTGGGAACCAACATTGACGTTCAAGCCGAGAACTATATCACCAACCAAAAACAAGCTCACTACTTGAGAATTCCTCCTCGCTCTCTTTTCAGAGCACAGATGGTCTCAGTTGTTATCAACAGTCTTTTGGCTGTGGGCGTCTTGAACCTTGCAATGGACCTGGTTGAAGATTTCTGCCACCCTCGCCAACCTCAGAAATTTACATGTCCAAATTCTACTACGGTTTACTCTGCCTCCGTTATTTGGGGCGTGATTGGTCCTAAAAAGGTGTTTGGCGGTCTCTACCCTATCTTGCAGTGGTGCTTCTTGATTGGATTCCTCCTTGCTTTCCCATGTTGGGCCATTAAGAAATATCTTGGAAGAAACGTGGTGGGCAAGTACTTCCATCCTATTGTCTTGTCCTTTGGTATGATGGGTTATGCCCCTTACAACTTATCATACTACACTCCAGGCATTATCTTGTCTTTCTTCTTCATGTACGTGATCAGAAAGAGGTATACGGTCTGGTGGGAAAAGTACAACTATATTCTCTCAGGCGGCCTCACTGGTGGTCTTGCTTTCAGCTCCATCATCATTTTCTTTGCTGTTCAATATCATGAAAAGGATCTTAGTTGGTGGGGCAACAACGTCAATGACAACGTTCTTGATGCAACGGCTCCTTCAAGATTTAATGCTACGCTCCAAGCTCCCGATGGCTACTTTGGACCTAGAGTGGGCCACTTCCCATGAGCATGTGGACAATGTGTATTTGAATGACAAGATAGTTATAACTTTGTAGCACGTAAGTAAAAGGATCGAAGCGTGATTATATTGGGATTAGAAACTGAGAGATATCGAGGTACCACTTTAGTTAGAGCCGTGGAAGTGAACAATTCGGCAGCTTTAATAAATTGATAGCGAGTGAAATGATTCCACTAATTTTCCCTTTATTTTGAAATTTGGTCAGAATACTTAGACCCCAATATCCGGATGACTACTGTGAGTGTGTTAGCCATCTCAATGCTACGCTTTCTTCCTCATTATTTTATTAACCTAATCATTTTTGTCCGCGTTCAACGGATCCGGTGTCTGTCATTCTTACCTAAAGCAAAAGAGCAGCGGCACCGGCAAAGCCAAGAGCAACGCCAGCGGCATTCTTGACTGCTCCACCCTCGTAAGAAGAAACAGCTGGAGTGCTTTCAGCCTCAGCAGAAGAGGTAGAAACGTGGGCAACAGTGGTAGGGGTGGTTGGTTTAGGAGCAGGAGTCACTTCAGAAGACTCAGGAGTAGGCTCAGGCTTCTCGGTGGTTGGAGCAGCCAGTGGGGCAGAAGTGGATGGAATGATGCACTCCTCAGTGACAACCACGGTGGAAGCCTCAGAAACAGTGATGGTCTTGGGTCCGCAGGCCTTGTTCTCGCAGGTGGTGATTGTGATAATTGTGGATTCTGGGCAGTAGGTGGTGTAGCCAGTCACAGTCACATGTTCAGTGACGGTGTTGTTCCAGCCAGCATGGGACGAAGTTGGGGCAGCAGAAGAAGGCTCAGCAGAGGAAGTGTCTCCGTTGACTCTCTTGAGACCAATCTTGACACAAGTGTCGTTAGGAGCCTCGCCAGTGACAACACCGTATCTGTCGTTGAAGTAGCGGTATGGGTCATTGAGCTCTTTGCAAGCATAGAGCTGCTCGTCATATTCGAGGTTGCCAGCGTCATCAAAAGTGACTTCGCTTGGCGTAACGGCAGGGCCAATAGCCAAGTAGTTTCCGCTCACACCAAAGTTAGCAGTGTAAGAGCCTTGGGTTTGGGTAAGCAACTTCTTTTCAGTGTCATAGCTGAATTCCTCGCCAAGGTAGTCGGAAACGCCGAAGTAGCTAATTCCAGCACCTTCGTGAAGAGCCTGAATTCCCTTGCCCTTGAGCTCGGAGTTGTCAGAGACAATCTCGAGATCCAAGGTTTCAGCAGCGATGGCAGTGCTAGTAAGAAGAGCGATAGTAGAGAGCTTCATTAGTGTTGATGGTTTGAAATTGTGATGAAGATTGAAAATTGTGGGAAGAAGGTGCTGTATTTATATTTGAAAATTTGAGCGGTCAGCATGCTGGAGAGGAGCCGTATTTGCTTTGGGTGCAACAAACCTTCTAAATATAGAAGTCGGGCGCTGGCCCTGACGCACCATTGCATAATTGTGCGCTAGTCCCCCACGAAAAGCCTAATAGCGGCCCCTCATGCGGCTGTAGCACTATTTTTGTAAACCTGCCAGGACCCTGTTCTCCTTAAAAATTTTCTGGTTCTTGACGCCTTTGTAAGAGCCTTAGCATTTTGACAGGTTGGCGTAGTCTTGGCTTAATATGCGAGTCTCACTTACATGAACTATCACCATTCCTTTCTTGCGTTTCGAGGCGCCCGCCCTTATGGCACAAAAGTGAACAATTGGCTAAATTCAGATTGTGTTTGGGTGCCCAAAATTTCCATGCATGACCGCTATTTATTCGCACCGAAAATCATGCATGGAAGTGACCAGCAGCCAGCTGTTCCGGAAAAGAGTGTTTGACTTCGATCCTAAGAGGGGCCATAATGATAAGCCATTTTGGCCTTTGAATAAAGCTCCATTAAACAAGGCTCTGCCATTTGTGGCTGACTGTTGCGCCCTTCTGCGAGCTCAAGTACAAGGTGATGGACTGCGAGGCTTAGTTTTGTGACATATCCTTACTCGACTTGGAATCAATCCCGTTTCGGGGATTACTTTCTCTGGTATTAATCGCCGATGCAAATTGGGAAAAGATGCCAAGAATGTGTTCACATGCATAAAGAGTTTGGAGCCACCATTCGCTTAATCCATTAACTCAGTGTAATAGGCTACATTTTATTTCTTGCGAACATTGCACATGATATTATATCTCTAGGTAAAGTGGTTTCCGCTTCATGCCATGATTCACCCATAATTCGTTCACCGTCAACTCTGAAACATACAGGCAATGACGAAAGACCGCACAAGCCTCAATGCTTTAGCCTTCAGCTTGCTTGAGCATTTTCTGCATCAATTCAAACCACCCGGTGACAATTTCGGAAGAGCCATCCAAGAGACGGCTGATTTCAACCCCAAAATAATACAAAGCAAACACCGGGAAACCTTTTATACCAGCGTCCTTTTCGAACTTCTTTTGGTCTTCCTCTGAAGAATCCTTGGTGAAGTGGATCTTGTAGCAATCGATGTCCGTTTCTTTGGCCAAGCTTTCGTAGGTGGGGGCTATACCGACGCAAGGACCGCAACCATCACGAGAGAAGTTCACGAACAATGGCTTCTCCTTCAGTTTTTGAAGGATCTCTTCGAACTCCTTGTAGGTATGGAAAGCGGTAATTGTCATCTTGATGAACAAGATACGTTCGAACCGCGTGGTTTAAATATGTGGCAAAGAAGACACGGCCGGATCCATGAAGCCTGTATAATCCTTATCAAATTTGAGCCAGAGGCATGCCAATATTGACACTCTACTGATAGACCTTTCTCAGGTACCAAAAAATAGCTACTTCTTAGGAGCCCATTCATTCGAAAAAGTCACCCATAAAGCGGAATAGAGCTGAAATGAAAGGAAGGCGATTATGATTTCTGCTTAAAAAATTATCCCAAAGCTAGTCCACGATGCCGCACTGGGAAGTGGCTGCTATGCATGGTGGCGTTCTCGGCTATTTTGACAGGTTTCCGCTCTCCGGTAAAAGTTGACATCTAAAAGTCGAGAGGATACTTATCAAGTGGCGAAAAGAAACCCAGCCAATGAAATAGTGAAGGTCAGCGTAGAGAATTTAGTTGAGAGAAATTGGACATGTGTGAATCCTTTAGTAGAGTTTTTGTACTCCAAAAAAAACCTTTGGATTTTCTCGAGGGCAAGCCATTCTTTTCAGTTTCGGATTGTTTGGCGTCGGTGGAAATGTGGGTGGGGTAAGAGAAGTGGATTGGTTAGAAAAAGCCCATCCATCCCGGTCAAAACTTTCGTTTCATTGGACAAAAAAGTGTGTATCTTTTCTTATCTTTGAAGGATTTGCGTGAGGTTCAACACGTATCTATGACAACCAGAGTAAAATACGAAGTCTACGAGCGCTCTTCTTTTTCTATGTCAATGAAGTGTTTTAAATAAGCTCTATGAAGTGAGATAGAAAATCGTTCTCTGGTATGTAAGCGATGTCCAGATTCTCGTATCTTCTTCCTTTCAGATCATAAATAACAGCCCTCCGGAGGAAACACGAAACACATTTTAGTTAGTTTGAGCATGCAGCATAACACCTAACAACTTTCTTTAAAGCTTTAAACATTATATTAAAAGAAAAGCCCTCTAAAATTTGGACTAGAGCATCTGCATCCCATCAGCTTTCAAATTCGCCCTTCACCTGTAAACGTAGTTGTCTTCCTATGCCGCCCTTCGGCTTGACTCCGCTTTGAGATAGTATACCAATCCTTTATTTTTCAAAGTTTTAACTGGTTAGACCTGCTTCTTTGCACAAAGCATAAAACTCACTCGTCTTGTCGGAAAGAAGGGCCTGAGGGGAGTCAAATTCCTTGACTTCTCCCTTATCGAGTACTAAGATCTTATCACTATCCATAATGGTTTCCAACCGATGAGCAATGGTGAGGATGGTCCTCTTTTTGAATTCCGTCCGAATAGTCTCCTGGATGATTCTGTCCGTTTCAACGTCGACTGAGGCGGTTGCTTCATCAAGAATAAGAACCTGGGACTGCTTCAAAAGTGCACGAGCTAGACATACCAACTGTTTTTGTCCGCCAGAAAGATTCGATCCGCCCTCTGAAATTTTTACATCAAGTCCGTTTGAAGGTGCGTCATTTGATTCATCGCTCTCTTTCATAGCATTCTCAAAGTGCTGTTTCAAGTGTGCCAACTCCAAGACCCTCCATAACTCTTCATCAGTATAGTTTCCAAATGGATCCAAGTTGTCTCTTGCTGTTCCATCAAATGCATGGGCATCTTGTGGAATGATATTGAGCAGCTTTCTCAAATCGTACAAGCCGATTTGGCTCGTGTCGACCGAATCCATGAAAATAGAACCCTCTTTCGCTTCAATGAGTCGCAATAGAGCCAGCGCAAGTGTGCTTTTTCCTGCTCCTGTTCGACCAACGATCCCAATCTTCTCCCCTGGCTTTATGGTGAAGTTGAGGTTCTTCAACACTGCGGGAAGTTCGGGCCTATATCCAGCGGAGTACTTCCTAAACTCGATAAGACCACCAGAAGGCCAGTTTTGTTCTGGTCTTTGGCCCTCGATAACTTCGGGTGCTTCTTGCGCCATGGCTAGGTACTCAAGAATCCTCTCAACGGAAACAAAATCCACCTCGGCCTTGGACGAAAGCCTGATGATGGCGTCAAACACCAGGGTTGAGGAGATCGAACATGTAAGAAGAAAGCCCACCATACCTGGAGAAAGCGGCTTTTTAGTGAGTAGGGTAATGAAGCATAATAGAGTAGTTGTGAAAACCACGCTTGCGGAAAGGGACAGAAGCCGTACGGATAACCAATTAGCGACATTCTTCTCAACAAAAGATACTTTTGTCAATTGGTCCAACAATGTGCTGTTTGTGTGGAAGAATCTGTCCTTTTCCTTGTAAGCTCTTATGGTCTCAACACCCTCAATTGACTCCTGTAAATGAGACATGATTGGGCTCTTCAGCGTCGCTAGGAGCCTTTTGAGCTCTCTAGATGCTGGAACATACCTGTTGCGGTAGCCTCTAAAAAGAGCCAACAGAAAAATAAGTGCTATTGAGATGATAGGCAAGTTTACCACCAAGGTCGCCATTTGCACCATTGCCAGCGCCAAAAGGCTACCCAAATTTCCAAGCGTCAGGATGATTTCAATGTCCATAACGGCAATGTCACTAGTAAATCGATTGAGGATGCGTCCACTCGGTGTGGTATCAAAAAAAGACATAGGTGCTCTCATGACATTGTGAGCAAGACGATCGTGAAAGAACAGGGAGCAATTGAAAAGACAGTAGGCAAACATCAAGTATGTGGCGCCCATTCTTGTGAAAGTTGCCAATAGTCCGCTTGCTGCGTACAAGGTAAGGTACAATTTGACATGGACGTTAGATCCAGCCTTCAAGTTCTGCTCCGACCACAGTTTCAAAACCAACCTGCGGTAGATCTCTATCAAAACCGAGATGACAGTGAACAGAACCCATGCAATTACAAGGGTGTAGCCGCACGCTTCCATGACTTTGAAAAACGCTGCTTTGTTGACACCACCCTTGGCTCTCATCTCTTCATCGGTATCGTCCTCCATGTCTTTTGGGGTTTGCTCAATTTCGGTTATAAGCTTACTCTCAACGGCTTCACTGCTTGTGACGGCTTCCAAAAGAACTTCCGACACGATGCTCTGGTCAAGTAAATCCTTGGATTGGGAACTCGCTGAATGTGAGTCCTCTGAATTTCCCCCTTCAGTCAATCCTTCGACAAGACGCAGAAACTCTCCCTCGGTAGATTTGAGAGCATTAAAAGGTCCATATTCGACAATCTGTCCGTTACTGAGGTAGTATATCATCTTCGACTCCAGAAGAACTCTGGTGGAATTGGTCGCTAGAATAACTGTCTTGGAAGCTAGCATTCCTCGTGGAGATAAAACCTCCTCTACTATTTTCTTACCCACATATGAGTCCACAGAAGAGATCACATCATCAAGCAAGTAGATATCTGCTTGAGCATACACTGCTCGAGCCAATGCCAAACGGGCTTTTTGACCACCGGAAAGAGAAATTCCTTTATCGCCGACAACCGTTGCATCTCCTTTGGGAAGTACCTCGAGGTCTGGACTCAATTGGCAAGCGTTGATGATCTCGTCGTAGAGATTCTTGTTGAAGCGCTTGCCAAAAAGAATGTTCTCTTTTATCGAAGCATTCAATATCCATGCGTTCTGGGAACAGTACGCAACGGTACCATGTACTGTAGCTTTGCTGTTTTCTCCAGAAACTGGAAGCTCGCCTAAGATTGCTTTCAATAGCGTCGTTTTTCCAGAACCAACTTTCCCCACTATACAAGTCAACTCGCCCTTTCTGGCGCTGAAGGTAATATCCTTCAATGCAAAAGTTGAGATAGTCTCCTTGCCATCGTCTTTTTTCCTAAGAAAAGAAGCCCCTTTTATCACAACGGTTTCTCCTCTTTCAGACGATCCACAGGAATGATTCAACATTGTTTCCAAGCCCTCTAAGCCCAAAAACGATTCCACTCTCGACAGGTGCACTTTGAGCTGAACAAACTGAACGATGATAAATGGAACAGCCACCATGGGCTCGAGAAGCCGGACGAACAACGTCAACGACGAAAAGACCAAATCTGGAGTGAGAGTCTTTTTGCTGTAGATTCCGAAAGCACCAAAGACTCCCACTGTAATCCAATCGGGAATGCTTTCCCAAATCAACATGCAATAAGCAATCTTCACACCGATTTGCGTCTGAAACCCTAGCTCCTTCTCGGTTCTTATTTCGTGGAGTCTTTGAAGCATGGGCCTCTCCCAAGCAAGCATTTTGATAGTCTTTATGGCACTGAGAATCTCAGAGGTAAGCTTGATTCTTCTATCCTTATGCTCCATCAAGCCCTTCACTAAGCTTGCAATTGAAACGCTTACTATAGCTGAAATGGGGGCGAAGAGAACCATTACCAATAACCCTGCCCAGGTAGAGTTGCCTAAAAGCTTGTGTAAGGCAATTAATGTGATCACTAGACGTAGTGGGGCGACGATTGCGGAAGAAAGCATCTCTAACCAGCCTGAGATTTCGTTAATATCTATAGTGACAAGATTCATAATCTCCCCCGTGGACTTTCCTTTTCTGGTTTCTGGAGAAGAGCTGAGCACCTTTTCATATACCGCTGTTGTGAGAGCAGAACGGACACTAAGGCTAACTCGGGAGAATCTTATCGAACTTTGAGTCGATGCAACAAATGTGACAACTGAAATGACAAGAATGGCAATCGCTAACACAAGGCCTTGAACAAGAGGCGGTTTGGGCACTGAGTCTGGGAGAAGTACATAGAAGCTGAAGAATTTGATGAACGCTTGGATTGCAAAAGGCATGATGATGAACATGGTCAACTCACACAACAGAAAGAGCATTGCAAGCGTGGCTTGAAACCAATGTAACTTCAAAATCACCCACAAAACAGAAGCCCGAATTTCTCTGTCATCCTCTTTTGGCTCCAGAGTTTTGGGTACCCGTTTATCTCTCAACCGGATCGCTCGCTTTACTTCCTTTTTCCAATTCTTCTCAAAATTTTCGTATAAGAGCTTGTTTGAAAAGCCTGCGTCTACCGAAGGAATCTGGCTTTGTTTCAATTCATCTGATGCATGAGCTGTGTCAATCAAGGGGTTCACCCATAGAAAGAAGAGAGACTCTATAGGGGACCTCACAGTGGACGGGTCCCACTCGTTGAGTTCGAAGTATTCTAGAAGCTCCTTCGACGGAGAGTAAAAGAGCACCTCGAGAAGAAATGCGATAGCGGAGGTTATTGCCAAGAAGGTAGCCACAGTCAAAACCAAGCCTTTGTCGGATTCTCCCACGAAAAGCTTGTGAGCTAAGAATACATCGTTTATGATAAACACCAATATGGAGATGAACGAAGATGCCCAGTAGCAGTATAATGAACCATGGCCCACAACAGAGCGTGTAGTTTCCAACAAGTGGAGGGGAAACACTAAGAGTAATGTAATTCCCGACAGTATGAGAGCAGATTGATAGATGACTGGCCCCTTCTTATCCGTATAGGCATAAAAGGCCAATGTTAGGAGGAGAAAGCCATGTATCAAAGCTGTGGCGACTCTTGCTATGTGAGAGAGCCCTACACTTCTGACTGATCTCAAATCGCCAAACGAGTACCTGATCCGAAAAGGTCCGTATTTGTTGAAGAAAAGGACCTGTCCAATTTGGAAAAGTACAAGTAGACCAAGCACAATCTGGGATAATGTGAAAGCAGCCGCAAGGAAACATGGATTAGGAGCGCTTTTGTGTGGATCAAGTAAAGGCTCAAGAAGGGAATCACTGTAGGTGCATTGCCGGCCATCAAAAACCGTGCCCTTCATTACCGAGTTTGAGATGAAAGGAAAATGGATGTAAAAAATACGGAGACCATTCAAACAGCGATCTAATCAATCCATTGGCAGTTATCCTGCATTTCCCTGTCAAGGCTAACATCCTCACTTATCGCTTATGCGACGTCGCGTCAAATTGCGCTTTGAAATCTGGGTCCAACAACGTCGGTACCCATGATTGAGGCAGTTTAAAAAATCAGTCGCTTCTGAAAAATTGTCTTGACCTAGTAAGACATAGGTTTCAAAGTCTCAATTCTGCTTGCTTGTCAGCGTATCTGTTACAAAAACTGTTTTATGTCAGGTGGAGCCGCACAGGTCTGTGGCTTTACCAAAGAATGTATTTGCCTCCCATGAGGCCATGATGCATGGGACAGGCCACCGACTTCGGCATATCTTTCGCCTAACCTAAATCGTGTAATGTCAGCAAGACATTGTGATTCGAGTTTTATGTTGAGTTACCTACCACTCACAAATGCTTGCCTCCTGAAAATGAGTTCGAAGCACTAAGACTATGGATGCAAGTTATTGAAAGTTTTTAAACGCGCTTACTCAATTTATCCTTCTATAAAGTGGCACAAGACAGTGACGTTTAGCTGATTTGGCTCCCACGACGCATGCATTCATTGAAAAGTTTTAGACACCGATTCTCTATTAGTAAACAACTGTGTTTGATCCTATAATGAGCTATGTGCTTATACTCAAGTCTCGCTCGTACGCCTCAGAGTTAGGTGGTCTACCGAGTAACTCTTCTAAGATATCCTCGATATCTAATGTGCCACCTCTACCTAGGACAATCTTGCGGTACTCGAGCCCAGCCTCCACACTCATAGGATCCTCCTTGAATTTGCTGTAAAATATGTCCGCAGCGAGCAGCTGGCCATATAAATACGCATAGTATGATGAGGCATAGTGGTCACTTAGGTGCCCAAATAAGGTAAAGCTTTTGTTGACACCTCCACTCGATGGCATACCTAAGTCGTCCCGAAGTTGATTCCAGGTTGCCACAGGATCGAATGCGTCGAGTTCACACTTTTCAGAGATACTATGGATTTTGAGATCAAAGAGTGCGTTGTGAACCCTTTTAAGATACGTATTACCACCGTTAACAGTCTTGCTATTTTCAAGCTGTGCTGCAATCTCATCAGTAAGTGGTAGCCCCGTTTCGTAATGTCCTGATAGGAATTGCAATACTTGTGGGTTCCAAGTCCAAAACTCCATCAATTGCGATGGGCATTCAACGAAATCACGAGGAACACCAGAAGGGCCCTGAAACTTGGCATGTCTTGCTCTGGACAATAAGAGATGAACGCAATGACCAAGTTCATGGAATGTCTGTGTCACCTGGGAATGCCTCAACAAAGCTGGTTTGGAATCAGTTGGAGCAGAACCACTGGTAACCAATGCACAGTACAGTGGAACTAAACGATCCTCACAGTAACCATCTTTACTAGGAAGCATGGCAGCGGCCGTGTATTTCCCTGGTCTCGAGGCAAGATCAAAATAAAATGTACCACAAAACTCATTTTGTGGATGGCCCTGTTTGATGTTTGCATACACTGAAAATATCTTCACATCTTCGTGCCAGAGAAACTTCTCTTTGGGCTCTTTGATTTCAACAAACTTATCAAAGATCTGCTCGTAAATTTGCATCATTTTTTGCACCGTTTTATCAACCGGAAAGTGCTCAGTCACCTTCGGGAAAGAGACGGTGATCTCTCTTTGATCAAGTTTAGTACTGTACTATGCAACATCCCACTCGAAAATTTCTGACTGTGGCTCCTTGCCGATGCTGATCAAGTCTTCGTTTTTCAATTCTAAGAGAGATTATATTCCTTTTGTGCAATAGGTAGAATCTTTAACTTCAAGTCTTCCAAAAACCTTAATGCATTTTCAGGGGTTTTTGCCATGTTCTCTTCCAAAATGTACTCAGAGTAGGACCTATATCCCAACAACTTTGCGAGATCGTACCTCAAACGGACAAGCTTGGTCAACTCCAGTATGTTATTGGAACATTTTTCGTTCAAAGCCAAAAAAATTTTCTTCCTTACGTCCTGGTCACTTGCAAACCCTAATACCTGATATGGTGCGCGACCCTTGAGCACGTACTTATCATCTTCCACTGGCAATCCGTCAAGGATATACTTGGGAAGGTCTGTCACCAGGGATTTACTGACTGAGACTGATGTTGAGTCTCCGGTGATGTTTTTGACAAAAGCTTGCGATGCTTCAACAATTTCGTCCTTCAATTCCTTCAAGCGTTGTAACTTTTCATCTGAAAGGCCAAGGCCACTGCGATGAAACGACCTGACCTTTTGCTCTAGGAACTTCTTTGACTCCGAATCAACAGAAATATTCTTATTCTTTATCTCTCTAAACAACTCGTCATAAACACTGAAAACATCGGCTCGAGAAGCCTGCTCAGTTGCTGCCGATTTGATCAATCTTTCAGCTTCACTAGCCTCTCGCAAATCTTTATCGGGCGACACATACTTATAAAAGCCAAGTTTGTTATCATCGATGTTGTGTTCATTGTGATACTTGATACTTGGTTCAAGAGTGTTTGCGATGGTTAGCTTGGTGATTGAAGCGATATGGTCATTGAACTCCTTGTTTCGTTCAACGATAAGTGACGCTTCCTCAAGAATCTGTTCAGGAGTGTGTGACCACTCTATCAAGTTAGCCTGATCAAGAGAAGATTCCTCGAAAGAGTCAATCATGCTTTTCTTGTTTGTTGTATTTTGCCTGCAACTCGATATTTATCGAACTCGGGTGAAATCGGATACACTTAGAACGCCTAAAGATGCACGGCTTCATTACAGTGTGTAGGATTTTACCAAGAACGTAAGAGAGCTACACACTGTGTTAAGGATCTGTACCCAATCACCATGCGCAAAAACACAACTCTGGTTCCTGCTGTGCGGCTCCTTTTATGCGGCTCATCTAGTGTGGCTCTTTATTTGAAGACGTCAAAATAGTGGCTTTAGTGAGACCACATGCTCCGACATGATACTTGGAGTGATTATGCTAGAATTTGCCAATTCGACTTAAAGCGTAAACATACAAGGTCCTACCACGTCTGATGGAACAACCGTACGATATCCGTTCGTTTGAACATACCCAGTAAGTGATAGTTTTAGCTGTTGTGCAACAGTCAAGGATACCACTATTACGGTATCGTCCGTTACGCAGCTGGATTCTGTACTGTCTTCGATAAAGCCGACCGGAAGTGACTCGCTGCAGAAAAGATCCGATTCTTTCCGCCGTTGAATACCGTCAACTCCGTTATTTGGGGCCAGGCTTACAATGCCTCGAATGAGTACAAATGGCATTATTCATGTTATATACTATCATAAGGGATTCGAAAACTGGCCTTTTGAGTTGGAATTGCAGCAAATCTCCTTCGAAGAGGTATTTAATGCTCCTCGGTATACAAATATTCATAACGGGTTTCATCACCTCGGGAGGTTCGGGATGAGACATTGAACAGCATTTGTAGGCCCTGGAAAAAAATATATCTTGGGTTCTAATCGATGGAATCCCCTTTTCAACCACTATACTGAACGTGAGGTACGATCACAAATTATGTGCTATTGGCCATACCTGTAGCACTTCTTCGCTCACATACGATCAGCTGCAAGTGAGCTTGATATCACCTTTTCAGTTACGTTACGAGCAAATTGGTCTTTCATAAGTTTTGAGTAAGCATTTGAAGCTCCCATGAACCCATGTTGGTCTTTCCATTGGTTTGTTTTATGATCACTCGCCGTCAGAGAATCACCCTAAATCAATCGAATTCAAATATATTCTTATGAATAACTCCTCAGGTATATACTAGTTGCAAACCTTTAAAACGTTCTGATGGTATCGAATCTTGGCATGAATATCAGCTGCTCCACACAGGTGTACAACTCCATAGCAAAGAGTTTCGGTGGATGACGATGAACCATGATTGATCCACCGAAGGCCACCTTTAGAAGGAGCATCACTCTTCCCAGAACAGCAAAGGCTCAGCTGCACCGTTGAAAGCAAGGAGGTTGATGGAACCCTCTGGGAGTCCTTGAATCGTATTCTTGGTTGCAAAGTGGAGGAACCTTCTCTTAACATCGGCTGGTTTGGCAAGAGAGACGGCAAACTCAGAATTCAAGCCTGGCTGCAACGATAAAAAGTAGGAAAGCAAACCGGTGACATGAGGTGCCGCCATGGATGTACCTGACATTTTCATAGGGCTGGATATGAGACCTACAGACTCAATGTCCATGCCTGGAGCGTACACATCAACACATTTTCCATAGTTTGAGAAACTCGTTCTTGCATCATTGATGTCAGTAGCACCAACAGTTATTGGTCTATTGGCCCTTGCAGGTGATTCTTTGCAAGCATCAACGTCATCATTCCCAGCGGCAACAACAACATGCAACCCAGCATTGGAGGCGGCATTAACGGAGTCGTCAAATGCTTGTGATCCTGGGCCACCAATGGACAAATTGATCGTAGAACCTTTAAAGCCCTTCGGGGCTAATCTAACCCTCCGCTTGTGTTCTTGAACTACCCAGTCTAACGCTTTAATCACATCTGAGACAAATACACCTCCGTAGAAGTTGACCACCGAAACAGATACAATCTGTGCCTTTTTGGCTACACCCCAGGTTTTGGAGCCGATGATTCCAGCCACATGTGTGCCGTGTCCAAGATAGTCTCCTGAGGCATGAAGAAACGAAAATGCTTTGCCGTGTGAAGCACGACCTTCGAATTCTTCGTCTAGTTGGAGACCTCCATCTATCGTGTACGTTATGACACCCTCGCCTCCGTTTAAATAGTGGATATACGAATTGAGACCAGTTCTTTCCCGAGTAGAGATTCTGGATAGACCCCAGGTGGCATTTGTCTGGACATTTGTCTCCTGAAGTTCATACAGACCGTCTTGTTCGACGTACTTCACGAGAGGATTCTCCCGAATCGTGTTTAATAGATTCTCCTCGAACATACCAATGTACCCTGAGAAGTGGTCGTTTCTGAATGTGTGAATTTCAGTACTGCCCGGGTACACGGGGCCAGTCATTTCTTTGACCCAGGCCGTATGGGACGCAAAATCGTCTATGGAAACTCCATCGTTCAACACGACAATGTATCTTCCCTGTACGGGGTTTTTCAGTGTGAACAAGAGTGCTGGTCCAGAAATATCAGGTACTTCAAGGGTCTGCTTTTGGTCTATCTCCACAGAATTGAGAAGAACCTGGGTACCAACGTCCTTGAGTATTGGAAGAACAATGCCAGCAACATAGCTCAAAAAGAGCGTCAATGGAATGAGAAGCCGCATAATCATAACTTTGTGCGAAGGACCACCACGAACTATATACTAAACATGATCAGTGGAATTTCGAATCCTTTCATGATTAGCTGCGATAAGCCAACAAACCTGCACGTGGGATAGATTCGTGCATGAGCATATTTATGCATGAATGCCGCACTGATTTTTGACAGGTTTCTGCTTCTGATAACATCAGGAACCTCCAACCATAAGCTTGAATCCCAAGGTCGGGCTACCTGATGAGTTAAACAGAACGAGTGAAGACATCCTCGCTAATGTGATATACTGGTATTTACAGCATCCCTTGAACGTGATAAGGCGTTTGACGCATCTCGGAAAATATCGTGTCCGTCTGTACAAACGGCGTGTTTTGGCAGTATTAATCTTTTTTTTCGAAACTTATCGAGATAGCCCGGATGATACAAGAAGTGAAGCGTTTTCCATGTAGAGCATCCTTCTCAACCCCCTAGCCCCTGAAATGAGGTGAATCGAAATGTGGATCAAGAGTTTGAGCCAATCTCGATGGCATTGTACTTAGCCGGCGTCGCTGTGAGTTAGCACATCTACATCTTTGGTCTTCTTACTATTGAAGTGTTCGTCTTTCATTTTTTTCATTTGGCGAACGGAGCGCTTTGAAGTGGTTGCTTTCCAAGTACCCAGCTTATGGCTCTGGCTTTGACGTCAGATTCCTGTTGCCACGTCTCTATCCCAACAAGTTTTATTGAACATTCCTAGCTTCTCTTGGAGTCTTTAAAACTCCATGGCGTTTGTTTTCCCGAGCTTGATTATCTTTTTTAGAGCTTTTGACCCTTTTGTCGGCGACCCCATCGACGAGAGCTGTAAGCTCTTTGAGTTGTCTTTTAAGGTCTTTCACTTGTTTTTCGAGAGAGTGGTGGCTATTTTTGTTGCGTGCGCTCAAGAGGGTGTTAGAATCAACGTCCGTATCCACTGTGGTTATATGGGCTCGTTCGTCAAGAAACTTACTGTCTTTTGGCGTTCGCGGTCTGCCCGTCGAATTGTCTCGTTTTTGAGTGTGTGTATGGTTTTGGTGAACTCCGCGAACAGGCTCTTGAAATATTCGATTAGTGAGTCTTGGCCCTGCTGACGGCAAATTTTCTCGTATTCGACCCTTCTTTCAGTGCCAACTAAAAAACCATCTGGGACTCGCTCGTGGTAGAGCTGCTGATGGAACCAAGTGAAGCACTCTTGGTCTGAGTTTGTTGAAAAGGAAGACAGGCTCGTTCATGCTTAATGGCTTGCTGATGGAGACCACGAAGCCTTCTGATCATGCAATCCTTTTCCTGAATGCGTATCTCGTCCTCCAGTGTTGTCATGGTTGCTTCCTTGCGAAAGAATTTGGTGATGTCCTCAGGTACTTGCCCTGACTTTTGGTACGCCTCGAGCCTGTAGTACCGGATGAGGGCGTCATCATAGGTTTTTGAAACGTTCTGCAAGCAGTCTGTGGCGTTCCTTGAACTCGTCATCGATCATTTTTTTGGTCAAAAGACAGGCTCTGCCTCGTGGTTTATCTAACGAGAGAAGAAGCTCGGCGTCAGGCTCTTTATAAGTTTTGTGAATTGACATGACGAAACGGTCGGCTGTTGATAAAGGTAGGTTTTGGGATACTAAGGAGTCTCCTTTCTTTATAGGGAAGGGCAGGCACTTATGTAGAACAGCACCAATTGTGAATTAGACGATTGCTTATTGGATACTCAGCGAATCTCTCTGTGACAAGAACTCTTCAGTAGTTTGTGTAATCAGATTTCTCTAGAGTAAAGAACATTTGAGATTCAGACTATTTAACAAATTAGGCTAAATGCTCCTGCATCGATCAGTGCTAGACGCGAAATTGCAAAACACGCGACTGTTCAAAGCTTTCATACTGCAGATAGCTCTTTTGCATAAATTACATACAGCCTGTGATTTGTTGTGATACAGTGCTCCTAACCAGCGATAGGTGGAAAATTGTGTTGTGGGAACCATGTACAGAGAACGAGAAGGGATGGTAAGCTTGGGATGCGGGTGCGGTTTAAACAGCATATTTGTGATAAACCTGTTTGTTGGAAGCTCGATTTGTAGGGGTGGTGATTACATTCGCATGATACAAGAGGCAGTAGACGTCAAAGAGGGTATAAATGCAAAAAAAATGCCCTTGTCAGGAGTTCATAAAATTGTAGAGCTTTTTAGCGTGCTGATAGTTTGATGAAATACCCGGACTTCACTGTTAAACCGGATGGTAGAACAATGGGATTTTCCACCTTACCGAGAATCAAGAAGATGCAGCTTTATTGAAAACATCGACAGAACAAGAATGGCTTGGATTTGGCAAAACTGCATAACGATATTCAAGATGCTGTGCCTTTGATAGCGGTGCCACTCGGAACCCCCCTCGGCTTATTTACGAGGAATTTCGAGGAGGACATCAATGTTGGTACAACTAAAAGGGCAATTAAAGACTGACAATAAAGGCAATTAAAGACTGACAATAAAAAAAAGGATACTATTGTTGGAGAATTCTTTGGATCCAGGTGAAATCTTTGGAAGGAGGTCTAAAACTAAGGCAAGAAAAACATAGTTTTGGCTAGATTCCATTGAGACAGTCCTAGATTCTGGCTCTTCATGAAGTGATCTCTGTTGGCCTTGTTTAAGTCGACAAGATTCAAAAAAAGAGCAGAACACCATAGCAATTGCACGGCATTTAGGAAACATCATGGACAGCGCTGGAATTTGAGTACTCGAAATGGAAGGAAGAAAAAGTGTCAAAAAGTGGGTTCTTGCGTTGACCAAAGAAGGAGATTAAGCAGTTTATAAGCTTTGGAGGACATGCGTCGCAAGTTACTGACATGTATCTGGCGGTCTGTTAATTTTATGGATAAGACGATGTCCCCATTCCGAGATGTTCAGATATACATCAGCCTAGCAAGCAAGTGAAGTCTGTTACAGCGGCACTTTTACGAGTGAGAAATCAAGGATCAACGTTTCTTTAATTAAAGACGGCCCATTAAACGAGCGAAAGAAATTCTAGTCAATATGAAGGCTCCAGCAACGAGCTCTTATTAAAATCGCCAATTCAACGACAAAGGAACAAAAAAAAAGGTATTTTCTGGCAGCTCTAAATCAAAAGAGCAGCAGCACCAGCAAAGCCAATTACAACGCCGGCAGCATTCTTCACAGCAGCGCCTTCATACGAGGAAACAGCAGGAGTTTCAGAAGGCTTTGCGGAGGTAGATTCAGCGGCAACGGTGATTGGAGTGGTAGGCTTTGGTGCTTCAGAAGTAGCCTCAGTGGTTGGAATAACGCACTCCTCAGTGATCACAACAGTAGATGCCTCAGAAACAGTGATGGTTTTGGGGCCACAGGCATGGTTTTCGCAGGTGGTGATGGTGATGATAGTTGACTCAGGACAGTAAGTGGTGTAGCCAGTCACGGTGATCTGGTCAGTAACTGTATGGTTCCAGCCATGAGAAGGAGTTGGAGGAGCAGAAGACTCACTAGAAGGAGCAGCTGATGAGGAAGAGGCTTCTCCAACTTTTTGAAGGGAGATTTTCACACACGAGTCGTTTGGAGCATCTCCACCAACAATGCCAAACTGGTCGGCGAAATAGTGGTATGGGTCGTTGAGCTGCTTACAGGCGTAGAGCTGCTTGCTAATATCGAGGTTTCCGTCGCTGTCAAAAGTGACTTCACTAGGGCTCACAGAAGGTCCCACAGAAAGATTGTCTCCGGTGAAAAAGCCCACAAAAGACTTCAAGGGCTCGAGCTGGTAGAGCTGCTTCTGGTCGGCTTCGTAGTAGAATTCCTGGCCGATGTCATCAGAAACTCCAAAGTACGAGTATCCGCCGCCTTCGTGGAGACCTTGGATTCCCTTGCCGCTGAGGTCTGAGTTGTCAGAGACAATCTTGAGGTTCAAAGTTTCGGCAGAAAGAGCAGTGCTGGTGATAATGGCGAGAGCGGAGAATTTCATGGTGTGGATACCAAAGGAGAATTGGCAGATGGGGGGCTTTTATAGTTGATTCTGAAGATTTTCGATGTGTTTGCAGTCACCTAATTATAGAAGAAATTCATCTGTGCATTATGATGCCTCATGCGGCTAAAGTCTATTTTTATTCTCCTGTCGCAACCTGCGGGGCATAGGAAAATTTACTAGGGGCGCATAGGCTTGACGTATGCATAGAAACGTCAAACTGTGTGAGACAGGCTTAAAAGTTAGGCTTTGGATCTCTCGCTTAGCCCAGCAATTTCATTAAAAGAATAACACATACACCTGTAAGAAGATACTGTCTTGTACTTTCAGTCTCCCATACTGATTGAAATTCCAGTCGCATCATGCATGAGATGTAATCCCAAATGAGAAGCGCGGCAGCCAGTTTGAGCATAGTAATAATACGGAGCCTAAGGAAAACATGCAGCGCGGATATCCATAAATCGAATGCTTTCCATGCTTCTATTTCTGGGGCAGCTTTGTTTTTCATTATGTAGAGGGAGATATATGGAGATAGGTTACGGAAACCGCGTGAACTTGGCCCTACGGTTTCGGGGGTGACGAAGATAGTTTTGAGATATTTTACAAGTGTGCTGAAAGAAACAATCGGCTATCTCTGGTGCAGTGCCGGAGAACGGAGAGCTCGTCTGAACCTGAGGTTAGTCGCTATATTATTCAAAACAGGGGATGCTCTCGATAAGTCTATAAGGTAAGTATTCATGCTACACCACGCGACACTCTACGGGTACAATTGGTTTCATTGTTACTAAAATGCTATTGAAATAGTGAAGGCATAACTTATGCGGTCTTTAATCTCTGCGGTTACAAAACTAATCTCCAAGTCAAACTCTGCTGAATACTCAGGATTATCAGGGCAGCGATCCAAAATTTTATAAATTTAGTCAACGTAAGAGTCGATAGGCTATGTTGCGTTCGACGAACAGCTTGCTAATTTTTGAGAACACCACCTATGGTTGTGACGTGATTTCTTCTACGACAATTTATACACTCTTCCTGGTGCCTTTTGTAAGTTTAGCCGAGTCGTGAGAGTATGACACCGATATTTAAATCTTGTCAGTAAATAGAGAAGTAGCTGTTTTCAAGTTCTCCACGCCATCTGAGACCTCAACGTGTCCCGTTTATGCATAATAGAAGCATCACCCACGCATTGTTCCCCATACTCTTAAGTCATTCTTGGCTACTAGTAGGTGCTAAATCTCCAATTGATTATAAAAAGAAATATCAAGATTAGAAGGCAACTGAATGTCAATGGAAGGAACGTGTAAGTTGCTTTCAAAAATAACGCTATCTTGTCATGCGGCCGTGCGGTTATGCGGCTCCAATTTTATCAACCGAGGTCACCGCACATTTCCCCAGATTGATTGAAGAGATATTGAAGTCATTTTTTTTTTTCAAATGAAAAGTCTCTTTCGAATGCATATGGAGGCTTGGCAGCCATCAAGAAACGTTCTTCGTGTCCGAAAATGAAGCGATGTTTCTTGACATAAATCCTAAATTAGCCTGTTTTGCGTCACATAACAAAGAGGGTTTGCCACCAATTCTCAGGGTTAGTTTAAATTCTCGGAATTTCTCAAGTCTTCAGACAATACCAAACATGTTAGCTATCCAGAACGACAACAACGACGGCCCCTCCAGAATGGACGAGCTCATAGAGATTGTAAAGAACATTGACGAAAACAGACCCACCAGTGCCAAGACTGAAGACGGTATCTCCTTCGGCAATATCAACCTCGGCTTTATTAAGTTCAAGTTTGCCCATACCAATTGAGTTGACCTCGTGGTCTTCGTTTTATAGTTTGAATAAATAAGGCTGTGACTCTTTGTAATTCTGACTGGACGCTTTTTTGATAATCCCATATAGCCGGACTCTGCCTTCAGAAATCCTCTCACTTTCGATACATCTGCAAATGAGTAGCAGCATAAAACACCCTCTTTTCCTATAATGAAAAACCCTGGGAACCCACTCCTACATTTGTCAAGAACTAAAATCGTTAAGTATCACTAAGGGAAGCTGCC
Organism: Candidozyma heveicola; assembly: GCA_003708405.2. NCBI lineage: Eukaryota > Fungi > Ascomycota > Pichiomycetes > Serinales > Metschnikowiaceae > Candidozyma > Candidozyma heveicola. Next base: position 85,474 of record PPOB02000020.1, read on the forward strand.
AATACGAGGACCAAAGTAACCATCTGGAGCCTCCAACGTGGCATTCTTCAATGTCTGCTGACCATATCCACCTTCCACGCCTTGGTAAGAAACCGTGTTCCCCCACCAAGTAAGAGGCTTGTCATGATACTGGACAGCAAAGAAAATGATAATACTGCTGAATGCCACACCAGCGTCCATGGCACCAGACAAGACAAAGTTGTATTTCTCCCACCACGCCTGGTAGTGCTTTCTGATGTAGTACATGAAAGCAAAGGAGAAGTACACTCCAGTGGTAAAGTAACTCAAGTTGTATGGGGCGTAGATCAAAAAGCCGCCAATGATCAAGGTGGGCTGGAAGTACTTGGTGATTTTCTTTGGCCCGTACTTCTTAAAAAGAATGCAAGGAATAGGGGCAAGAGCACCCATCAAGAAGCAGTACTCCAACACTGGGTAAAGACCACCAAACACTTTCTTAGGCCCAATGGTACCCCACAAGACGGAAGCGGAGAAAAAGACGTTGGAGCTTGGACAGAAGAACTTTTGGCTGCTCTGAGGGGTACAGTAGTCGTCCACACTATCAATCATGAAATTCATCACCGCCAACGAAATGAAGGAGGAGATAAACAAAGAAAGAATTTGACAACGGAAAAGTGCTCTGGGAGGGATCTTGATGTAGTGACCCATCTTCTGGTCGGTAATGTAGTTCTGAGCTTGGCCATTGATGTTGTAACCCAAAGCTTTAATGAAGTTCAAGGCAAGACCATTTCCAGGCAAAGCGTAACCGACAATCAACTCCACCAACACATTAAGACCAAAGCCCCAACCAGTGGTGGCTTGGATGGCAGTAAGTGGAATCAAGAAAACGAAGTTCATACCCAAGGCAAAGAAAATACCCCAAACAGGCGTTTCGGCTGGATATACCTGGACACAGACTATAGCCAAAACAATGGAAATGACCAAAATCACGAGGAAAGCCCAGTCGGCCACCTCCTTGTACTGTTTCATCATTGTGGTGTGAGGGTCGTCGAAACCGTCGAAGGTGGATTTCCTGAAGTTTCTGAAAGATCCACCCAAGTGCTTCAAGGCATGCCACATGGGTTTCCAGTTCCAGAATACCTCATAGATAAATGCAAATGGGTAGATAGCAAAGAAACTTCCGTATACCACCAAGTTGGCTGCCAGGTAAAATGGCGGACCAATCTCTTGGTATTTCTCGTTATCGAACAAGGATCTATCGTTGACAACCTCTTGCACCTGGTAGCGTTCGCCTTTGTTATTGAACAAAGTGGAGGTATTGATTGGAAGGAAAGCGGACCAGTAGTAGTTGGAGTAGAAGACCCCGATAATGCAGAAGAACGCAATAATCAGCCCGATGTACTGGTTGAGTTGGGAGTAGAAGGGAACGGTCAAAGCGCTGTTGTAGTTGATAATATTCCAGTCAAAAGTTGGGAGTGGGTTGAGTCCCAATCCATAGAGGGATCCTGTCACCAAACTCAATTCGAAGTTATTTGGGGCAATCCAGGTGAGCCAGTTGAAGTACGACAAGGCCTCAAAAAGGTAGTTGGGGATCCAGAAGTAGAGGAACGAGAGACCAAACACGAGGAAGAAAAACGTGTACCGTGACAACTTCCATCCGTTGATACTCTCCTTCTTCTCCTTTTGCATCAAAGCTCTGTTCAAGGCAAGTGTAGGTAAAAGCGTGGGCCACAAAGCACGTACTGGGTAGACAGCAAACTTTCTGATAATGCCAGCAAAACCAAAGCCCATAAAATTCGTCAGGAGAATAAGCAAGATCTGGTAGCCCCAATCGACCCACTGGTTGTTGTAGTACTGAGGAAGTTTCTGGACATGGATGTTAGAGGAAACGTAGGGGGTACCGGCAGAAACGGAGTAGAAGATTGTTGCCAACATCTGCTCCTTGTAATTCCAGGGCCCGGGATTCAAGTCAATTTCCCACTTCCAGATCTTAATCGTCTTCTTGGGAAGAATAGTAGCCAAAAGCTCACCTGAGGGGTAGAGCAAAAGCTGCACCACAGCTGACCCTAACGAGATACCTGGCTGTCTCTCGGCAAAAAACTGGTTCACAAAAGTTCCCACTCCGGTCCAGATAATACCCAAAAGATACACTCTGAAAGTCTCCACGGGAATGGAAGGATCATCGTAAGGATTAGTCACCGAACGAACTTCGGGGTACGGAGAGAAGTACGCAACCATAGCAGCTTCAGTACGGAGCTGGAATTCCCAATCATGAACTTCAAATTCGCTGGACTCGGTGTCGGAGCCTTTCTGTACGGTGTAAGTCTGGGGACCCTTTTCGTCGATTTCCTGATCCTTCTCAAAAGAGCCTTTTTCCAACTTTACAACCGAAAGGTGCAGTGGGGCTTCGTCACAGAGCTTCTGGATAAATTCGTACTCGTGAGTTGGAATGTTAACGTCGTCATCGTGCTCAGTCAAATAATGCTGCAAAATCTGCAAGGACTCCTCGACCGACAAGTGGGCGATCTTCTCCAACATAAACGTGGCAGTGACAGGCAAGTCCTCAAGCGAGTCCAAGTGCTCGAAGTTGAGACGCCGCAAGACGTAGAACTTCTGGTCTGACGTGAGTCCTTCGGCCACATCTTCAATAGCTATGTCCTGCGAAGTAAGTGCCTGAAGGTCCACCTCGTGATCCTGGGTCTGGCCATGAGTGCCAGAGCTGAGAATGCTCGTGACTCCGACCACGCCCTTTTCGTTTTTGATAGACATGATAAGCTTTGGTGGTTGCAAAAAAACCGGGATCAAGCGCTATTTATGCTGACGAAGTCCCTGACATGCCAAGGCCAGGCAAGGGTGGAGGACCCACAATTGACAATTAGGAAGAAAATTCTTAGCCTCACTATCAGTAGAGCCACGCGGCGCTCCTCAGTTTGAGGAATCATCAGTAACAAATTTTGATAACGCAGTGTGAACGCCGCATATCTTGCATGAAAAGCCCTGCTAAAGAACGCGAGATCTGCTTCGTCCTTCTTACATGCGCAAAGAGACTTGTGAGAGTTCGGTCACATTTGACTAACTTTATTACAGATAACGAGGAGCATGCTGTTTCAGACTTTTTTCCCATCAATAAGCCACAGCTGTCAATTTTTTTGCAACAATAAGCTTATCAGTGGTTGGTCTTGGCGCTACGGCGCAATAGGGCCACACATCCAAATAAGCGCCATGCGAGTTTCGCCCATTTTCATTCATTCCTCTCCATAGAGGTTCGTGTTTATCGTAAATCTACACTAATCAAACAAAAACTGAAAGTGCTTGAAATTGTCGATTTTTTCCAAGTCCCCTCTTCAACCTGTCATTTTTAAGCCACTACTATGCTTGGACGACCCCTGCGCTATGAAAGAGTCTTGGTTCCTTGGCGACGTAAAAGCTGGGCTTATTTTTTTGCTGTGGCTTTGGCTAAGATTTCTTGCCAAGCGTGAAATGGAAGCCTTATCAAGTAACGTGGGGCTGAAGTCGCCCATATTGACGAGCCGTACATGGGTGATCGAACGGCTTCAAATGCCCCACTCGAGGTTGCTTATTGTACTTGGAAGATTGGCGATAACCCCTTCCGATAACCACGCTTTTTTCCTCACTTTTCCGATTAGAGTGCCTGATCTGGATCATGCTGATTGGGCGGTCCATTCAAAATTCAGCTTTCGGAAAAGTCTCTACTTTTCCTATTACTAGGGTAGGTGCAATGGGTGTAGTCTACGGTCACAAATAGGTAAAGAAGATGTCAGAAGGCTGGAAAATGCTTGTTGTATCAATCACTTAAAAGATAAGGTCTGGGAAATTCCGTGTTTTGGAACAATGAATTGCGGATCCAAGGGGGCTTGATTTCGAGCGTGGAGGTATCTCAGCCAGATTGAATTATTGGAATGCTAGTATCGATGGCGTAGTCCTTTCTCTCCATGACTCGTTAAGTTAAATTTGAGCGGTAAGCGGGTTCTCGTACTAGAACCCCGACCAAAAACATGAGTTCAATATTCTAAGGTATTTCTCTGTTGGCACGGGACTTATGAGATACGCTCTACGACCAGCAGCTAGATGTATGCTAGGGAGCTAGATCCTCCCGTTTCACATGTAGTGTTCACTAAGAGCTAAACTTTAATTCACGCTTGTGCTCCTCTGCACCTTGACCACTATTGGGAGCCACTGCCCAATTGTATCAGAACATATCATCGTCATAAAAGCTTCGCTGTTTTCATTGAGAGAACGTATCATTGACTTGCCCCATATTGACAGTACATTACATTTCCTTCTTATTGAGGACGTAAAGTTTATCCTTCGTAAATTTCACTTCCTCGGCGACATACCACTGTTAATCACCTCACGCAAATTAAAAATCGCTATGACCAAAACCCAAACACTTACTTGTCCCTTCCCCAACCTCTCTACTGCTTCTGGCCAAGCTCTCCACACTGGCCCGGAAACTGCCGATCGCTGAATGGCTGGGGAAAAACACCCAACCGGATCAATGCCGCCATATCCCATTCCACGGCATTCTCCGTTTTCCAGTTCCAGAAAAACCAGCCGCTGGCGGTGGAAAAAGCGTCCATTTGGCCCTCGATGAACTGCCGAGTCTTCCGCTTGTATTCATCCGTCCACGCTGTCTCAGAAGCGTACGGTTCACAGGAACCAACTCTGGTTGTGTTTAGATACTCATCTTCCCAGCGGGAACCTCTTCCAATTCCGTTCAACCAAGGGGCACAGTCGGTCATGGCTGCTGACCACTCGCCCACAATATTCCAGTGGTACTCTTTCGTGTGGTTCTTGCCGTAGTTGCAGGCGGTCTGGACATGCTGGGGTACCGTCATGTTGAGTTCCTCAAAGCTGTGCCATTGGTAGTGGTGGTGGTCGAAAACCACTTTCCAGAAGCCCTGGTCCACCGTCATGAAATTGTCCCAATAGCTTTGCTTTTCTTCAAAAGCGTCACTGAGCACGATATTGTTGCTTGAAACAGACCGCATGTTGCCGTAGCCCCAGCGGTAGAAATCCTGGAGTTTACCCATATCCAGTGCAAAACCTAGTGGCTCGTTCAAAAGACCAATCCCGCTGACTACGTCCGCATATTCCTCGCCGCCGTACTTGTCGAAGATCTTCTGCAAAACCGTGAGCGTAAGTTCCACGTTCTCGTCCGACTGGTACCCTATGGATTTGTGGAAATCCTCCAAGGAATCGAAGTTTCCTCTGAGCCCCGAGCTTGTACCGCCGTTTTGAGACCCAGGAGCACCGTGCAAGTCCACCAACACGTTGATGCCGTTTTTACGGGCCCAGCCAATTGCTCGTTCCAAATAAAAGTCCTGGCCCTGAATGTACGGGTCGTCTGGCAAGAGTCCATATGCCCAGTAGCCTATGGGGATTCTCACGGTGTTGATACCGGCAGCGGCCATCTGCTGAAAATCAGCCTCCTGATACCACGAGTCGTAGTGACTGTCAAGCCGCCTTTTAGCCTCTTCCTTGCCCAACACCTTCTGGTAGTGATAGTCGTCAACAGGTATTTCGCCAGGCTCAAACGCCTCAAAAAGTGACGGAGTGATGTACGGCTCAAGCAACAACCAGCCGCCCAAATTGACGCCCTGGATCTTGCCGTTCTGGTAGTCCCAATCTGACGCTCTGTGTTTGATAGCGGCGGCTGCAACTGTGCTTATGGTGGTGATAATTGAGAGTCTCATGGTTTTCTGGTGCCCAAATTACGGATGCCCAAAGGGCTTTTATAGCCACCGCTAGTGGAGCACTTACGAAGAATTTGAAGCGAAGGTACAGAACAATTAGCCTTTCTCCGGTCATGCTTGCTTGGACGAATGGGAGGTGCCCCAGACTAATGCAGCCTCTACAAGCGATACCGTCCGTGCGTGCTAAATAATACGTCAAGATATGGAATGACGGCGCCAAGACAGGCGGGGCTGGTTTTCGCTGTAGATTTTTTTTTTTTTTAGAATCTGTTCCGGGAATGCTTTATTGAGGGCTTATTTATTTGGGGAAAGCTTCTCCGAACAATGGCTTGGAAACGGCGTTTTAGTCCACGCAGGTGCCCCAAACCAGGAGTAGTGCCCAAAATAGGGTTCGGCCGAAAAAGAGAATTGGGCCACGGGGTCCACAGAAGTTCTCCGATTTGACGATTAGGGTAAAATTAAAGAAGGAATCAGGGCTGGAGCAGGCGACGGAACCGGTTTGCCTGTGAAGTTTCGTTGCTTCACTTGCAGATTTCTCAGCACGTGGCTGATAAGTAATTGGTTGGAAACAGCGGGAAGGATAGTATAATTTCTGCTTGAATATTTTTGCTTCTCGAATCCAAATCTAGAATGTCAGATTTGCATTGTCTCCTCATTACGGTTCACGGCGGAATTTGCCGCTGAGGTAGATTTTGCTGTTTCTCCTCTTAGCCACAATGAAAAAACCAGCCATTAGGAACATTTGCGTTAATTGTCCAATGGAACAGATTTTTTGCTTCTATCAAGACGCTGGCCCGTTCAGTAGGAGCTGTCCGCTATTCTATCAATATGCCTGCCTTGAGAGTAAGGTTGGTCAAGAGTTTGTATAGGCAAAGTAGGAGTGCCCTCAAGGCCTTCTGCTCTTCCGGATTTCTTCCTTTCTGCTGATTCATTATTTGTCTCGCTCTGGAAGACATCACCAGGTGGAGCTTGGGGACAATTGCTTAGCTCAATATTTCTGATAGGTGATTGAACCCCAAAAGAGTACTTCTAGTGCTCAATGGGGCAAGTTTGGAAAGTGGAAAGTGGTTGGCTTTTGATATCATAGTGAGTGACAAATACTTAAAGCAAGAAGAGGCATACATTCTTTATGTTGAATGCAAGGTCTAGTAATTTGGCTTCAATTCAAACCAAAGACAGAACTTACGCCTACTTCTAGGGCCATTTCACAAATACAAGAGATTTAGTGGGCAGCATGCTTTTAAAAAAGGAGGCTTCGAAAGCTTAAGCTTTGCCCCCTTAATTCTAGAAGTCTTCCGATAAGTCTTCTAAAACGGATGGAGACGAAGCAACGAATTAAAACTTCGTTACAATACCATTCCTTCAATAGCAGCTGCTAAATTGATCTACCTTGCTTTACAATGCCGTCCAGCTCATTTTGTGCGTTGCAGGTTCACCAAATATCAATTTAGCCTACAAGGAGCAACTGACGCTATCACAATAAAGCTCGCCATTTTCCCGTCAATACGTTCGATGCTAATTGTTTTGATCTCTGAAGGTTTCAATTCACATGGAAGCCTCCTTGCACCTTGAACATTTACCAATTCTCCTCATCAACCCCACTTCTTCACTGCACAATGGATCTCTTGTAAAGGAAGAAAAGAAGAAAAGCGAGCAAGTAGAGCCCATACGGGATTTTGAGAAACAAAAAACACCTTGTAGTAGTTCATTTTGCGGCTTTCACTTGAGCGCAGTTTCTGAGATTCCAGGAAGTATGGAGTGCAAATTTGACTCCAGGCAAACGACGTTGAATTGCCTAGTACAATCTGTCATTTCAACCTGTACTTGCTCTGACCCTCAATGACAGCTCACTACACTGGATTCCCCACTTTTGTTTGAGCAACTCTCTTCGTCTTTCAGCTCAAAGAGTGTACCCCATCAAGTATATTCAAGACAGTCTCTATCCATGCACCTACACTGTCTCAATCGATCCTAGCATGCATGTGCGTGAGCCATTATACACACCTGCATCACCACCACCAACCCTTACACTTGCCACCATTGATACTCCATTTATTTCATAAAACCTCGATTGGCATTGATTTCAAAAATGGCCAGTGGATCCTCTCTGCTTCCCTGGTGGGCGTGGATCGCCTTGTTTATCGCAGTGTACATCGCCAGCTCACAAATCAGCTACCAGCTCCGGTTAAGAAAACTGGGAGCTTCCGAGCCGCCATTTCTCAGCGATAACCTCCGTGGTTATTTGTTCAGTTTGGAGATTTTGCGCAGGCTGAGAGTCGGAAACATGCCTGAGTTTTTCGAGGGGTTGTTCTACAAGGTCAACCGGGACACGCTTCTTCTCAGAAACACAGGAAGTTTGCGGTACACAACAAGAGACCCGGAGAACATCAAGGCCGTGTTGAGCACGCAGTTCTCGGACTTCTCCTTGGGCCTCCGCCACAAGCAATTCCGGGTGCTTTTGGGCGACGGAATCTTCACTTTAGATGGCCCAGGCTGGAAACACTCTAGAGCCATGCTTAGGCCCCAATTTGCCAGGGAGCAGGTCTCGCCTGTGGCCATGTTGGAGCCCCATGTGCAGCAGGTATTTAGGAGAATCAGGGCCCACAATGGTGCGTCTTTCGATATCCAGACGTTGTTCTTCAAGTTGACCATTGACTCGGGCACGGAATTCCTCTTTGGCGAGTCTTGTTCGTCGCTCAAAAACGACATTGTGGATCTAGCGGAGCTCGAGGGGCCAGAGGACGTGGAAAAGTTCCCTGAAGCTTTCAACACCTCCCAGTTTTACCTCCTCATCCGGTCTGGACTCCAGTATCTGTACTTTCTTCTCACCACCCGGGAATTCCGCCAGTGCAACCGAATTGTTCACGGATTTGCCGATTATTATGTTAAAAAAGCCCTTGCGGCGACCCCAGAAGAATTGGAGAAAAAGACAGAAACCAGTTACGTCTTCTTGTACGAGTTGGTCAAGCAGACAAGAAACCCCATGGTTTTGCGGGACCAGTGCTTGAACATCCTCATTGCCGCACGAGACACCACTGCTGGGCTCTTATCGTTTGTATTTTTCGAGCTTGCCAGGAACCCCAAGATCTTCCACAAGCTCCGTGAAGAAGTCGTGGCGGCGTTTGGCGAAGGAGAATCCGTCGATCTCAGCAAGATGACCTTTGAGTCGTTGAAAAAGCTCGAATACCTCAAGTGGGTCCTCCACGAAACCCTCAGGATGTATCCCTCTGTGCCACTCAATGCACGTTTGTCTACAAGAGATACCACATTGCCTCGAGGAGGAGGGCCAGACGGAGAATCTCCTATTTTTGTGCCCAAAGGCGAAGTGGTGGTTTACGCTGTCTATGCATTGCATCGGAATCCAGCAATCTACGGCGAAGATGCTGGAGTGTTCCGGCCCGAAAGATGGGGCGAAGAAAAAATCAAGAAAATCGGCTGGGCTTTCCTTCCATTCAACGGCGGTCCTCGTATTTGCTTGGGTCAGCAGTTCGCCTTGACAGAGGCCTCGTATGTAACTGCTCGTCTTCTTCAAGAATTCTCCCACATTGGGTCTACAGAGGGCTCTGGAGACCCTCGGAAGAACGTTCACTTGACCATGTCGTTGCTTGACGGTGCCAACATTCTGCTCTATTGATGGAGTCGAATCCGGTGAGGTGAGCAAAATTATATCAAAGCAAGATACTTATGATATTAAGAAGCCGTCGAATAGCATGGGTTACTTCTCGGACTAGGTAGACATCTGGGTATTTATTTATGGAGATACAGCCTTTGCTGTCGACGGAAAAAGTATGCAATCCGAACAGCTGTTTAATTTGTGGACTTACTGTTCTTATAATTTAAATATTATTCCTAATGAGCCTATATGAGAATATCTTTCTAATCAAGCGAGATTCGCAAAGCCAACGAGGTATGTATACATATTGGCATTCCCTGTGGTGATCTGAAACCCTTCATTTTGGGACTGTAGGTTCACTGCCGGGTTGCCAATGGCTCTTTAGAATGAAGCTTCATTCTCGTGAAAAGCTGCACCCAAATAAGAATCGTGAGCAATGTTAAAACGTCATGTGAGTATGTGGGTCTGAGGTTTCACGAAACACAGCTCTTCAATTACCATTCACCACCCCAAGAATCGTCCTCATCCTCCACCTTCAAGTCGAGCTTCAAAGTTGACCCTGGTGTCTTACGCACCGACTTTTTAGCACCCAATGTTAGTCCTGGCTTCGCTTTAGCCACAGAAGTGTCTGCTTTTCGTGCAGTAAGCCCTCTCGCTGGTGTTCTCTGAGGGATGGAGGGTAATTTGCTGCTCCCGGCCTTGCCATTACTTCCAATCGAAGCTTTCGCTTCAGCTTCCGCAGCGAAATCCTCGTCCGAATCAACACCCCAACCGTCATCGGAGAAGTCGACTTCTGGCTCGGGCTGTTTCTGACTTTTGATAGGAGCAGCGCCATTTGGTTGCACGTGGTTCGATTCCACGGGAGTGGGCTCTCGAGTTAAGTCAGGCGTTGATGAGTTGAAGCTTTTATTAAGGTCCCCACCAATCGCCGAGGATGACACAAGCTTGTTAACCATGCTCCAGCCAAAGGATGTGGCGCTTGAACTGTCTTCCTGCTTTTTCAGCTCTGCTGGTGCTTGAGGAGCATGCTGGCGGAAAAACTCTTTTTCTTCCTCATCTTCATCGTCCTCTTCTTTGGGCAACGATGAGGCATGCTTCTCAACCGACGTCAAATACAAATGAAAGACACGTTTGGCTTCTTCTCTCACTTTAAAGGATTTTGGATCCATGAGTGCAATTGCCAAATGGCCCAAGATCTTGGAACAAATCTCTTCAAGCAGAAACTCCGCTCTCAACTGCTCAAAACCCGAAAGTGCCATCATTTTGCAGGGAACAAAGGAATCCTTCAACGATTTCCCGAGAGCCGTGATGATCACGCTGTTCTTCAGACCAGAGTAGATCTTGCTGGAAATCTTAATGATGAGAATCAACGTATTGGTCCTAATTGATGGTTTGGGGTCCATTTGCGACTTGGCCAACACTTTCAACAAGTCCTGGTTCACCTGCTTGACGCTCACCCTGTCAATAACAGAGGTGAACGATTTGAGGGTGGTCTCGCGAATCATGAAATTTGTGTCGTGGAAGCCAGTTATCAAGCTGTAGAAGAGCTTGGACTGTACTTCGCTATCAGTCAAAATATGGGCGTACTTTGGCAAATAGTTCAAAAGCGTGAGTCGAATGGCACGGTCTGGTAATGTAAAAGCATGAAATATAATAGGTTTCACAGTCTTGGAGAAGGCATCATCCGATAACCCTGTGCCTAGTTTGAGGATATAGTTAAGCAATACTGATATGGTCTCCTGCTTGTGTTGTTGCTGTTCTGCTGTGATAGATGCGGGCGCTTTGGTATGTACCAAGTTGTTGTACTGGGTTATGATTTCAGGGAGCAACTTGTTGTCCAAGTAGCCAGGAGGGAACTCCTCGTCGATGTACTGAGCCACATCGTTCTTGAAAAATGCTAGTTTTTCGTGAGCGTTCTGGAACTTCATGTCCTCCAAAAGACGACTAAAAGAGACAAGCCTGTTAGAGCTGAAGTAGGCTTCCGTTTCCTGCAAAAACTTCTCCACAGTAATGCGTAGGTTGGGCTTGACATTGGTAAGCTTCTTCACTGGCTGCGCCAAGGAGCGTGGAATCAGAGAATTGCCTGCGGATACCTCTCCATTTGACACCGCAAGAGGGTCTGCAAACAGCGTGGCAGTCAACAACGTGAATATAAACACGCCCAACTTGTACGCGTCAAACTTGAACGGGTACGGTCTGATGGCCTCGATGCCACCCTTCAGTACCTCGTCAGGCAAATTTTCAATGAACATGGGGCACAGCGACGAGAGACGGTAGATCGGCTGGTCCGGGTCCAGCTGCATCAGTGTGAGGAGCTCAAATCCAAAAAGCTTCCATTCGCCCTGGGAGTTGACGAAAACAGAAGAGCTGAGGTCCAAATGGCCATGTACAGATTGAGCCTTGGTATTGATGAACAGCAAAGCATGAGCCACGTTGTAAGCACCATATAATTTCGTCTCCGTGGTTATCCGGTCAGCATGCGTTGTCAAGTAGTGCTGTAACGGCGTCACTTGCTCAGTGATGATATACAAGTAGGAGTCTGACTCCACATAGTCCACGATCGATAGGATGCCAGGAAACTTGACAAGTTTCAGTTTTTTGAAACAGTTACGTGCCAAAGCATCGTAGTTCCAGCGAGTCGAAGCGGGATCCTTCAAATTAAACTCGAAGATCGTCACCGGCGTGTCTGTCTTTGGGTTGGTTCCGTTGTATACTGTCCAAATCGACCGTGAATCCGGATAAATTGCTTTCAACGGATCTATGATTTTTTCCTTGAAAGTGTACGGAATCGACGTTCCCGTCAAGGTGGAAATCGCCGAGGATAGGAAGTTCATGGCCCGGTAAGGAGGACTGGTGATACTCTGTTGTGGTAACTGCGAATGCAGGAGAATGGGTGAAGCAGGGAATCTGATCCTCAGGGAAACGTGTTTTTGAAAATAATTTTATTCTAATTCAGTCTAGCTGTTTTTTTGAAATTTTGAACCTCGATCAAATTTGAATTTGGCGTTGTTTGAATTAGTCTCGTATGGATGGTTGGAAGGGAGATCAGTACGGTGGCTTTTTCTAAGGGAGGCATAATTAGAGCGTTGTCCAGGATGAAGCAAGTCTATAATAATTTGACTTCAATTTGGTTATAATGGTTCAGCTGTTTTATTCGGGATGGTTCAAAACGTGGTACTTCGAGGATGACTTATTTCACGGCAGAACGACCTTTACTGGAAACGAAACCATTATGGTGGATATGACCCGCCCTAGTTTTGAATATATCTCTGCCTATAGTTTTTTTAATCAGATTCACAATTTGGCTCCTTTTTACGGGCTCTTTTTACCCTCTTTAGTGTGTCCCACTAAGAAATGATTGAGGCAGAAGATGCAGAGCCCAACTCCTCTGTAGTTCCCCAAACCTTTCATGAACTCACTATTCTCAAATCGGCATTCTTATAGAGATCGCAATATTAACCTCTTTCATATTGGTCCATTTCTCGACATTCTTATCTGTACCAGGACGGGTTGATTTTTAGTACAACTTCCCCGCTGCCACATTGGAAAATGCACTTTGTCCAACTAAACTCCAGATCTATCATGATTTTATTTATAAATACAATTTGCTATTCCTGTTTGCTTCCTATTTGATTTTTCCTCAAATCCTAAATAACGCTGCTTTGTCGTCCCACTATTGTTCCCGCACCAAACGGCTGCAAAAAAGTGCCCCGGCGACTATATGAACGTGCGTTTCCTCCTCCATGAAATAACTACCCCTTGATATGAGCTTTGCGAGACTCCTCCTGGAGATCGACCCCAACCTCGTCTCCACGCTCAAAAGCATCGACCATGAAGCCAAGTTCCCCACTGCCCACGTTATCAAGAGAAAAGTCCATTGCTTCTTGTTCTGGGCCATCACTTATACTGTCTTTGAGAAAAGAGTTATTCACAATACGCTTGAGCTCTTGCCACGCTGGCAGAATCTACCGGTGATATCATGGTTGCTTTCAAAAGAACTCCCTACCATTAACCCTCAGAGTATAGCGGTCGTGGCAACTTCACAGCCGTATGAGAGTGCTGCTCCTGAAGAGCCCGTGGCTTACTTGGATGCCGACAAGGTAATGCAATTCCCCGATCTACAGCAGAAAAAGCGATTCGAGGACGCATTGGCCGAGGATTCCAAGCTGAGAGAGCTCCACGTTGCGCAGGAGAGGGCACGCTTGCAGACGGAGTTGGTCTACTTGGTGCAGTGGTGCTGGGAGCTAGAATCCGTCAGTACGGTGTGCTTCTACAGTATCGAGGTACTAGAAGATGTGGAAGCAGCAATCCAGACTGCCCTAGAAAGCCGTGAAAGGGGCGAAGTTTCCTTAATTTCGCCGAAATCCACCCTGGAACTCGCCGTGGGCTCTGGAGACAGAAAAAGAGAATTCCCTCACATGACAGTGTATGTGGCCAATCGTACACACATGCCTCTCTGTCACCCATTTGATCTCGTTATCCCGACCTCTTATGAATGTCCCATGGTTGGTCTTCAGTCGTTTGTGTGTCTGGGCTCGCCATTGATCACTCCTACTGCTCGCGCCTTCAGCCGCGCCACCTTCAACGAGGCGATACAAGTGTACTCAAACAATCTGCGGGTTTAAAACATATATTTATATATATATGATGGTCTTGCTTATGCTTTAAAGATTCATCCTCTCGACAGCTTCATGAACAGCGTGATTCAACCCCATGGTGCTATCTGGTATTTGCGGTGACCTGCGTACAGAAGCATCTATCAGGCCCATACTTTGTTTGGATCTCGTCTTGTGCGTCCTTTAAACCCTTCACATCCACTTACAATGCTAAAACTACTAGATCCACTCCACTGCAGCAAGTTCTTGGTGTGGGCTTCTCGACGACCCGTGCCCATTTGGAAACCGCCTTCCTCGCAGTGGTATGCCATAAGCACAGCGTCCATGACTCCCTTCACACGAGGTTTCACGACGCTAAACAGCCGACTTATGGAGGAGGCAAAGCAGCCCAAGAACCAGGCCGATTCGGAGCAGAAACTGCCGAATGAAAAGTCGTCCGTTTCAGAAAAAGATACCAAAGTGGCCAGTCCAGACTCGGCTTCCCTTTTCAATTTCTCCAATCCTGTAGTTGTGCCACCAGGAACGGAGGAGCAACAGCCCCCCGTGGCTGAAGAGGACAGCCCGGACGACTATCTTACAACCATATTTGAAGATATGGAGCCTTACATCGACACCTTCGATGTCTACAAGCAACTCACGCGAGCGGGCTTCACTCCGGAGCAAAGCGACGAGGTCATCAACCTTCTCATAGTCCAAGTTAATTCTAAGCTTCTGAAGCTTTCGACAAAATACTCACAAGAATATGAGCTTGAAAACGAGCGATATCTTTTTGAAAGCGCTCAACAAGAGCTCAATGTCGATATCACTCGCAACCGAGAAAATCACATCAACGAGATGATAAACCTGATAAATGTACTTGAACGTGACTTTGGAACAATCCGTGACGAGCTAAATAATCACTTTATCCAGATGAAGAACGATATCCAGGTTGCCATCAACGACCAGAAATCCGAAAACACACTTATGAGCAAGAATATAATGCTACGAATCAAGGAAGCAAACCACAAGATCACAACAGACTTCACTATGGCCATGCGCTCAGAGATTGAGAGTCTTCGGTGGCACTTGTCTAGATGGGGCTTGATTGCAATTTTGGTGTCTGTGTTTTCGGCCTGTGCTTCATTCTATGTGTACAAGATCAAAAGCTTCAAGAGGGCCGCTGAAACGAACGAATTTGTACCGTTGGTCATTTACGAGCCTAGCGAGTATGACGAAGATGATTTCCATGCTGATATCGATCCAAGCATCCTCTAGAGGAAGGATGGCTATAGAGGGAATGAGGTATTGGTCACGATTAAACTAAAGATATTGATGTGATACTTGAATCTAAAATTGCATGGAGCCAACACCTAACTGCTTCACTCTCACTATATATCAAGAATACGTGATCCCCAATGCTTTGTCAAGCGCTATCTTCTCCGAAGTCCACGCTTCCACTCGACTTACAGCTTTCTCCACGGACTCTTCATCGCCGACAGAAATCATGAAGTCGCCGTAGGCCTCTTCTAATATATCGGTTTTGTCGCACGAGTTTATCTCGTCTTCAATTTTGGATAGCTCGAAGGCGATCAACTCCGGCTGAAGCTGCTGAGGAACTCGTACCATAGCGCTGATTGCAAAGTGATATAATCGTTCTTGTTCAATCTGAAAGCCAAGTTCGTATCTTAAATGGCTGATTCTTTTTTCCGTTCCAAAAGCCTCAAGCTTGCAATCAACCTTTTCTTCTAAAGCCTGCTCGTTTTTCCAGCTAAATTGCAAGCCATATCCTTCGAATGCGCCCTCAAACCACGTATGAATTTCTTTTATCGCTCTCTCAATAGCAAACGCCGGAACATCAAATATTGCCCTCTGCTCATTGTCTTTTTCATACTGAACAAGCTCTTCGATCTTTTTCATGACACAAGCCGAAGACTCTCGGCTACCATGAATGGTGATCTCATCTTGATTTAGTGGGTACGGCCAGTTGCCTTCTTTGTCCTCCCGATGCAAAAAAATTCGGACTTTATGAGCTTCCTCGAGTTTCTCGAAAGTTTTGAAGCAGAATCCAGGAACTCTACACTGCCATTGAGCTTCGACTCTCATTCTGGTGAGGCATTCTTTAGCCAAGTCGTCAAATGCCCGTTCGATATATTCCTTAGCTTCTTCCACAAGCAGACGGATCCCAGAGATGGTAATTCGAGTTTGAGCAGTTTTGTCCGATACAAGCGTTCGAGACCTAGTACCTTTTCCCAGGTCGTGCATTTGAAGACCAACCTTAAAACAACGCTTGATATGACGAAGCCGCTTGTTTTTGAACCCTAAAAAGGCGGTCAATAAGTAGGAGGGTATGTTGACACTGGTCTTGTACAAGCCTGCCTTTCTAGCTCTTTGAATTTCAGCCTGAGTCTTGTGGATTTTACTTTTGACTCTTTCAATGTTCTCTCGTGGACCATCAATATAGAATTCTGTCTGATTTTCGAAACAACTGTACACATTGGCATCCGGGATACCCTTGAAGATCCCTGGGACGATACTCCCATTGTCCGTCATAGTGTGGCATTCAGCAAGCGGGAGAGAAATAACTCGACTGTTCGCTTCGTTCCTTAAAGTTTCCACAGCAAGAGCTAGCTGTGCTTGGGCAGAAACGGACTTCTTAGGCGATCTTCCATAAAGAAAATCAAATTCTCTGTTGATCTCGCTGAAACGCTCGTCCTTCAGAATAAGATGAACATTGTGAGCTGAATAGAGGTCCAAAAGCACCCAGTCTCTGACAAGAAAGCTTCGGAAATTATCAACAACTTGGTTCATGGTATGCTCAACATCGCTCTTCCTCCTTCCCGCAACTCCAACAAGAAAGGTGGTTCCATGAGGACTATGAGCAGTCTTTAAAGAGGGGAAAGTCACCTTAGCGTTGTTTCGGATATGCGAGATGAGCTTGAGATGTTTTCGTTCGAAATGTTGATAAACTGCTTTCAAGACTCGAGCTTTCTGATACAATTCCTTTACCAAATCTACCTCCTTCACGAAGAACTTTTTGGCATGTCTGCATAGCTCGTCCCTGAAGTCGTAGACCTGTGGGGCAGCCCCCACTACCTTCACATGATCTTCTTTATCATCTAAGACGTCACATGAAAAGAGAGCTTTAACGCTGGGGTACTTGTCGAGCTGCCTGGGCAAGAGGCCATGCACCGCACAAGGAATGGGAACTTGGAGAATGTGTATTTTCGACTTTAAATCTTCGAGCCGAGCCCTGAAGAATTCACAAGCCCCGTTAATAAAATTCTTGCTGCCCGAAAGCACTATTGCATCCTCATCAGTGCATTTTTGGATCTTCACGCTGGGAAACTCCGCACCTAAGCTTTCGATAATCTCGTCGCTCCAATCCTCCAACTCACGTGGGAAGTGTAGCTTGACGGCGACATTCCCAACGCTACTTTTCACTATTTTAAGGATTTCTCGTTTTGCGCCTTCACAGTTCTCGTCTTCTCCTTTGATGCATACTGTGCTTCTCTGAGGATACCTTAGGCCCTCTCCATCATTCACGTTCTTGAAGACCGGCACCGGGGTATCGTAACCAGGCATCTGATCGCTTTCTTCAGGAAGAAACCCAAACACGTCCCATTCGAGTCGATTCACCGAAATGTCAACGTTGTATTTTCTTCGGAGTTCCTTCACAGTTCTGCCTCTTTTGCCAATTACAGCAGACCGGGACTTATTGGGAATTGATATGGATAACGTGACTATGTTACTAGACGAACAGTCACTTTTAGGGTCCATTTGTGCCTTTGGATCTGCAATCGCCACCCGATTCAAGGAGAGTGAAAGCGAGTCAGAACTAGCATGAAGTCCTGAAGAGTCTGTATTTTGTGATAATCCCACGGAGTCTTTGTATTTGGTTTCTTTCATTCCCCATTCAACTATGGTATCTGAAGACATGGCAGAAGAAAAGTTAGGAATAAGTTTGACAGGTTTCTATGCATTGTGCGATAAGGTGGGGTGATACGCGAGATAAGCGAGAGAGATCACAACACCCAAACCAAGGCGAAGCACCTCTTTTTTTCATTTTATTTTTTTTTTGCTCTTTCAGAAGTTGCAACGGATCAAAGACTACAAATTTTGATTTGAACATCCGTAACTTGGTCGCCAACAATGGAAGCAGATCTACAGGCTCAATATGTGTTCTGTATTTGTAGTTTCTGTATCTTGTTGAGAGGCCCAGAAAAACCCAATTGTTCAATTTAGCTCTTAGGAACAGGATCCATATCATTCTAGAAAGGTCCCCCTTGTTTGAAGTCTTGACTAGGCCTGTTAACTATTATGAATGCAATCGCTTCTCCAGTCACCAGTCTATAACAAATGAAAAGCTAGATGAAAGCGACGACAGGATAACAGTGAAAAAGAATCTTTTCTTTCTATTCAAAATATTGTTTATCAGAAAATCGGCCTATGAAACTGACCAGTGCCATGGTTATATTCCTTTAAAGTAGCCATTCCTGCTCCAACAAGCCAACCTTGCCTGGAAAACGATATCTAGTTTCTTACAAAAGAGTTCTACCCAATCTTGATGCATCAAATGACAGGTCGTTTCTTGGGACACGTTTTGCTGGTCTGGCGCATTTTTCGATAAGCATTCTCAAGAAACCGCAGACTCCACCCTAACCACCCGCAATCATATCAAACACATCACAAATGGTCTCTACACTAACATAGACCCCCTATCGACCGAAATTCCCACTCCGAAGTGTGCTTCACGTGACCTTGTCATGGAAAGATCGGCTCACCGCAGTTACAGCAAGCGCTTATACGTATTGCTTCTTCCATCACAAACAGCCAATGTCAGAATCAGAGGGTAACGAGTGTAAGCCACAGGCATGTGCCATTCAGGACTGCCTCCAGAGCCACGGATACAATGAATCCAAGTGCACGAAAGTGATTGACGAGTTGTACAAGTGCTGCAAGGGATTCTACGAGAAAAACGGTCCAGACGCCCAGAGCGTTTGTTGCCCCAAGTTCAACTTGTTGCAGACGAAGCTCAAACAGCGGCTGTTGGGTAAAATTGATGCAGATTTGATCAAGTAGCCAGGGATCAGGCCCCCGGTGAGATGAAAAGCAGGTTGACAAAATGCCAATTCGAAAGGAAGTCAATTTGAAAGAACGCCAATTCCAAAAAAAAAATGTCTCTTTAAAAGAATGCCAAGATGGGCAAAAGCCAGTCTGGTGGCAGAATCTCTCGTATCAAATAAGCTATTCAAATCCCAATTTTCAAGAACCAAAGCCAAGTCTCAAAACTCTAATTCAAAAGCTCGATCCAGTTTCTCATTGATCTCAAGGCTACGAAGAAAAATTAACAGGTGCTGACGGTAATAGAAGAATCCAAAACGGTCGAAGACGCAATGGCGCCAACCTAACGAGTGCAACCAAAGAGCAAACTGGTGGTGAGCAAAGTTGACCCAAGTATGTGAAGATGCCAACCCCGTCGAAGTGAACCAGACGTGGTCGAGTACGACAGATGATAAATAGTAACTAAAGGCGAATTCGACCAGAAGCCCTGTAAGCCTATTTCATGCTCCACTGATGCTTGAGCAGACTACCGAGCCAGAAACTGCGAGCTAGGAAGCCAGGTTGGAAAAGCAAAAGAGTTTGATTAGTTGAACTTCATAGTGAGAGGCGCATCGATTCGAAGTAACACATGCTTCATTCAGAACGAGCTGAGAAGCTTTGAGCCAGCTAGTGAGCTAGAGACCAATGTGATAGCTAAAAGGCTCCGACACGATTTCATACAAACAGCTCTAGTCTTCAGTCAAAAAGCTCAGTCAAATAGAAAGGACCAAGTAGAATAGTGAACAAGAACTACCTGACACCTACCGCCACAAGCTTCAACACCAAATACCCGTGCCTCAAACATGTGATCCCGCCAAACCAAAGCTTACAACCAAAAGCTAAGACAAGGGGCTGAAGCTGAAAGCTCGACCAAGTCAAAAAAGCGTACTAGAGAACAAAAATGTTAGTTACGAGCCGCGTAGCTGCCTCAGGGCAGCTCGACACTAAGGGCCGGAGAAACTATCAATCTAAGGCTTACCCGAGCACGAAGGGCCACACAGTGGCGCTGATCGCATGTGGAGGAGGTCATGCAAACCGTGACTCTAATGGGCGCCTACTAAAAGACATTGTATGAGGAGGAAGAACGGTGAGAATTTTTTCGTCTGGGGTAGGCCTCGGGGCGGGTAACCCTACAATGGTGAGGCCCTTATGGCTGCAAACCTGAACATCTTCTACACTACTTCTCTTCTCCAATCTCTTTTCCCAACACTACACCAACGTTCATGACTATATGCTTTTATTCTCCCTTCACTCCGTCGGATCATCCCTCTCTAGCGCTGTGCCCGCCCGGTAGTCTCGAACATGGGGCATGAGACTCTTATATGGTGACGAGTCGTCAAGCCACAAGTACTCCACCCCGTTGGCACTCTTCGCTTGCACCGACCGGCGATACTCCTCCAACGCCTTGTCGGCCTCCACGGGCTCGACGCCAGCGTCTACTAGCTGCTTCCGAAGCATGGCTATGTGGACCCCCATCTTGAACGTGGCTCTGTGCAGCGCCCGGGCCACCTTCATCATGTCCTGGAGGTGTTTCTGGCGGGCGGTGGCAAAAAGCTGTTGTTGTTGCTGCATGGCCTTGGCGTTGATGGCGGTGGTCTGCTTGATCACCTTCTCGAGCTTGACCCGGGCCACGTAGTTGTCGTACGCATAGTACGCTATGCCGAGGGTGGCGGCGAAATTGAGCACGTCCCAGAGCATGCGGGAGCCTGGGTTTCTGTTTTGCTCCGGGAAATGCTCGTATGGTGGAGGTTGGTACTGTTGGTGGGGTCCGTTTGGCGGCATCGAATTACCCGGAATGCCATTGGCCACTGGGCTGCCCGGAACGGTTTCTGATCCCGGAGAGCCGTACGGCGCCGGATAATTGCTGGGATTGCCAAAATGGCTCGGCGGTGTCGTCAATAATCGTCTGAAGCGAAGCATCACCTGGTTGTTGGAACTTCGCGAAATCGCACCTTTACTACTGGGTCGCACCTTCTAGGTTCTACACTGATTCCATGTGCCGCTCTATTACTTATCTTGCCTTGCCCTCAGCAGCCTTGATGTACAAGATATCTCCGTCTTCAACGAAGTAGTCCTTGCCCTTCAGCATCAACTTACCGTTGGCCTTGACGGTGGCCTCGTCGCCTAGCTCGATCAAGTCGTCGTACTTGGTCACCTGGGCCAAAATGAAGGTTTTCTCCAAGTCGCCGTGGATGGTACCTGCGGCCTGTGGAGCGGTGTAGAAACGTCTGATGGTCCATTCTCTGACCTCGTCGGCACCACAGGTGAAGAAAGAGATCAAATCCAACTTCTGTCTCATGGTGGTGATCACCTTGGGCAACACAGACTGGGCGCCGATCTCCTTGCAGTAGGCGTCTCTCTCCTCGTCGGTCTCCAATTGGGACAAGTGGGACTCCAAAGAGACTGAAATTGGGATGATGACGTCACCGGGGGAGTTGGCATCCACCCACTCCTTGATCTTCAACAACCACTTGTTCTTCTTACGCACGTAGTCACGCTCGCTCAAGTTGAGCAAGTAGATACATGGCTTGGCGGTCAAGAGGAACATGGAGTTGATCACCTCCACCTCCTTCTGGGTCCACTTCTGGTTGGCCACACGGCCTCCGTCTTCCAAAAGCTGGATGATGCGCTTGACCAATTCGGCCTCCTCCTTCTTCTGCTTCACCTCCAAAGACTGGCCGCCTCTCTTGGTGATCTTGTCAATGCCCTCCAAGTGCTTGGTAGCGAACTCGATATCCTTCAATCTCAACTCGTCTCTGATGATCTCCAAATCAGCAACTGGGTTAACCTCGTCGTTGATGTGGATAATGTCCGAGTCCTCAAAACAACGCACCACCTGGTAGATGGCATCGACGGCTCTGATGTTGGCCAAGAAGTTGTTACCCAAACCTTCTCCAGCACTGGCACCCTTAGTCAAACCGGCAATGTCGTAGATGGTCATGAAAGCAGGAACCTCCGACTTGGGCTTGTACATGTCAACCAACTTGTCGAAACGGGCACTAGGCACAATGACACGGGCCTCCTCAGGCTCGATGGTAGCAAATGGGTAATTGGCGGGGTTTCCCAATGGGCATCTGGTGATAGCCTGAAAAAAAGTCGACTTACCAACATTGGCAAGGCCGACAATTCCCGACTTCAAGTTGTTGCCGGGTCTACCGAGCAAAATTGGTTTTTCAACGACTCCCTTCTTCTTTGGTGCCATGGTGGAGCTTAAGGATGTGGTTTTTTCGCTGCGATTTTTTTTTTTCAACACTCTCTGCTTGCGACGATTATATGAATGCAGTCAGATGAACTTTGTCACGTGTAGCATTCCGTAGACCTGAAGACCTCTGTTACCGTTAGAATTCCAAACGGTTTGTCTTTCCAAAAGATTTTCTCTTCATTCGGACCCAAGGTCGAACTCCGGGGAACTTTTTTGTGTGCAGCACTACCACCTCAAAATCGACTTCTCACCTCAACCCATCTTTCTTCCTCACCATGCTTTCTCTCCGTGTGGCCAGAAGCTTCCACGTGTCTGCCGTGACAAGGCAGTCGATTTGCCCCGCAGGCACCGTGCTTAATCTCAAAATCAGAAAGTCTGGCGATGAGCCCGTGGCCTTGAAAGATGAAGAGTACCCTGACTGGCTCTGGGACTGTCTTGACAAAGCCAAGATGGACAAGCAGTTGAAGGAGAACGACGTGATGAAGTGGCGCAAGAAACAGATCAACAAAGCCAACAACGCCAAGATCAAAAACAACAACTTTGTGTCCCAGATGTAATCTGGCTCCCTCCCATCCGTCTGTACATAGAAGCACAAATACACTAATTGCAATCACCAAGGATTTTCGTCATTGTCTCCCCAGTTGCGGTGTGCCAACGACAGTGGAACTTGCACGGTTTTGAAAAGCTCGTCACCCTTGAACGAACGTGGATTGTCCACTGTGGGACGCTGCTCAGTTCTCTCATCATCCCTTTCCTCCTCTCCATTCAGCTCATCTTCATCCTCTTGCTCGTCATAGTCATAGGTATCATTCATGTTGGACTCTCTGTTTTTGGTGAGAATATCGTCAATATCGTCCAACACTGTCACAGGTAAAGTAGGCTGGAACTTCTTGGCTCTCAAGGCCTTGAGACCTCCGAGCCCAGCTCCATACCGAACAATGAGCTCGTTGAGATTTGGCAAGGCAATGCCGAAGATGTAGTTTGGATTGAGGTACACGTACAACTCCTTCAGTAAGAAGGTGCTTTGAGTCATGTAGTGCAAGTGGCTGCGCTCGATCTGCTTTTCTCCTTGTTCATTCATGAGACGCTTGAGGTACTGGAGAAGCGGTTTCGGTAGCTTCTTTTCCTCCACTTCGTAGCGGTATAACTTATTGGCTACCTTGAACAACTGGAAGTAGTTGAGGGTGTCGAAGTGGTTGATGGTGGTGATAAGATTCTCTTCATCCTTGAGTGAAGACATACATTGCAACCATTGCAACAACTCTATGGTAGGCATTAATTGACTCTTGCCAATGTGGTATAACGATCTGTAGTAGAAGGCGAGGCAGTGGGGATTATTGGTGTCAGCTGCACCTTCGACCGGAGCGGTTTCATCAAGCAAGTTGTGTAATTTCAACTGATGACCGCCTTCCTCCGGCTTCAAGAGCTCGATCAAGCCTCCTGCCTTGTCGGGTTTGTAGATGCTGTGGTTATGCGACCGCAACCAGTCCTCTAATGTCGAGATATTGAGGCGGATTTGTATGGCTTTAGCACGCGAGCAGAATTTTGAATTAGCCACAAGGCGGTTGAAGATCGTGGCGTTGATGTAGTAAAACACCTGCGAGTACGTCTGGAGCCTCAACAAGGGGTCTACTTCATGCAATTTAAGCACATAGTCGAGGGCACCGAGCACTTGCACGTACTTGAGAGGTGAAGGCTTCATCAACTCCTTCATTGTAGGAGGATAAAGCATCTCCAAAATGTCATCGTAGGTGCTGGGCTGGTCCTTCATGTTGGGCTTGTTCTTGAAGAAATTCCAATCTTTGGCGTATAAAACAGACGATACGTCCACCAAATTAGTGAACTTAAGCAAGCAGTCGTCAACAAGCAAATTAAGTCTCGAGTTGATGGAGAACGAGAGGGTGGCCACTGACGACTGGGTGATGTTGATGAACTCCTGAAGGAAGGCAGGATAGTCATGGTATATGTTCGCTTTGGCGAAGTAGAAATGCAAGAATTGAATTGCCGAGAGCCAGTAACTCAAAAGGACGATGTCGCCGCTACCGAGAGCAGCCGCCTTGTCTCCCTCGGCCACGGCCATGTTGAACACACCCGACTTTGTGTTGGTTACAGACCTCAAACGAGCGATGAAGCACTCAAAAAGAAACTCGGTCAAATCCTTGCTGTGGACTTTGAAGTGGGAGTATCTCACGAGCTGGAACATGATAGAGGCGGGCACCTTGGTAGAATGCTGCAACGATGTGTTCTCCGTGCGCAAGCTGAAGATGTAATCGAGCATCGAAGGAATATCGGAATCGGTGAATTTGATGAACTGCTCGGGCAAAAGCTTATCGTAGTCGTACTCCGGAGTCTGAACTAACTCTGTGTCGAGAGACAACTCGGCTTCCTCATCCAACTCTTTCTCCCGCACTTTATCGTCGTCTTCGTCCACATCAAGAGCAAGACCAGCGGTCTGCATGCGAATCTGGTGGGTCAACGAGTCCATGTCGCTTGTATCGTGTTGGAAGGAGTCTGGTTCGTAGATCTCGCTTGTTCTGTTCAGGCTCCTATTCAAAAGATTGTGGCTCCGGAAATACTCGTACATGGCCAAATCGTTGGTGGAGACCAAGGAAACCGCGTCTTTGCCGTCGTTCTTGGGCAGGAGCCCAGGGTCTGCCTGGTATTCTAAAAGAAGCTTCACCATGGGCAAGTTTTTCAAATGCACCGCCCACATAAGCGGCGTGTACCCAATGGGCGTTTCGTCCGCCGCATCAGCATCAACACCGTGCGTGGATAAGAGCGATTCGGCGATTTCTTCATGGTCAAATGCTATAGCGAAGATTAATGGTGTTACACCTTCTTCCTCGGGGTATGTTTGCAGAACCAACTCGGGGTGTGCCTTTGCCGAGGCTTCGAACGTGATGACGTCACCCTCAAAAATAGCAGAGAAGAACTGGAATTGTGGTGACACTGATGGCTGGGCTGATTCCTCGTCGTCTGGAGTTTCTTCGTTTTCTTGTGGAGCCAGGTCAAAAAGAGCCTTCTTGGTCTCCAAAAGACGGGAGAAAAGAGGGTCCGCATAGTCAAAAAGCGGCGGTGCGCCTCCCACAAGTGCCGGGGTCACGCTGCTGTTCCAGGGATCCATTGGGCTGAAAATAGTAGTATTGTTGAATGGTGAGTATTCGCTTAGGTGTGTATGTGTGTGGCACGTGCCGAGTCACGTGTAAGTCCGAAATTGCCGGCTGTAACGCCCTTTCGTCCTCCAGGAGAATGTTCATAGACGGTTCTTAAATAATTACGTAAAAATAAGCTTCCACTTCCCTTCGAAAGGTGTTTGGAGGCAAGTAGGGTGCATGTATAGGGGTCTCACTGAAGATATACAGAACAGCTATTGGGGCGGTGTGGGACCGAATGGTCTAAAAAACCCTATACTGTTTGTCTCCAATACCAAAGATCCAGGTGAGTTTCGAAAAATTGGTTTCTCGAAAGATCGGCCTCGAAACTTTGAAGAGGTCACAGTGGGCATGCTCTTTCGAGACTGCGAGTGATTGGCCTTAAGAGCAAGTAATGGGGTCATACAAAACGGGCATAAATTCCCAAATTTCTCTATTTTCTTCTTTTATTTAGTCAATAAGAAACCAAAGTGTTCGTTGAACTCAAAAGGTTTTCTTTGGCTGCTGCAGTCGCCGATAACTGAGAGAGTCTGTTTACCTTTAACCTAGAAAGCTGCGTAATGGCTGCAAATCACCAGCACTCTTGAACCATGTCAAAAAACACCCAAACTTCGGATGAACAGAAAAAACCAAAATCTAAAACCTTCCAAAACGAAGAGAGTTCAGGAGCAAAAAAAAACAAAAGGAAAACAGATTGAAAGACATCCAATCCCCTGGCTTTCAACTACGGACGAAATGGACAATGGTCAAGTGATGCTGGAATGTTTCTGAATGTTCGACCAAAGAAACAAATGGAAGCATTCTTTAAAGAGGCACTTTGATCTGGCAAGCACTATTGATCCTGTAATCGTGAATAGTAGGGTACCATTGAGCATCGGCTTTATCCTCACAAAAGAGCCCTGTCTCTATCACAAGAGAACTACTGTTAATGGCCCAAGTTGATTCTAAGTCTAACAAAATGTGCTAGTAAATCAAAAGCTCTAGTTTGGGCAAAACAAAAAATTTTTGGATTCAGGGATTCCCATCAGGTTTGTTGGGGCCTTCCCTACTCTACTGAAGAACCACAGTGAATGAAAAAACAGACCCTCTTTCGCTTTTTAACCCGAAGTCCAAAAAAATGCAACCTACTGTACCATTTCCAACTTCTATAGTAAGCAAAATTTGTATTCTTCCCAAAAGGCAATTATGCCAAAATTGGAAGAAGCTTCGCTGCATGCGCCTATCTCGCGTTCAATATCAACATCTCAACTACATCCCTCATTCTTTCCCAAAAGCAGACTCTGGTTTTTTTATATATTTTGCTAGGGAATCCAGCTTTTTACTGTCGCTTACAATAAGACTGGCTCAATCAACGCCCTTTTCCCGAGACAGAAAAACAAGCATCTGCTTTTCTGACCAGGCTTCAAACCCCGTCTTTCTGATATCCGCTCGTTTTCTAAAGAACGATTTCCATCGCTTGGGTTTCAATAGAGCTGTCTATTCTTTTTGACTAATTTGCGGATCTGTGCCAAAAGCCTTGCCAGTTATTCGTTCCAGTCTTCAGAGCTCCATAAGACTTTGCTCTTCGAAAACAGACTAGGAGGCTAAACCGCTTCAGGCTTTTACTGGGATAAGAGGAAATTGTGCTCGTGCTGATAAAGCTACCTGCAACCGCCAGCCCTTGAAAATCCGGAAGCTTTAAAGCTCCTCCATCTCATATAAACTTAGGGTACACACTTCTCCCATCATCGCCACCCTCCTTGTGGCCCTTGACTTGTCTCCTTCAAACCCTCCAAAAAAGTAATATCCGGCTCAACAGAGCCTGAAATCTTCCTAGAGAAACAGTCTGTCAGTATATTCAATGCATCCTCGCTACTCCCGCCGATTGGCGCTTCTAGCGGTAGCGATTTTCATCGCCGTGGGCATTTTCATTGTCGAACAGCGTCCACAGAATCTGCTTGAAAATCATAGATTCCCGTCTTTGCACGATTTGGTGCACGAGAAGAACCCTCCGGCCAATCAAGAAACACACGATGGAGAACTCGATCCGTGCACTGTGCTTTCTCCACAGAAAGGATTCATCGACTTGCGTGGATTGTCGGTGGTAGAAAACCATCATGGTCTGGACGTTCACCTACTGTGGTCTTCTAGAGGCTACGACCTGGGCCACAACTATACCATTGGAGTGTGCCTGGGTGCCATAAAGAGAAACCTTCTAAGCTCTGCTGACGTTGTCGATGGCCTCAACGCCTCAGAAATCGGAGCCTACTACATTGATCAGTCCCTGGGTCGGTATATTCTGATGGGTCAGATTTCTTCGAAACCCGTCTACAAAGGAAGGAAACTAACCTTGACATACGAGGGGGGCTCTCAGTGTGATGGAATGACCTTCAGAGACGGATCGCCCCTTCGTCGAAGAACCATTCTTACATTCACTTGTGATAGAGAAATGCTCACCAAAGCCCATGTTTCCTATGTTGCTTCAGTGGACGAATGCACTTACTTCTTTGAGGTCCGCTCTCACTTGGCATGCCCAACCGCTGCCAAAGCAGACAACCTCGCTGCCATTTGGATATTTATTCTTATTTTGTTGGCGGCCTTGCTTGTGTACTTCTCCGGTGGGGTGCTCTACAAGGCCTTGAAACGCCAATCCCAATCTCTGCATCTATAGACGTTTATTTCAGTAAAATTTTTGGTAGCAAACTCTTTGGTAATATAATCGAGACGGCCATCACTCAACACCGTTGGCGACCACCGCAGCGAAGCCAGGGGTCTCGCCCTTGACTTGCAATTTGGCCACAACTTTTCCTCCTGTCTGCGCAAGTCTCACCAGGGCACCAACCTTACCGCCCCATAAGTCCTTGCCCAACAACTTCAACACATGTGACGTCAGGTCCGCGGGAACATAGTCCGAGCCGTCCAACGGCATCGCATTTAACGTCTTCCTCAACTTCTTCACTGCGTTCTCCAAGTTGCTCACACCGCCAATAGTAACCACACTACCCTCAGATTCGGGCAATTGGTCGAAGATTGTGGTGAAGTTGGAGTTGTACATTGGCAGGATGAAGTCGCCCGCAGTCACCTCCAAGTCGTCGATCTGGTACTCGTCCTCAATGCCTTCATCTGCGGGGTCAATGTTGCCCTCTTCATCAATAGTATCCTTGGATGTGTAGACGAGAGTGTTGCCGAATGCCGCAAGAAGATCCTCATCACCGATAGCTGGCGACGAGAGCGACACATAAACACTGCCAGTCTGTTCTGGCTTCAACTCAGCCAATGGAATAGTGAACTCCTCCTGATACAACTCGTTGTCGGCCTGCGTTACGACGGACACATCTTGCAAAACCAATGAGGACAATGTGTTGGTCACATCATATTGCAACACAAGCTTTTGCGTCTCCACAAAGAAATGCTTCACAACAGTGACAACAAATTCGTTCTCTCTGTCGGTCAAGTATGTTGCTGTTGCAGATGATGTTGTCAACTTGCCGTGGTCGGCAAACTCAGGAATAGCAGACAAGTTGGCGGCATATTCCTGCTGCTTCAAGTACTCGTTGGCATTGTCGTCGCCGCCTTGAGACTCTTCCTTGCCCTTTGACGGCGTAGCCTTGTCTGCTTCGATATCGGCACCGTCGGTCTTTTCCAACTTCTTGATCTTGGAGTTGTACTCCAAAGACTTTTGCTCTTCCTTCGAGAGCAAAGGCACCTCGTTGATGTCGAATCTGTGACCAAAGTTGGCCTCGTCATTCAAGTAGTGGGTCAACTTACTCTCCAACGCAGCCAAGTTGAAGCTCGATTCCGCCACGATCAATTGCGGACGATTGTTGTCAATGAAGCTCAATGCCAACGATGCACGGTCTCTGACCTCATCATCGACGTCGTTCAAGCACCGGCTCAACAAAATCTTAACGTTCTTTGCCACATCATCATCACACTGTGCGGCGAACTTGGACAACGCAATCACCGCAGATGATCTGACAATAGAGTTCTCCAACACTAATCTGTTGTAGATGTGTCTGATGTAGTACGAGGGGTTTGTGGTGGATGGGCCCTCGTCACCCAACAAGTGCAAGATCCGCACAGACAACTCAGTATATTCACAGTCCTCAATGAACTCACACAAGTTCATCAATATGAGCTGTTTGGCAGCCTTGTCAGGCAAGAACTTGATCAAATCGAACAATGCATCGACAATGCTTGACTTCAACTGCAAAGTGCCGTCATCTCTCAACAAGTCCGAGAGGAAGGATACGAGCTTTTTGTGCTTGGATGGGAACTTGAGGGCCAAGTTCTCGATAGCCTCGATGATGGTGATCTTGAAGTCCTCGGTGATCTCGTCCATCATGGAAGTCATCTTGGAAATCAATCTGTCCACATTCTCAGAGCTAGAGGCGGATGCAGACTCAACGGTACCAACACCCAAAGTCTTCAACAAGGTAGTAATGGCCAAGGTGGAGACAGACCTGTTGCTGTCGTTAATCAAGGCTTCCAACTCCAAGTTGACCACCATGATCTTTTCTGGATGCTTCACAGAGATCTTGTTGATCAATCTGACAGCCGCAAAGCGAGTGGCAGTTCTTGGCACGCTCAACAACTTCTGTAGCGTGAGGATTATGTTCATAAAGTCGTCTTCCTTGATGAGGTGTTGCAAGCTGATCAAAGTCTTGGAGGCCTCCAACTCGACCATGTCGGACTTGTGCTTTAAAAAGCCGGCCAAGATAGGATGCAAATGGGTGATGAGAGACTCGTCATCCAACAAGACCTTGTTGATGTAGCGGATGAGCTGGATGATGGACAAGGAGTTCTTGAGGGCAGAGCCCTCGGACAAGCTGGTGATGAGCTTCATCAAGGACATCTTGTCGTGGTTTCTCAACTGGTACAACAAGCCCAAAGCGTGGTACTGGTACATGTATGAGTTGGAAGGCAAGTTGGTGGTGGAGGCTCCGTAGTACTCGTGCAACTGGAACTGGTCAGGTGGGAATTGCTTGTACGACTGGACGGTCTCCAATGTTTCGTTGGTAAAACGCTTCACCACGTCCTTGGCAATTGGCAACAAGTTGTAGGAGGAGATCAAGGCGGCAGAGGACACTATAGGATTCTTGTCCACCAAGCAATTGCGGAACAAACGCTCCGACGCAGACACAGTGGTGGGGTCCAAGACTTTGGAAAGCGTCCTGATAGCGTTGGGCTTATAGATCAACAGGCCCAGCTGGATGTCCTTCATGATGGACGAAGTCACCATCAAGATATCCTGGGAAGTGGCCGCAAGCTCCTTGATGGTCAAGTACACCAATTGACGCAATGACAGGTTTTTGTGCTGAAACAACTTCGAGATGGAGAAGAACAACGTGGTGGACTCCTGCAGTGGAAACAGCTCTCCCTGGTAGATCAACCTCAAGAGTTTGGCCAACAACTGGCGACATTTTTTGGCATCCACAGGCAGAGCATTGAATTGCTGCAAGCACTCCTGGAACACCGCCATCTTGTCTGGCACGGCAGCCAGAGAGTACGGGTCCTGGGCCTTGTATGACAGGACTGACATGAAGAGCTTGTTGGTGGAGGTTGTTTTTTGGTAAAACGTGTACGCATTGAGCGAGGCACACAGGTCACGTGACCACGACAGAAACAGGCGGAGACGTGGTTTCGACGTGTTGGTGGTGCTGTGGGGCGGTCACTGAATGGAGGTAATTATTTTTTATTCTGGGATTGGCTGTGTGGTTATAGGTTTGGTGGTTGGTGCTAGCTGGGAGAGGGTAATATATGCAGGACAATAATATGGACTCTAGGTACACTTATTTTGCTTTGGGCATGGACTCCAGAAAAGAAAAAAATTTAGATTCTAGGTGCCTAGGCAGCTCCATGTCTTCATAGATGTATGTTTGTCAATAAGGACGCAGGTAATGCATCATTCAGAATGACAAAGAGATAAGTTGGACGAGGACTATCAAGAATGATATTTAGGCCGATTCTGAAAGAATAGGAATTATGAGTGAGAATATACCTCTTTTTCAAGTAATCTCCTACCTGTTGCATAACACCAAACACAGCTCCAAGGCTCAGATCTTTTGAGTACATTTAGACGGCATGAATCTAAAGATTTGAGTGAATTGAAGCTGTGACAGGAGAGCGTTGGTTTCGAGTTCATTCGATTTATATTACGGCTGCTCCTTTTTTTATCAGATGGGTCACTTCACAAGAGTCAATCGATCTTGCTGGGTTCCAGGCTCCTAACCTTCACGTCGCATCTGGGCTTGAACTCTCCAATGTTTTGTTAAAGTTGTATTTGCTGATATACTATTATCTTCTACTTGATATAAGTCTCTCAATTTGCTGTAATCTGAAGCTGTAATGTCTCTATGAGTTAAAGAGAAGGAGGATATTTAAAACACCTTCAGGGATATGTATAGTTCAATTCTCCCCGAAACCAAATCTGCAAGTGCACTCTCGAAAGATCTATCGATAATGTTTTTCCAATACCAAATCTTTAGGGTGAACTTAGAAACATTTATATCAAACCAAGGGCGTTACTCACGGGACTCCCGTGGAGGAACGTCGACATGCAAACTAGGATATCGCCATTATCCAGTCAGTGTTACGTAAGATCGGAAGGAAAAAACGCAGAAGGACTGACTGTACCAGATTGGCCTTATCATGAAACTAGCTTCTAAACTCCAGGACACAGTGGAGATTGATTTTGGAGGCTACGTGGAGAGGGATGTCAGTGAAGAAGGCATTGACAATAGCAGGAGTAGTATCTGGAACTCGAGGTCGTCGATCGGCGAGTCAATCGTTGACCGTAGACACCCCTGATCTCCCTAATTCTTCAATGAATTCAGAATATACGTGGTTGCGAACCAAGAGCCTAATGCTGGACCAGATTCCATATAATCAAGAGTCACAAATCGACCTGATACAACTCGATCAGCTAGTCATGAGAAGGTGTCAGGAAACAGACTACATCAACCAAAGAATACACTCTCGCAAAAACATCTTCAATTGACCATTGGCACCCCCATCTTCCCACTGTATTCCCCTGGACAAGGTCCCGATCGCACCAACAGCCACTGAGCCGTTGATAATTGCCCGATTAGGCAACCAACACCCCGATCCCCGACATTTTCCTAGTGTGTCCCCCGAACACGAACTCAAAATCGGGCCACCAAATCACCCTGACCGCTTCCAAAACCCTGCCGCTCCCTCCATTGCTTCATCCGCATATGGCGCAGCATGTCCCGCTTGCTGCAACCTTGACGGAAACGAACGGAAACAAACAGCTAGTTACGCCGCCCTGGTGCAGCTTCAGCCATCCTGGGCGACAAAGCCGCCGTTTGCCGAGAGACCTAGGCAAGCAAGGGCGGGTTTTTGGCGTCTGGCAATGTCGCGGCATCCAGCCCAGGGGCCCTATTTTAGCGCCTTGCTGGTGGATAAAAACGAAGAATTTGGTGGTGTTCCTCGGCACTCGACAAGAAAATCCCGGCACAGACCCCCGTTGAAGCTGGGCACTCTGGGCAAAAAACGCACCTCAGGTGGCTCGTTAGGCTCTAAAGAGACTCTTACTGCGGAAACGCACGTTTGACACAAGATGTCGCGCGTCTGCACGTCTGCACAGCCCATTCGACATCAACGCTTCTATATAACCCCTGGATCCGATGGAATCCACTTGGCCCAATTATTAATGAAAACACCTTTTGCATTGTCAGGCCGCCTCCACCGGCGCTGGCTCTCTGCGGCCGTTGTACTCTGCACGGTGTTTCTTGTTTTGCAATACGTCGAGTTCCCCACGGTAGTACCCCTGGACTTCAGAAAAGACTACTCCGAGGATGGTTTTGGTGTCCACGACTACCACGTCAGGCGGCAGCTCCACTACAGCAACTACCGGTTCTCGTTGACGGAGGAGTTCCAGAAACATGTGGGTGACTGGGATGCGTTTGTGGAGAAACCGGTTCCTGAAAAATGCACCCAGTTCTTCCGGTTTCTCGAGAAAAAAGAGCCCGACTGGGAGTTGGCGTCGCTCTACCAGGCCCCCTACGACAAGCACTCCGTGCAGAAGGGCCTGTTTTTCAAGCTGGCGTACCTGGACCTTCTAAGACGAAAGAGAAAGGAGCACCGGGCAGACGCCGATGTGATCACGCCGGAAGACCAGGAAGAGGTCAACAATCATTTCGGCGAGCGGGTCAACCAAACGGCCGAGCTCGAGATCCGCATGGCCGACATTATGACTGTGGTGAGAGCATATGGCCACTGTTTCCTCGGAGACTTCGAATCAGACAAGGGTATCCAAGGCCACTGGGCCCGGCGCATGACGACGTTTTTCCATGACCAGCTCCCGACGTTCGAGACGCCCGACGGCGCCGTTCTCGAGAACCATTTCCCTGGAAAACGCACCTACAAGCCAGACGACACTCTCCTCCAGTACTACCACGAAAACGTGCAAGGAAAAGGCATTGTGATCTCGGCCGCCACACGGTACGCCAGGGACATTGCAAAGTTGATCCGGGTGCTCCGGGCGCTCGACAACAAGCTCCCGATCCAAATCGTGTACCGAGGCGATTTGCTGAACCGATCAAAGAAAACGCTCTTGGGAGCCGCTGTGTCCCCTATGGACGAGCTTCTTAGTGACCACTACACGGACCAGGCGCTTCTCCGGAAGGTATTGCCCGACTTGGACCTCTCGAAACTGGCTCAATTCGGGTCCAGCTACCCGATCCAGCACCTCACGTTTATCAATATCGAGGCACCGTTGAAGGGCCAGGGCAAGCACGTTTTCTCTGGCTACAACAACAAGTTGCTAGCGCTCATGTTCAACACGTTCGAGGAGGCCATGTTGGTGGACGCCGACGCCGTGCCGTTGGAAACGCCGCTTTCGATGTTCGAGTCTCCAGAGTACCAGAACACAGGTGCCTACTTCTTCCGGGACCGCCTGCTTCGAGACAGCAACGACTGGATCGAAACGAATTTTTTCTCGAAGCTCATGCCCCACCACCACAGCACCGTGGACGTGGGTCTCGGCATCCGGCCCGTTACGGAGCACACCATGGATATTCCATACATGCGAGGATGGAGACACACGCAAGAAGCCGGGATTGTGCTTTTCCACCGCAAAAAGCACTTTGCCGCCAACCTCATTATCCTCCCCTTGGCGCTCTGGGGCGAGCCGATAAAGCTGTCGATCTGGGGCGACAAGGAAATGTACTGGTTAGCCATGGCCATGGCTGGAGACGAAAGCTACCTGTTCAGCAAGTACGACGCAGCAAGTGTTGGAGAGCTCACCGACAGCGGGCTCCGCAAAATGTACAATGCCCTGGCGGTGCTGGAAGTGTGTCTGACCCACCCGGGCCACATACTGTCGTCGGGGCGGATTCTCTGGATCAACCTGGGGTTCTCGTTTTGCAAGAAGAACGGTTTTGGACGAGACGAGCGGAAGTTCCCGTTTTCCACGTTCGAGAACAAGGAGGAGCTCAAGAAAATGTACCAAGAGCCGCTTCGAGTCCGGGACGCCGTGGTGCCTCCAGCAATTCCTCCATTGCGGCCTCGAGGAAGTCCAGTGGATCAGACCGAAGAAATGCAATACAAACTCGAGCTGAAAAGCCGCAAGCCCGACGTCGACCAGCTCGACAACGTCGTCCAGATCGACCAGTACGAGCCCCAGAAGGGCTGGGTCAAGTCCCACTGCTGCACCGACTACTACTACTGTGCGTATAATGCCATAGAGAGCTACGATAATTCCGGCAACATCGACTCGTCCGGGTCGGTTTTTTCCTTCAGCGAAAAGGACAGGCGCCGGTACGACTTTTTGGGCAAGGTGTGGATCACCGGCATCAAGAGCTTCCAGCAGGCCGAAGTGCCCATGCCTCCTTTGAGTGAGTATCCCAGGTACGAGGGCACCGAGCCGTATACCCTGGACAGCGCAGATGTGATTCAGAAGATGGAGTGAAAGTGCTTTTGAATTGGAGAGGTTGTCATTCGATCAAAGGCATTTGAAGCTTTTTGGAAACCGGCATTTCACTGGCTCCAGCGAAGGCATAGAGTTGGGACAACAGAACCCCGGACTTTACGGACCAAATTGTTCACTTTAAGTGTTTGAAAGTTTTGCGGCTTCCATGGATATTGTTACTCCAGCGGAGGCATAGATTTGCATCCGAAACCAAGAAGAGATACCCAGAAGCTCGAGTACCCTAAAATCCTTGACTTTTGACTTGAAAAACATGAATAGAGGGTCATTCAGTGAAAATATCTACACCCACCAAAACATTCCCGTCTTCAGACTTGTTGCATAATCTCCTTGCAATTTTAACGATTATTATGGCTATCCGAGTGGCCGCTTCATTTCTCAACACACAGAGAAATGGGAACAAGATTACACAGCCTGCTATGGAGGCTCAAGGCCACTAGACCTCGGGAGATCTGGATACTTCGAGCATTCTGCCATTCTATCTATTTAACATGCACATAGAACTACAAATAAGGCATCAAATACGAATAATCCGAAAAGGTAGGTTGGATGGTTTAAACTAGCAGCCATTGATCAAGACTCCTCCATCAAGATGGGTGCAGAAGCTCAAGCTTTCTAATTGGATCTTCGAGATATATGGAGGTCCTACTACAACTTTTCATTATTAGTCGTTGTATTAATAAATATCATTCCGTCATTCCATGCTGTTATGCCTGCGCGAGTCGAGACAAATTAATCTTGTCGTCCACACTCTTCAAGGCTGCTTCAAACTCCTGCTTGAGCACCTTCGCCTCGTGTGCTGATGAGATGCGGATCTGTAGAAAGAAGAGGTTGATCATTGGGGCCGTTTCACCGCGGTTGACAAACTTGTTCACAAGAACATTAAGCAAGTCCCGTGCTTTCATCGCTCCTAAAAGGCGAATCACACCCACAAGCGCATCAACTGCCAACTCCTTCATCCTCATCGTCTTGCAAAGTCTGATTGCCGCTTCAAACTTCGCTCTTATCACCTTCAGGTCGCCGCTGAGTTTCGATGCAGACGTCAAATTCAGTACCATGCTGTCAAAGATTGCACTGCTGGTGCGCAGAAATCTCGAATTTTGTTCAAAGAGCCTGCTCATGCTTCCAGAATCACGCTGGGAAAGAAGACTCAAGGCAAATGTCGCCACGTCCTCATCAGAACCCTGTGAAACAATCGGTTCCAGCCCGGAAATCTGCATCATAAAACTGGCGAACTTCACAAGCTGCTTAAACTCTGCCGACTCGGACTCCCCCGCCATCTTGCCAAAACGGTCCACGACTATCGCGTAGTTTCCTCTTGAGATGTAGAACTTGACAACGATAGACAAAAGCTTGCTTGAGTCCATCAACACTTTGTTGCCTTCTTTGCCCGAGAAGTACCTCTTCATAAGAGCCATCACTTCTGTGTCATTTTTCACATCAATTAGACAAGCGAGATAAGATGCTAGGAGATCGAGATCTCCTTGCGACGTCACATCAAGCTCGTCAATGCGATCTTTTGGTACGTATTTGAGTGCCTCTTTCAGTTTACCTAGACTCAAAAGTTTTCCCAAAAACTTGGCCACCCACACGTTGCTCTCGCAACTAGTGAGAAGCCTCTCGAAAGCGCCTTCCAAAATACTCAAAAAGTAAGAATTCTCGGTATTCTGCAGAAACTGGGTGAAGCCGTCTAAAACTCGGGCGTCCAGAAGAGCCCCGGTTTCGTCTTTTCTCAACAACGTCTTCAAAATTTCAATAATCACCTTCTCGTTCTCAAGGGAGATAAGGGAACGAAGCAAGATGTGCTTTTCGTTAAGCTCCAAAGACAGCCCAAGAAGTCTCGAGACAAAGTCCCTGGTATTGATTGTATTGTCCTTTGCCAACGTGCCAATCACAAAGTTCCTATTGATAATGAGTTTCCAGGTTAGCGCATTGAAATTCAAACCAGCCTTGAAGGCATTCTCGAATGTCTCGACCCCCTTCTCATAGTTGATTGCGAGAAGGTGCGAGTAATCCATAGAGATAATTGCTTTGCCTTGTTCAAAATCAGGCACAGCAATATCTAATAGTCCACAGGCAACCCTGATATCCTGGCTGAGAGTGACCGTCTCCGGTAACGATGCAATCAACCAGGTAAAGGAACTCTTGACGTTGAACTTAAATTGTTCAAGATCTTCCGAAAGTTGTAAGTAATGATTTTCGGTATCCTCAAATTCATTCAAAAGACAAGCTTGGTATCGTAAAAGTCTCACTTTTGCTTCCGGAGAAAGTTCCCGAGAGCCCGCAATATTCATTAAGTAGGTCATAACACTCATCAAGCCATAAATATTGTCCTGTTCGAGATTGAATTTAGCGAATGCGTCAGAGACCATCTTAGAATCAAGAAACCTCTCCAAAGCAAACTCAGGCGAGATGTGAACGAAGTAAGGCAAATGCTCACTGATGAAGGCGTTCAACAAACTGGAATCCTTGCCGTAATGAGCAGCCTGCTGTTCCAATATTGTCCAACAAAGGTTAAGGTACTCACCATTGACGGACGAACGGGCCGAGTTGATGAGGAACAACATAAGTTTCTTAGACACATTCCAGTCCGTGATGATGTGGTCCTTGGCAATGACCTCCTTGATCAACCGAAAGACTTTACTGTGATCAGCAAGATCGATACTCAACGCCAACAAAGACTCTCTGCAACTAGTGAATTTCTTGGGGAAGATCGTCGCATCGTACAA
The DNA here is from genome assembly GCA_003708405.2 of Candidozyma heveicola. Taxonomy (NCBI): domain Eukaryota; kingdom Fungi; phylum Ascomycota; class Pichiomycetes; order Serinales; family Metschnikowiaceae; genus Candidozyma; species Candidozyma heveicola. The sequence continues at coordinate 123,471 of PPOB02000020.1, forward strand.
GTTGTTTTGATAATCGGATCTTATAGCGACCTTATCATACAACTTCCAGATGACGTTATAGATATCCCTTTGACTCTCCAGACCCTTCGTTTCGCCCTTTTGCATCTCGATCATGCAGTATTCGTTGATGAAAAGCCCGATGAGGATATTATAAAGCTGCGTCGACAACTCTGGGAGGTAAGGCACGTCGCTGAACTTGTTCAAAAGATTATAAGCTCTGTGCAAGTCATCAGTGCTGCCACTGGATGTCATAGCCTCGAGGTATACCGAGAGAAGAGCGGATACTTTCTGCTTGGCAACAACGATGTTCTTGTCAGAGGCCTGTAAAGATGCTTTGTAGTCGTTTAAGATATCATCCAAGAACTTTGTGGCCAAAGGTAAATTGCCGTTGGTGATCAATGCCAGTATAAGCGCCGAGTAAACGTTGTACTCGTGGCTAATGAGTTCAGGGAATTTCTGAGTGTTACTCTTGAAGGTTTCAAAGAGAGACACAAGGTACTTGTAAACTTCTTCCTTATCCAGATTGGGCATTCCCAAAGATGCAAAATGCTTCGAAAGATCGATAAGGCCAATGTATAATGAGCCGTCAGAGAACGCTTCGCTCCTGTGGTCCAATATCCGACCCACAAGGTCCGCACTCAAAAGCTCTGGGAAGTTTGTGACTGCAGTGACCATTGGGGGAATAATGTTTGATAATAAGAGGTTCAGGTAGTCTTTCAACGAGAGAAATAAGTCTGTTCCGACCTGACCAAACTCCTTGGCCTTGGCTTCAAAGTCTTCGTATATGTGACGTGCAACTGAGGGGGAGCGGCCTGCGCCCACCGTCTGAACACATCCTTCAAAGATGCCCTTCAAAACAAGATCATAAGTGGTATTGTCGGGCCTCAAGGAAGAACTTGAACAAAGATGGAGGATGTCCTGGTAGACGGTGAGAAGGTTTGTGAGTCTCGACTCTATGGCTGCGAGAGAAGACCGGTCACTATCGAGTGCTCGAGTGAGTATAGACTCGAGGACAATGTTATAAAGCTGGATGGATGGAAGAGGAATCTCATTCCGCTTAAGCGCCTGGTATAATGGATAGATGATATCGAGGTCTTCTGGAGATGCGTGAGAGTTGTAGACCACGAGAATCTTGTCTGATTGCGATTTCTGGAAAGACTCTGCAAAAGGCACATCTTCGGCAGCCGGTTCTTCCGCAAGCTCCTCGATTTTCGGCCGGGACAACGGAATCATCGTGCGGTGTTCATGATCCAATTCGGGCGCCGATGTGGAGAATTGTCTCACAAAGTATGGTTGTTGCAGAAGGTTTTTGGGCTTGACAAGAGCCCACGACGACAAAAACTCTTTAGAGACAGTTTTAAGCTGATTAATGTGGCTGTAAACCTCGTCCTTGACCTTGCTGATGACGAAATACGGGAGAGAAAGGGGTATCAGTGGACTGGCAGGGAACACCAAAAACACCTGGGAACCGTGGTCATGGAGACCATTTTTCTCCTCCCTTCTCAACTCGTGGTTGAAAATTGTGAAATAAATGCCATAGTGGCCATTGGAAATAGAAGGATATTTGTGGTTTGAAGGATGGGGGTCCTCGGAGCGCCAGCGTCTAGTCTTGTGTCGCTGAAATTTGGTAACAGCGTTATTATTCAAGTAGGGAAGCGAGGACTGGAAGAACTGGATTCTACCCAGCTCCCTCAATTTGAAAGACATGGCTATAACAGAGCTTTAACGCCTGCGTGGGGAAGTGTTCTTGGAGATGTCTAAAAAAACGGTGTTTAATTTGCAGGGAAAAAATGAGGTCGTATTGTATGGAACGATCTTGCAAATAAGAAGGCAAATGGGGCATCCGCCTTTCCTGCCGGAACGAAGATCCCGTAAAATCCCGACGCCAGATGGTGCATCATGAACGGACACATACGGGCGAAGTTGGACATTTTGTTTTATCTCTTGGCTGGGGGTCTTTTAAAATTCCAAACCGGGATTTAGGAAATGTCGTGGATATATCGGTGGCAAGGCCGGTTCTAGAACGTTTACCCAAGACCGTTGGTGCGACATCGTGACTCAGACCGTTGGCTGCAAACCTCGTTAAACGGCGGAAGTGATTGATTTCCGACGGAGCCTCCAAAACGGGCCGGAAAAATGGAAAGGCAACGGAATTTCAATTGCACTTCCGGAAAGGCTTGAGATGCTATTTTTGACCAATATCCTCCTTTGTAGTAGACGGAGTCAAGTAGGTCTTTAAATCATCAACTCTTGGCACACCGAGGATCTGTGGATTGTGATTATCAATCTCCCTTAGCATTGGTTCCTTGCATGCACATTCAAGAAAAGCGTCTTGATTATCTGCTTCACCACTACTCTTTTGTGGCAGCTCAATTGCTGAAAATGTCTCTAGTGGCATGCCTGTAGATGGCTAGGGCCCATGCAATGCTCCTCTATCATTTAACCAAATCTTTGCCGTCTCAAAGATCCGTAAGCAGGATTGCAATAACCTGCCGAAGAATGTCATCTTCGTTCTCCTCCGAAGGCTCCCCAGGATGGCCCGTGGCTGGCTGCTTGAACAATTCGTGGGACCTCAGCAGGCCTTCTAGCGGCGTGGCTTGCTCCAGTTCTTCACGAGAAAGCGCCAATGCTCGTTCCAACTCGTCGTCCTCGCTGGCCTCTGCAGCATGGCTGGCACTGAGCGCCATAGCCAATCTCATCTCCTCTGCCTCGCTCTCTAGCTCTGTGCCGTTGTAACGGTCCGCCATAAGCTCAGCCCGGCGCCTACTGTCTTCAAGAGTATCGTAATCGTCTAACTGGTCCCGGATGTGTCTGTGCATGGCCTGGCGAGAACAGCTTTCTCCAGACTGGGGAGTATTGGGTTTCCTCTTGGACGAAGTGGGCGTCTCGCCGAAACGGAAGTACTGAGCCACACTGCCACTGACAACCACGCCCGAGGCCAGGTTTGGCCCAAAACTCATGTGTCGAATTGGCGGCTCGCCTTCACGGAAGAGCTTTCGGGGCACCTTGACGCCTTCTCGGAGATACTCGCCCAGGTGGGCGTCATAGAAATGCACGTAATTGGGCACGAGGCCGATGGCGATGACGGAACCGTCGAGAGCCACAGCGGTCCAGTCGTGGATTCCCCATGGCGCATCGTAACGAGGTTTGATTCTCGTGAGAAGCTTGATTTCGCTCAGCGTGTCACGAATGTTGAACGTGCTGACACTGCCATCGGAAAAGATGAGCGCAAAGAGGCGCCCGTCGCCACCCGCCATGTCTGGGCTTCGTGTTTTGCGTTCCGTCTGCTGCAACCGACCGCCGATGATGCTGACGTTCTCTGGAGCGTGGGTCTCACGAACGAAGACCTCGTCCGCAAGGTGAAACACTTTGACCGTGGACTCGTCGTAGGCCACGACGTTCATATCGGCGAGATCAATGTGGAAGTTGACCCGGGGCATTAAGGCGATTCCATGCACCAAACGGTGAGTTTCCTCGCCCAGAGCCAACTCGTACGCCACGATCTCCTCCTCGGTGACCACAACAACGGTCTTGTTGAAGTCACTGGCCACCTCAAGCACGCTACAGGTCTGGCTGACGAAAATGGTCCGTAGAAGAGCTGTAGCACTCCAGAGATGCAAACGTCCGCCCCTAGTGCCGGCAATAATCGCCACGGTGTCCCTGTTCTTCTCAAACACGTCACGGAGCTTGAGGGCGACAATGGGGTCGTCTGTGGGTTCTTGCAATGTTGTGACCGACTGTCTTCCCAGTGCAGTGGCTGATGAGGTGAGAAGGTTCTTGAGAAACACCTCTCCGTTGGGTTTGCCTACGCACAAATGCAGCCAATTGCAGTCAGAGGCCATGCCCATGGACAAAACACTGTTTTCCGGGAAGAAAACCTGGTTCCGGCCCGTGGATAGCGTGCACATCGAGATGGCACCCAGAAAACGGGCAAATGTCAAGATCCGGTCGTGGGCAAAGTCTACGAACACACGGGGCGGAACACGCATACCGAATTCGTTGTTCACTAGCGCATACGAGTGGGAATATGCTCTCCCTTTGGCCCATTTGCGTGACATGCCAACTCGGCCTAGGTACTCAGTCAACCACATCGACAGCCCTGTAACCAGGGCAAATACGTTGCCTGTGCCAAAACGGTTATTGAACGCCCGGACCCACGCAGCACGGTCCAGCACCACGTGGTTCCATTTGGAGCACACTAAACGGAGGTCTTTGAGTTCGATTGGGTGCATGTGGGAAAAGACATTGAGGAGGATCTCGTGGGGGAGATCGTTGATGGTAGTGTGATGTGGGGGCGTTTTGGAAGCCACCGGAGGGGCGCTATTGCCCAAACTGTCCATTGTGTGGTGGTTTAAGTGTGGGTCCTAGAAAAGGTGTAGTTGAAGTTGGTGATAATTGGTGCGACTGAGACATGGAGGCAATTTCAGCTTGAAGTTTTTTTTTTTTTTTTATGAGTCATTTTATGCGTTTTCGGACCTTTGAGAGTATATGATTTTGTTTCTACTCTTTTTTCTATCTGCTTTTCTGGTTTTTGTAATGGCAGTCTTGTTAGGCCATTCTGGTTGTGGTGGTTAATATGGAGTACGAGGGTGCTGTAAGTGGAGGGCGAGTTGTTTCTTTTCTTTCTTTTATTGAAAATAGACAGATAGTCACTTTTTCTTTTTCCTGATTCTTCTTCAGCTCCTCGTTTCCAGTATTTGTCAGACCTTTAATCCCAGAAGCAGAGCTTGAGGACAGTGATCTTAAGCCAGTGACAACCGAGATCCCACTTGCCCCGGTTTAAAATTTGGAGGAAATAGTAGACGGTGCCTCTCTCAATTGATTCGAAACCGACAATACTGTAAATCACCCAAAAAGAGAAAATCGTAGGAGAAACCGACTCGCTTCTGATTATATATTAGACCACACGTGCTTCTCTGGGTTGAGCCATTTGGTGTAGTGGAATTTCCTGTATTGCTTCATCGAAAGAATTCAGTAAATCAGGAAGCGTCGAAAGCTTCCAATTTGGGCTGACCATGAAACCTTCGATAGTGGTCGACCTAGGGCTTAAAGAAGGGATTGAATGCACTAGATAAGAAAGAACGTTTCAAACCGTGTGTCGCCTTTTAAACAGATGTTCGCTTTTTTTTCTAGAGCTACTTTTGATCCCACTTCTGCTCTATTCTGAGGGCAGATACCACCAGAATTCCACCATTGTATAGTAGTTATGTGGGGGTGGACTGAAAAAGATTCGTTTCGAAGAACAAACATTCTTTTTCTCGAAAGTATTAAGAAAAAGAGAAGCTTCACTTCCACTAACTCATCCTTATTGGAAGCACATTGTTTTAGTATAACCACTGCAGAGGTTCGGTCTCGTAGTAATTTTTCACCTTTGTCTTAGACATTAGACAAGCCACAATGAAAATAATGATTGTAACAACAAAGTACCATTTCTAAAACTCTACAGCAGGACAAAGTTTTCTCTCAATTTTCCCCAAACATCAAAGCTGTCACGAAGAGGCCCCATTATGCATCCTGTTGGGTTCCTTACATACTGCCTCATCATCACCTACTTACCCCAGAAAACCACAAACATCCCAAATCAAAAGACCCCAAATCATAAAAGACCCAATGGATTTGAAAGTCTAAAAAGAAGAAAGACCCCCTCCCGCCCTCTCCTCAACTTTCAACTTCCTCACTTTTTCTTCTCACCTCACCTTCTCACCTTCTCAACTATTCCGCGATTTTTCACTTCCAACTACCCACTATGGCTTCCACTGAACCCGAGTTGGTGCTTCGTACGGCACTTCCGCTGTTTCTCCATGTGAAAACATCGGCCGTGGAAACACGCCACAGCTTGGCAGACACCGTCAGCGACATCAAAGAGGCCCTTGCGACGAGCACCATTTTGACCCATGCGAGCACTTTCAGCTTGTTTTACGGGGACCTTGACTTGACTGACTTGTACGATTTTTCCGTTTTGAGTGATGTTTTCGAACAGGCGGGCACGTATGAGCTCCGCTTGGCCGAGAAAGCGTACACTTTGAAGGATGTGTATGACCAGATTATGCGTTTTCGGGAGAACATCGGTATGAACTTCTTCGACCATGCTGCCCGGGCCAAGGGAGTGGCTTCTGGTGGCACGAGGTTTGGTCGTTTGGGTTTGGCAGACGTCAGAGACTCGCCGGAAGCAGAAAGCGAAAAATCGCCAGACACGGCGAAATCCGGGGAACCTTCAGAGGCAGAGGCTGGAAAATCCAGTGAATCTGGCGACAATAAATCGACTGAAAAAGAAGAAAAGTCTGGCGAAAACGACAAAAAGTCCGAGGAATCTGACAAATTGGAAGTTTCCAGCAAAGACTCCGCCGCCATCTCTGCCATTGTGGGCAACCTTCTTGCGCAAAAACCAGCCAGTCTCTCGGAAATCGCCTCTTCTGACCTGGTTCTCAGTGTGTGGAAGCTTCCGCTCAAGTCCCTCTCCATCTCTCAATGGAGCGTTCCACAGACCCAAAAGGCCCGTGGTGACCTTCTCTACCTCACAGTAACCACCTTGGAAAGCGAAACTTTCTCTGTTACTTGCCATGTGCTGGGTTTTTTTGTGAACCGTCTCTCGAACGCCAATTTCGACCCATCCATGAAAACAGGCCAGAAAGAGTACCTCTTGCACCACTTGATTGCCGCTATTTCGCCCAAATTTGAACTGACTGTCGAGTCCAACAAGGAGGCTGTTTCCAGCGGGCTGCCTTTTGCCGAAAGCTACTTGATCCCCTCGCAGGCTTCCATTGCTTCTCCATGGTTGGTGACTGACTCTCAGGTCAAAAACGCCATAGTGCCCGACACTTTCCGGGCGCAGGTGCCGCTTGTTTCAAACGGCGTGGACGGTGCCGAGTTGGTCAAGGACTGGAACGAGGAGTTCCAGGGCATCAAGGAGTTTCCTCGTGAACTGTTCAACGAACGTTTGCTCAGAGACAAGTTGCTCAACAAGTACATCCAGGAGTTCAGCGTTGCAGCACTGGATACTGCCATTGAGATCTTAAGAGGAAACATTGGCCCTTTGAACCCCAACGAGCGCCCCGAAGATCACATTTTCTTGAGAAACAACATCTTCTACAGTTTTGGCGTCAACGCTACTGGAGCTCACGATGAGACCGGAGGCGACGAAGCTGCTCGTTACTGTTTCGGCAAAGATCTCGCTACCGTTCGTATTTTGAACCGCTTGGATGTTCCTGGCGTGTGCAACTTGCTCACTTGTGTGGTGGACTTTTTGGGCCAAAGAGTGGTATGTCAGGCGCCTGTTCCGGGTATTTTCCTGGACCACAGAGACGAAAACGGCGAACCAGTTGATAAAGTCGTCCAGGGCCACTCGCAGGATGCCGGCGTTATTCACACTTCCGAGGAGTTCAACGAGGTGTTGAAACCAATTGGCGAGGCTCTTCACTTGAAAAGCCACAACGTGAAACTCGCCCTGGGCGTTGAGTCAGATGCTGAGTTGGCCCTTTCTAAGGATACAAAGGGAATTATCGGTACCGACCAGCGTAAGTACATCATCGACTTGTACAGATCCACGCCGTTGGATATTGAGTTTTTGGACGAGCACTACGACGGCTCCGAGACTTCCTACCCCCACAGAGAAGCCTCGTTGCGTCATGACGCCGTGGAGGAGTGGTACAAGAGAAGAGCGGCTGCTTTGTTCAAGGTGGAGACCGAACGCTTGGACAAGGAGGGTAAACTTGATGGATACGAAAAACCACAAGTGGCCATTCCCGTGGACCAGATTGTGCTTAACCCAGACGCTTTTACCGGTGTGAATGAGCTGGAGGAAGACCGGGCCACCGTTCGGGAAGTTTCTTCTTTCATCAAGAAGCAGTTGGTGCCTGAGTTTTTGGACGATGTGACCAAGAACCTGGTGCCTTTTGACGGTGCTCATTTGACGGCTTTCATGCACCGCATGGGTATTAACATGCGTTATTTGGGTCACATTGCCCAGGAGGCTTTGAAGAGAGTTGAGGTTTTTGACAAGGAAACCGAGGAAGCCGTCAAAGTGAACAAGGCAGCCCAGGAGAAGAAGGAGGAGGAAAAGAAGAAGGAGGAGGAGAGCAAGGAAGAAAAGAAAGAGGAGAAGAAGGAGGAGGAGAAGGAAGAAAAAGCAGAATCGGCAGCCAAATTGGTACCTGTCAAAGCCAACATGATGGCCCTTCACTCGCTTGCTATCCAGGAAATGGTCGCCAGAGCATCCAAGCACGTTATTCGTAAGCTTGGCAAGGACGTCCCCTACCTTTTGAAACCTTACTTGGTGGCCCACTTCCACAACTGTCTTTTGGGCCAGCAGGTGATTGCCAATCCTTCCGTTGAAATTGACGCTTCCTTGAACAGTCTCTTTTCCCAAGCCGACACAGCCTTCGCCAAATTGGAGTCCCTGGACGTTGTTCAGGCTGTGGAAAAGGAGGTGTTCTCTCGTTTCAGATTCCAGCTCGAGCCAGACTGGCTCGACTACATCAAACCCTTGAATTTGATGAGAGACATTGCGCTCAAGACTGGTGTCCAGTGGAAAGCCCAGCCCTACCATTTCTCCAAGGCCGAGTTCGAAGCGGCCTCTATGGAAACCCCAGTCCAGAAGGTGGCCAATGGTTCCAGAAAGAAGGAGAAGGGTAAGGCCAGAAAGCAGGAGACGGAAACCCCCGTTGCCAAGCGGTCGACCGTTTTCGTGGCCGACGACATCGTGGCCATCGTGCCAATTGTCAAGGACTCCAGCTACCGCTGCTCCATGGTGGATGAGATCTACGAAACCGCCAAGTCCCACCTCAACAAGGGCGACGCCGAAATTGGCACCACGCTCATGACAGAGTTGATTTCGTTTTACCAGCAGATCTACGGGTCTGTGAACAGCGAAATCTCGGCGCTTTACTCGACGTTGGCCCTGTTCTACGCCGAGAGAAAGATGACCAAGGAGGCCTCCATTGCTGCCAGAAAAGCAATTGTTTTGAACGAAAGGGTCCACGGCACCGACAGCTACGAGACCATCAATGCCTACATCAAGGCGTCGTATTTCGACAGTTTGAACCAGGACCAGGCCAGTGCTTTTGCACTCAACGAACGTGCTTTCCAGTTGTGGGAGCAGGTTTACGGAAACGACCACCCCAACGCCGTCAGCACCTTGACGAACTTTGCCGCCATTTTGCAAGAGATGAAGCTCTACAAGGAATCCAGCAAGCTTTTTGCCCGGGCCATTGAGGTTTCTGATAAGTTGAATGGAGAGCTTTGCGACATCACGGCGCTTATTAGGCACAGATACGCCATTTCCTTGGTGCATTTGGGCGACTACAAGGGTGCCCAGGAGCAATTTGCCCAGGCTGGAGACGTTTTCACCAAGCTTGTGGGGCCTGAAGATACGCTTTCCAAGGAATGTGCCAATTTCGTCTCCCAAATCGAAACGTACATTGCCTACAACCAGCACCAGGCGGCGGAACAGAAGAAGAACGAGGCCGGTAAGAAGAAACAGCCGACCGTCAAGAAGCCTGTGAAGGCGCCTGTTCAGAAAAAGGGCAAGAAAAACCAGGCGCCTGCTTCAGACCCTCTGATTGCATCCAAGTCGGTGGACGAGATCTTGCAGTTTATTGAGGGCTCCCAGGGCCGCAAGAAGGGCAAGAAAAATTAGACAGTCAATTGTGAATAGCTTGTAAGTAGAATCTTGTTTATAGCCAACGCATACTTAAAGCGCTTTAGGGAGGGTGGTAGGGCAGCTTAAGAATCTATCTTAACTGTGGGGTTGGCAGAATGGTAAATCTTGAGATCCGTTATGGACTTCTTTGTGTTGCTTTGAATATGTGAAGTTGACTGTATTTGGTCAATCACTAAAGATACGGAAGATTCCAGCTAAAGAAGTGAAAGAAAATGGGTGTGATGATTCGGTGATAGTAGGCTTTTGAGCTGAGATAGATAGGTAGCAACAAAAAGAAGTTGACAGAGAAAATAAGCCACTATATAACTCAACGATTCTGAAGCTGAGAAATTGTTATTTGGGTCATATTTGAGCCTGACATCAGGAAGGTCCAGAAGAAATATTTGGAAAACTGTTTCTCGGGTGGAGGCAATTAAATAAGTAAACGAAGGAATGATGACAAAGAACCTTCCTTGACGATGTGTTTCTTAGTTATAAAGGTTGATGGGAGTACTGTGATATCTATTAGAGATAAACGGTTCGATTTCGATTCATACTGGCCAGAAGTACGGCGCCAAACTCTATTTTTTTAATATTCAAAATGTATGGCTTGTACTTGTCACGTCGAATTACCTCTAGAATATCAACCAACATTCGTTGATGACTAACACAGAAATCCAAAGAACACTCACATTTTCTAAAATCTCCAGTCCAGTAACACTAAGAAAATCCGATCTGTATCATAACTTTTTATAAACTTGCCAGAGCGGCCTCTATGGAGCCTCCGAACAAGGCGAGCTACCGAACCTCAAGATCTTAAATTGATCCATCGCCAGTTCAACACCGCCTCTCATAATTAGCTCTGGGCCAGCTCTCCCTCATCCTCCTATTTACAACATCTCGTACTCCACAAAAACCTTTCCCACGTAACGGTTCGACTGTCTGATACCATCGACTAAAGTCTTCTCGAACTCAATGATCTCCAGCATTGGAACGTCGCTCTTCAGGGTAAGATGCAAAACGAGATTAAACCTGGCTCCCGCACTCAACACGGAAAGCTCCTTCACAGCAAAATCCTGGTCTGCAGCCTGTGACTGAACCACCTCTGTTTCCACGATTTCACGAATCTGCTGGTAGTGCTCCAGGGCAGGTGGGTCCGAGCGGTCCACAAGCTCGTACCACGCCTCCTTGAACGAGCCCCAGCCGGCGTGGATGATCAAAATCGACACGAGTCCTCCACCCACTGCGTCCAACCAGACCAAATCGAAAAGCACACCGCCCATGACGGTCACAAACGCCACAGCCGCAGTCAAAGAGTCGACACGGTGGTGCCATGCATTCGCCACAAGCACCTTGGAGTTTGTCTGATCGGCCACATCCATGGTTTTCCGGTAGAGCACCTCTTTCACACCGATGGAGCCCAAAGCGAGCCAGGCGGCATTGATATCGGGTAATTGGGGCCCGTCCACGTCGTGCGTGTGGCCCTCGACGCCGTGGGAGTGGCCATGGATCGGAACTGCTGATACCCATTCGTAGGCCTGTGGAGGAAGCAGGTACTCGAAAATCTGGAGCAACGAGGTCCAGCCCACAGAAACGCCGGCGGCAAGAAGAACTCCGCTCACCAAGAACGCACCCACGGCCTCGATCTTGCCGTAGCCCAAGGGAAAGTGGGTGGAGGTGCCTTCCTTGGATGCCACGTTGACGGTCGCCAATGTGAGGAAATCCGCCACCATATCGGAGAGGGAATGAATGGCGTCCGCTATAAGCGCCTGTGAGTGGAATACAACGCCACCCACGGCCTTAGAGCCTGCCATGGCCACATTCACTAGAAGGCCAATCCAGGTGATTCTGACTGCAGGGTTTGTGGTGAAGCCTTTGCCCAATAGCTCGTTTGGCTGGTGGCTGTGGCTGTGGCCATGGAACAAGCCGTGTTCATCGTGTGAGTGGGCGTGGTCGTGGGAGTGGTTGTGTTTATGGTCTTGAAAGGCGTTTTCGTGGATTCTTTCAGAGCTGGGCTGTTTTTCTGATCCTGGCTCTTTTTTTGCCTGGGACGCCCGTAATGGCACCACGGTGGCGAAAAGGCACCGGGGGCTCAATAAGGCCATGCCCCGGGGGCGTGTTTTGGGTATTAGACGTGGAGCTAGCATAAAGAGAAGTAGTATATCGGTGCCGATAAGCGGAGTGTGTAGTACCCACGGAAGTAACTCTGGGGTTTTGTGGAGGATTTTTGGGGAGTTACGGAGAAATGGAGATTCGGATCGGTTGAATTTATTGTAGCTTTTTTTGATTCGAAATTCGTTTGGGTTGGACGAGGTGTTGGTGGTCTGGTGATTTTGAGATTGGCTGGGGTGCGTTTTGGAAAATAAGACGAGCGTCTTTAATGAGAGGGTAGATCCAGACCTTACTAATCAAGAGGGCTAGGCTTTTTTCGAAACCGAAAAACGGAGACCCAGCGCTTGATAATCTGAGGCTAATCTGATGAATATAGTAAACGTTGATTCGCAGATGAAATAGATAATGGACTAGGCTATTAGTCATTTCAGTTTCATGAAAAACCTACTTTTGCATCTAAGTATATGATTTGGTTGACAAGGTTTCAAAGCCTTTTCATTTGTAAAATATCAAGATTATGCCACGAAGGAAGCCGATAAGCCCTGGGAGTCAGGCATTCCAAAAGCAATTTTACACTACAGATTAGCTCCTTCGATAAGCGCTGTGAGTTTATGGACAAACGAAAGTTTAATAATCTTGAGGCTCTAGGGACTTTCAAATGGCGATGAATCAGATTCAAACCTGCGTTTACAGAACTGAGGGAAGGTCAGCTTGATTGCTGCAAGCTCAAGGATAAAAGTTGATAAACACATCAAATTGTAGTCCCAAATGGGATGATGGTCACACGACTAAGCGTCTAGTTCGTCTAGCAAGCTATTAGAGAGGGCTGACGTCAACAGTAGGCGAGGAATCGTGCAATTCAGAGCTATTCGGGATAAGCAAAATTTCGATTGAAAACTTCGAAGTACATTGAGCTCTCTATAGATACCCGTCCCAAATATCTCGAAAAGCAGTGGACAGCACATGATCCTTTCTTTTTGATTTCGTTTATCCGTAAGGCTGTCATTTCTTGGAAGTTAGCAAGGCACCAGGAGGCATTTAGGAAATCCTTTGAGCAGCAAAGTGGGAGCCTAAACACTCGCCGTTTCAGCTCTCTCTCTCATAATCTGACATCAGTCAAAGTAAAGATTTTGAATCACAAACTAGTTCGATTCTCAAAAGCCAGCCTACGGGCATTACCATCTACTTTCTAGAATTAATCGTGGAAACAGTAAGGATGGATTTCTCCAAAAT